>JAUBOC010000019.1:7984978-8005973 GCA_032275365.1 Anablepsoides cearensis | reverse complement strand
CAACATACTCATGTTCTTTGGTTAGAAAATGGGTATATTGCTTTGAATTTACTCAACTCAGTTAAGTGGAACCAGGTGGTTAAGTAAATCCAACATTTCATTTCTTAATTCTTAGAGTGAATGAAGGAATATTTGTAAGGTATTTTTACACATATCATTTAAAATTAAAGTTTTATTTTCCCTAAAATGAAACATGGGAACATTTTTTTTTACAAATGAGTAAAAATCAATAAAGTCATTTATAGCTGTATTTTTACAAGTAGGTGAATTTGATACTGTCACACATGATGGAGGTCCTGTGAATGAGAAAACTTACTGTAATGCTGCTAAACATCATGATGTCAGAGGTTTAATAATCCTAACGTGAATGCATTCCTCTGCTTGATATAATGCAGTTATGCACACAGAGGAATGTCTTACTTTCATAACTAATTTGAAACATCATTTCCACTTTGAAGACAATATGGGTGGATTTACATTGATGCATCTGCCCTCTTGTGGTCAATGCGAGGAACTGCAACCCAGCCTGAAAATTTTACTTTTTTTTTATTTAAAATTTCATAAAAAATGACTGCACACAAAGATGTTAAAGCATACTTTTCTAACTTTTAATGAACGACTTTTTTAATAACTTTTGTCAGAAAGAAAAACTGCAAAGATAAAAAAATGACTTTGAAATTATTTTAGAAATGAAGACTAAAAGGAAATATTTGAGTGTTTTAAAAAGATCGATAAGAGATGAGCGAAAGCCTGGACTTTAAATAATGCTAAATGAAATACACTTTATTTTTGTCCTTTTTAGTACATAACAAATATTTCTGAAACATAAGACTTCTCAAGCAATGATCTACCCAGAACAAACATATTTACAAACAGGAACTGAAACTGTGAATGTACAAAACACTTAGTGCGACCTGGTGAGGAAATTGTAAGACCGGTTATAATAAAATTAGAACAAACAAACAAACAAGTAAAAAAAGTTAACATGTAGGCAAAATGCAAATAAGACAGTGAACAACATCAACATGCTTCCCAGGTCTAATAGAACATTTGCTGTTTTGGGGATGAACAGGATAAAACAACAACATAAAGATAAACTCAACTTATGACACAACTAAAGGCAGTGTTTAAACCCACACAGCAGTAGTAGCTAGGAGTGGTGGGCTACCTCATCTCTTCTTATGAGATGAAAATGCAAAAGTTACTTTCAACATTTTCTCGTAAAACGACAACAAAAATGTGCATAAGGTGTTAAAGAGACAGGAAACTCTCTTACATGCTAAGATTACCGTACTTGGAAATAAAGTAGATGTGAGTAACAGTTTCTTTTCTGAATTTAGTAAAGAAAAAAATTAGAGGAGGGGTGGGGTCAGCACTACACAGTAGTGTTTTTTCCCCTCATTCTTTTTTTTTTTTTTTTTTACAAGATGTAGCTCTACGGCTCCTGGACTGGCATCTACTGTTGATGCAGGGGAACGGCCCCTCTGCATGCCATAAAACACCTCCCTGAGGAGTGACAGGGCATCAGCAGTTACAGTCCAGCGGTTACACCCACTCCACTGCAGAGATAAGGTGGGAGCACCAACAAGATCTTAACTTCTGCAAACAGTCCATTTTACACCATTGTCTCAATCCTTTCAGCTGTTGTCTCGTTCTGTTCTGTCACTTTAAAGGCAACACATCCAAACACAGCAAAACAGGAAAATGAAAGGAATGTCTGCAAGGAAAAAGAATGATATAAAATAGCAGCCAAATATAAGCATAGCTTAATACATCTGAAGAAATGTTTTTTTTTAAGTATTAATGGTTTTCAACATATATACAGAGTATAAAACAATACAAAATATAATGTAAGGGCAGTGACGTGCTGAATTTTACAGGCCAAAAAAGGAACCATAAATAGAACGAAGAACACTTAGAAACTGAAGGCCGAATTGGCAGTGAAAATAAAACTGGCAGTAAAGATCTTAGTGTCACAATAAGAAGCTATAAAAATTAAGCATCGCACGTAAAAACCTTTCTGCTGATTTTCTTAAAGATTAAATGCAAAATTAACAAATATTAAATGCCCTCTTATATTATAAATATACACTGTAGTCCAATGTTTTATTTGACTGAGACTTGCCCAAAGGGGCAGCTCAACTGAAGTGCTTCAGAGACACTCATCTACA
Organism: Anablepsoides cearensis; assembly: GCA_032275365.1. Lineage (NCBI taxonomy): Eukaryota > Metazoa > Chordata > Actinopteri > Cyprinodontiformes > Rivulidae > Anablepsoides > Anablepsoides cearensis. Next base: position 8,003,802 of record JAUBOC010000019.1, on the reverse strand, counting down.
TTCTTGTTCATAATACTCATATAGAAAGAAATTATTTACTGTAGCTCAATCAAACATCCCTACTGCAGAGCAAATCTTGAATTTAATTTGCTAAAACCCCTTTATCATCTTGGTTGCTATGAACAGAAAATAAACTAAAAGGCTGTTCAGATAGATAAAAACAATAAATAAAAATAAATGGATTCCCTTCAACATTTCACTTTTGTCTTATCTACTTTTAGAACGTTTGTTAGTTTTCAGAAAGTGTTCCAAAGTCTTTGAAATTAAAGACTTGGTTTTCTTCATATACTTTTTTTTATCATAAAAAACAAGTCTATCTGTGACAGAATTACTTCATTAAATTGTCTGCTGTTTTATCAGACAACATACATTTCCCTTTACTTTGTTTTTTCTCTGCAACAATCACAAGCAGACGGTCCTCATTATACATTGTCAATCCAAATCCAATAAATATTTTGGAAACTGACTGACATTAAAAACCCAGACAGGCCCAAAAGCAAGTCCATCGATTCTTTTACCCCGTGTCCTTTTTTAGGTAGGGAGCGCAGAACGTTCATGCAAACACCTGCATCTTGCCGTTGGCGTCCGGGATCTGAGTGATTTGGGTCTGGTTGGGGACAGCAACTGCTGGGCTGGGTGTGGAATCTGACCAATCAGAAACGCAGTGAGGAGAGGGACTGGACCAGTGCTCGGGAGACTCTGGAGACGGGGTGAGATAGGGATGCTCACTGGGCAAGTTGTGGTAATGCTTGGGTGTGGCGTCAAGCGTTGAAGAAAAGCTGTGCTGGGAGGGGGGCGTCGGATAATCCTCGTTCCCCGCGGCGCTGCCACTCGGCTGGGAGGGAAGCGCCTGGGCGGGCTGGACCGCTGACGCGGCTGCCTGGGCGGGCTGAGCGGGAGGCTTCAGCTGAGGGGGCTGCGGAGGCAGCTGCTGCTGCTGGAAGAACGACGGCGGCGGCTGCGAGGTCTGAGGCGTCGGTGGAGTGGAGGTGCTCATGCGAGCGATGCTCTGCTGGCTGGTGATGCTGTGATTGATGAGCTGCTGCTGCTCGGCGATGGAAGGCAGCTTTACCGGACTGATGGCAGGCGTGGAGGTCACAGGCGTGGGCTGCAGCATGGGACTGCAGTAGAGCTGTTGGTGCATCAGCATGCTCTGCTGCTGCATGGCTGGACTCTGGGGATGCATGTTTGCTTGGCTGCTATGCACCATATTCACGACCTGCGGACCACACTGGGAGGAGGGCGGCAGGCGGCTGTGCCAGTCAAAGGGCACGCTAACAGGACTCACCAGTCCCATGTTGACCCCCAGCTGGCCAGAGCTCAGCACGTAACCGTGAGTGACATCGGACGCCATCGAGACGCGACCTGGTAAAGACATTCCCCCAGCTCCAAGGTCATTAATTTGGGCAAGCGACACTGCAAAGGGACCCCCTCCTTCCAGCATGCTGCTGTGCACCATTGGAGTGCTCGGGACAGACATGGAGGAGTGGAAAATCGGAGACTGCATGGCCACAGGGGACGTGGGGTTGGTGATGTAGCCAGCGTTGCTAGCTCCCCCATGGGGCGAGTCCAGTGAGTCAACTGGGGACAGCGTAACGGAGCTGTCCAGTAAGGCACTCTGCATGTCCAGGGTGAGCTTCTTATTGCGAGCCTTCACTGATTCCTTCAGGCTTGCAGCATGCTGGCCTCCCAGGCTGGAACCCTTAGCTCCGGGCCGACGGCTCTTCTTGCCCTGTGGGGTGTTCTTCAGACTGGGGAGGAAGGCGGTGGGAGGGCACATGAGCGGCGACAGGGTGTGCCCCCCGGTGATGTGATGTCCAGGACCCCCGTGGCCCTGGGGGCTCCTCACTGTGTTGTACTCATCAAGAAGCTGCACGATGTCGTGGTGCATGCGCTCCTGAGCGATGTCTCTCGGCAGCCGGTCCATGTGGTCGGTGATTTCTCGGTTGGCAAAGTGTGCAAGCAGCACCTTCACGGCCTCACAGCTGCCCTCGCGGGCTGCGAGGAACAGGGGGGTTTCCTCCTGCAAAAGCAAACAGAAGGTACAAGAAAATCAACAAGCTGGTCAACACAAACATACGTACCTACTTGAAGTCGGTGCTGTGGAAAAAAGCGTGGCATACCTTAAGATCTTGCATATCTTTGTTAGCTCCATTCTTCAGCAGGGCAATGGTGGCATCCACATTGTTAACCGCAGCAGCCCAATGCAAAGCAGATTTACCTAGAGAGGACAGCACACATCATTATACATATAAATTATTTTTGTGTGATTTTAAAATAGTTTTACATCAAAAAAAGCTGCAACTTGAGTGAAAATGACAAAACTCTTACCCAGTTCATCAACCGCATTAACATCTGCGTGACAAGTGATGAGTTCCTCGACCATGCCTTCGACTGCCAGCCGTGCAGCCAGGATCAGCGCAGACGAGCCATCATACATACGGGAATCGAGATCAGTGGCACGATTTCGGATTAGAATCTGGAAAGGTGGAAAATATTGAATTAAAAATACTGAATCCATTATAAGACATGAGAAAATAAATGTACTATCTTGTTAAAAGTGATTCTATAAAAACAAAGGGATGTGTTAGAGCTGGATTACCTGGAAGACACCCTGTGCATCTGCAGCCACCGCGGCGTGTAAAGGCGTGCGACCTGTGTTGTCTTGAGCGTTGGCGTCTGCTCCAGCATCCAGCAGTCTCTTTGCAGCGTCAGCACGGGCGTAGCGAGCAGCCAGGTGCAGAGCTGTCTCGCCGGTTCGGTCTGTCTGGGCAGCAAGGGACGCGCCCTGGTAAATCAGGTCGGAGATGATGTTGGCCGAGCACTCTTCATTCTCCTCCTCCTCGGCCACCTCAGGTTCAAGGCCTCCTCCGCAGAATGATGCCAGCATGAGAGGCGTAAAACCGTCTGTGATGAAGCAAGGGGTCAGTTAATCACCGGATAAATGAGCGATGCAACTTGAATTTATGCAACTCGACTACCAACCTGGGCCTCGGACATTAACGTCCATGCAGTCGCTTTCAAATTCTCCTTGAGGAGGAGTGAGGGCCATTGTGGGCGGCACGCGGATGTCAGCAGCTGCGAGGTGGTGCTGTGTCCACTGTCTGCAGTCCACTGCATCTTCACCATCTGAGAGCATGCTTGGCTCCTCCACCTGAATTCATAAATAAATGTTGTAGTGTGAAATATCATGCTTGTGTAAATCCAAACTGACGATCATAATTTATTTTAATGGTATAAACCTTGAGCCTTTTTGCTTCGGGGCAGTCCGGGTCTGTCCACTGTTCACTATGATCTCCCAGAAGAGATTCCTCAACAGTTTTTGGCACGTGTCTGTTTAAAGGTCAGAAGATGTAGAAATTCAAGTTAAAAAAATGCATTCAAGTTCTAAAGAAATTCCTGTTGCGTTAGCAGTTCAGTCCCAGCAATAAAGGCGGTGTTCACGAATAACTTACTTCAGTCCAAGAGCATCTTGGCCCACAGGTTCTCTGCGGTTCTTGTTACTGCTGGGTTCTTTCTTGAGAAAGAAGCCTTCAGGGAACCACAGAGTGCTGTGCTCCCGTTTTCTGCGAGCAATCAGCATGCCCATCAGAAAAATGACCAGAATTAAGAAGGAACCTATTCCTGCCAGAACCAGCTTGGTCCACAGTGGAGGATCAGGACCAGGGCCTGGAGGGATTTTTTGACCTGTGTTGAAAGAAGAAAACTAATTAATACATATTTGTACCATCTTTGTGCAATTAGATTTTTTTAGGTTAAAGTTTATCCATTCACCCTTGACTTCTCGGAGCGGATATGGAAAGTTAAGCATATCGGTTGCAGACAGGGCTCCCAGGTACTCTGCAGCACTGTCAGCTGTAGGGAAACAGTCTTCTGTACCATGTGAACACAAACGGTTGTCTATCTCCAGATAGACTTTGGAGCTACAAGAAAAGCAGAGAAGAAAGTATTTTTTTTGTATTTTGTAGTCTACAAGTAAAACTTTTTTTTGTACTGTCTGTCTAACTAACCCGACAACCTCCTGTTGCGGCTCTAGTTCTCTCTTGAGGCGTGCTTCTCGGCGGGTGTAGGGATGAATCATTTCATCTCCATTCTCGTCTCTCCTGAAGCGTACAGAAGTGCGCAGGATCGCACTTAATTTCTGCAAAAACGCTGTTCTTGTGCGAAGAAGCTCATCTGGTGGCAAAAGCACTATCAAAACTAAGACGCCGTCAGCGAGTTCTTCTGGAACCTTCCGTGCACAGTCCAAACCATCCCACCCGCACTCTTCTGTGTTGCAGCCAGGGTCGCACATCCCATCAGCAAAGTGATCGATGCAGTACGTCTCATATATTGGACTGGAGACACAAACAGAAAAATCCATTAAAGGTTCTCCCAGGTCTGTGCAAACAAGAAGAATCTTTTCTAAAAAAAAAAAAAAAAGGCAAACTTACTTGCAAACTTTCTCCTTGGTTCTGCAGTCAAAGTTGTCGTACAGACAGTCCGCGTTGTTGCAGGACTCGTCGCACTGGCTGTTGTTGAAAACACGCCAGCAGCGAGGGTCTGCACACTGAGCCCAGGGGTTCATTGCCAAAGAGCAGTCACCACCATCCCAACGACAAGGAAGTGTGTTGCATTCCTTATCACAAACACCATCATTGGCTTTTCCATTACAGTCTGCCAGAGGACACGAGGGCACCGGGACCTCCAACTTGCTTTGTTCACATCTTTTCCCCGTCCACCCACTTGAACACTGGCAGTGAAAGTATGGGAAGCTGGTCTCTTCAGTGCATAGCCCCCCATTCCGGCATGGCTGGGAGGAACACCCTTCATTACTGCGATGCTGACACTGGGGCCCACCATAACCAGACAAACAGCTGCAGCGTGCGCCTCGTGTTGTAACGGCACAACTCCCTCCATTGTAGCAGGGCAGCTCCCGACAGGACAGGCTTCTTTCACAATTTGGACCAGTATAGCCCTAAAAATAGGTATAATTTAGGCATATTATGAGTATTACATTCAAATTCAGTAAAAATACTGTTATTTGAAAATTTTAAAAATAAATTCAAATGAACTTACAAGTTGACATGTACAGGTGTATCCTATAGAGCTGGTCACTGAACAAGCTCCTCCATTCTGACAAGGCTGAGACTCACAGACACTGAACCTGTTCTGACACCTTCGACCTGAAAGCAATGTTTATAAAAGTTCTTAATAATAATTTTAATTAGTAATATTATTTTAATGAACATGATACATAATGAGAGGTCAACAAGATTAGAAACAGTCTAACCTGTAAATCCAGGTTTGCAGACGCACAGATAATCATTGGGCAATTGGATGCAGTCAAAACTGTTGGAGGGGTTACAGGGACTGGAGTGACACTCGTTTATGTCTCCCTCACATCTTTCTCCTGTGAAACCAGGGGGGCAATTGCAGCGATAACCACCCACTCTGTCCACACAGGTTCCATTGTTCAGGCATTTTGGTGGAGCACCGTGCAGCCTCGGCGATGGAGCGCAGTCATCTTCATTGATCTCACAGAGAACACCTTTAAAGAAAAATGATCATCATTAACAGCGCGTTTTTCTTAGACAACATGACAAGAAAAAAAAATCTCGTTACTAATAAGCACAGATTTGTCTTGCGTTCGTGTTTCCATACCCAATGTGCCAGGAGGGCATGAGCAGATGTAATGTCCCACCAGATCAATGCAAGTTCCTCCATTCTGGCATGGGTGAGACTGACACTCGTTGATCTCTATCTCACAGTTCTGCCCTGTGTAGCCTGGCATGCACTGTAATGACAAGGTGTCATTAATCACAAAATATTCAGATCTGAGTCAAAGCACTAAATAAAACCCAGCTTTGCAAAATTTAGACCACATGTGTCAAACTCAAGCCCCCCCCTAAAAAAATTTAAAAATAAAATAAAATGAATTGTTTTTAATATGTAAATAGTTTTATGTCACTGGTAAACTTTAAATTTATGATTAAATGCAACACAATAAAAAAAATTATTTAAAATGTGAAGGATAATACTTGTCCTGAGCTGTTAGCTTAAAGTAGCAATTTAGTTGTATATTGTATTAATGTCTCAAAATAAGTTGCTTTAAAGCCAGTATTGACTATAAACTACATCTCCCATAATGCATGTTGATTACGCATGGGAATTCCCAGTTGGAAAGTGGGAGATTTCAGAATTCAACATGGCCGTTTTTCACCACAATTCATCAGTAAGTAAAACTCTCTTACTTTTACTTTTAATGGTATTTCTGTATAATTTATTTCACATTTAGTCAGTCGCACACAAAGTACTTTTCAGTATTTATAAAAGGTCTTGTTAAAACGCTGTTTCTATGCAGGAAGTACTATGTAGAGCTCAGTTATTGTTTTATAGCAGTGCTCAGCCGTAGCAATGAGACAATGAATGTGATGTTTCGTGTTCCGACCAAGTTAAACATGAAGTTAATTACAACTGGCCCTTTGAGGGCCACGATAACGCTCATGTTGCCCTCGAAGAAAATGAGTTTACACCGCTGATTTATGCCACGAAAGGTTTGTAAAAACAGTTCAACTCACATCACACTGGTAGCCTCCCACATATGACCTGCAGGTGGCGCCATTGCGACAAGGTTTGTCTTCACATTGGTCCACTTGATCTTCACAATAGCTTCCAGTATAGTCAGCAGGACATTTGCAAAAGTGGGTATTTCCAGTGTTGACACAATGACCACCGTGGTGACACAGCTTGTCTGTTTGGATCCCTAATGTGAAAGATGTTGATAAAAAAAAATTCAAGTTCATTCACTCAATATACAAATTCAAGGAAATCAAGTTAACTGAAGATAATAAAAAAACTAATTACCTTGCTGGCGAGCAGCTATCTCACATGAGACCCTTGGGATGTCACAATACCGACCAGACCAAGCAGGAGAACAATCACAGGTAAAAAAAGAATCCTTTTGGCGACAGCGCCCTCCATTTCGGCATGGAGAAGAGCGTCTGCACAAATCAACTGGTGTCTAGAGTGGTCAAGGGAAAAATTATTTATTTTAGAAACAATTTGCTAACAAAATTTGAGTTTTAGGACTAGGAAGTATTTCCAAGTATCTATAATTGTTTGTACCTGGCATCGATTGCCGGTATAGCCTTTAGGGCAAGAGCAGCGGAAGGACTCCAGGGCATCCTGACAAACGCCCCCGTTGAGACAAGGCTGGGAGTTACACTCATTGATTTCATATTGGCAGTGGGACCCAGTGAAGCCTGAGCGACATGTACAAGAATAGCCGTTGATTTTATCCGTGCATGACCCTCCATTGAAGCAGGAGCTGTAACAAAAAGGAAAGCAACGCATTAAATAGCTACGTTTCACAAATGAATTTAGAAGACATTTAACACGGGTACAGTAAAACCCGAGATAACCACACAACTTTAACACACACAAACCTTTCAGTGCAGTCAGGGATGTTGATTTCACAGTGGATGCCAGTGAAGCCAGGGGGACACGTGCAAGTGTACGAGTTAACATAGTCTGTACAGGTGCCTCCGTTCTTGCAGGGGGAACTCTGGCATTCATTGATCTCCTGAGCACAGCGGGGGCCTGTAAACCCAGGCAAGCAGCTGCAGTGGAATGAGTTCACTCCATCGGTGCAAGAACCCCCACTTAGGCAGGGATCTGGCATCACAAGGGAAAAAGAAGACATTTTCATCAAATACAGTACTATTATTTGATTGACAGGTACAGATAGGCTTAATAATACTTGATGCAACATTTATACAGCAACTCACTTGGAATACAGTCATTGATGTCTGTTTCACAGGCTAGCCCAGTGAACCCTGCTCTACAAGAGCACTTGAAGCCTCCAAGTGTGTTAGTACAGGTCCCACGGTTTTTGCAGGGGTTCAACAAGCACTCATTCAAATCTATGTTACACAGCTGACCTAAAAGTAAAAAATAAAATGGAAGCATAGAAATGTGATCTGTAAGCTTTCAAGATGATATTTTGACAATAAATGGGAAGGTAGTAAAATGACAAAGAGCAAAACTTCCTAACCTTGCCACCCTGGCTGACAGTTGCATTGATAGCCCAGATAGTCTGGGGTGTGGGTGCAGACTGCATGATTGGCACAAGGGTTGGGGGAGCAAGGTGTGAGGACCTCAGAACAAGTGGGTCCACTATACGGAAGCTCACACAGACAGGTAAAACTTGCCACTCCATCCACACACGTGCCCTTGTTCAGACAGGGGCTGGACGCACATTCATTGATGTTCACCTGGCAGAGGCTACCTGTGAACAGAACAAAAAAAGAATAGAACTTTGATGAACTTTTGGAAATGGGCAAACAGATTTAATTTTGTTCTGCACCACTAGGTGGAGGCAGATGGCTGTCCGTTCACCAGCCGCTCACCTTTGAAGCCTTGGCGACACTTGCAGATGAAACCGTTGAGCTGGTCGATGCATGTCCCAGCATTCTGGCAAGGACTTGGCAAACAGTCGTTCCTGTCCAGGTCACAGTTCTTCCCTACCCATCCGGGTTCACAGTCACAGCGGTAACTGAAAAATGATTGTTTTTAACCCATGAACAGTTGACCCCTGAAAAACCTTAAAAGCTTGAGTCGCTAAACAGAATGATACTATGTAGCATATTCTCTATCTTGTGTCATGGTACAAGCTGCTTATATGTAGTACAAAGTAAAACCTTTAGTATTAACCATTGTATACACTGTGGTTTGGGGAAATGAAGCTATTCTTACCCATTGATGTCATCCCTGCAGGAGCCATGGACACACGGGCTGCTGCCACACTCATCCACCTGGGAGTAACAGTAAGGGGGCTTGAAACCTTCAGGACACTGGCAGTGAAATCCATTCTCTTCATCAACACATGTTCCCCCATTTCTACAGGGGCTAGACGCACACTCGTCTATTTCCACGTTACATTTGGGACCTGGCATGAGAGATTTCACGCAAAGTGTCAGCATTTTCAGTACAAACTCCCGTTTTTCCATTTGAAATTTAATCTTTTCAGTTTCGAAGAGCTTTACCCGTAAAGCCAGGTTTGCAAACGCAGTCATAGCGGTTGATGCCATCTTTGCAGATGCCGTAATCACACGGGTTACTGGCACAATCATCAAAGTTAATCTCGCAGTTTGTTCCTGGGTTGGAAAAGAGACATTAATCTTCTATAATTACACAGCGTTTTAAAAAGTACATGAATGTAAGTTTTTATTGATTTACAATATAAAACAGGTTGTGTTCAAGGTTTTTCCTCCTACCTGAAGTTCCATGCTGGCACTGACAGATGTACTTGTTGACCTGGTCCAAACACTTGCCCCCATTCTGACAGGGGTTACTGTGGCACTCATTCAGCTGATTCTCACAGCGATAGCCTGTGTATCCTGGATAACAGTTACACGTGTAGCTAGCAATGCCGTCTATGCAAGTACCATGGTGGCATGGGTCAGGCTGACAGTTGTTGATGTTACTCTCGCAGAGCCTCCCTTCATAACCTAAAAAAATAAAATAATGACACTTGTTAACCTGTGACTTTAAGACTATCCTAAGTTTTTTTTGTTATAAATTATGCATTATAATGAACATTCTCATTCTGTTTCATTTTTCAGAAAAGTTTCCTCAGATTTGGACTCTGACCACTGTGGTTTTTATGTCAGTGATGTATGTTTGTATAGCATGGAACTGTTGGTTTGTGTGGTACGTGTCTTGAGAAATGTTAAGTCGGGCAAAGCAATAAAAACAGGCCCTACACAGGCCTCCCAGTCTTGCTTTTGTTCTTAGTGGTGAAGGGAACAATGGGTAGCGCCACGTTTTAACAGGGCCACTTCACTCTGCAGAAGGGGCCCGCAAACACAACGAATACCAAGCAGCTGGCCACTGAAACAATATAAGCAAGCTCCTCTGTAGGCATGGATGCAAACAAACAGTAAATAAAGGCAGCAAGTTTTTGAACACAGTTTTTGACCAGCTGACATGTCTGGCTGTTTTTTCAAACATGAACTTAACGTAAAGGAATTTAAGTTAAAAAACCAACATTAGGGGATAAACAGGCTTTTTAGAGATGAACAGATGTCGGGGTGATGACCAAGACTCTTTTCTTAACAACTGCTGGTACTCAGTGACCCCGTGATCCTGAGAGCCAGTGAGGGAAAGAGGGGGATTAGGGTCCTCAACTTGGTCTGCATGAGCAACAGACACCCAAAGAAATAGTTCAACCCCAAACCATTGACTACTTAGCAAGGACCAGATAAGTGCTTGAGGATCATCTGCTCCCATGTCTGCAGGGACATATTGAGTAGTGTTGTGGCTAACAACTATCCACTGACAACTATTATATATAGAAGTCCTTACCTTCAGCACAGCGGCATTCAAACCCATTGGGCCGGTCGTAGCATTTTGCTCCATTCTGGCAAGGCGTGCTAGCACACTCATCTATGTCGATTTGACACATGGTGCCAGTAAAGCCTGGGACATACAAACACAGAGGTTAAGGGTCAGACAGACAGTCCAGTGAAAGGGTCCATGCTTAGGTCAGAGGGCAGTTGTTAGAGGCCTTCCGTTAGATTAGCGATGTCTGACTGAGGTAGAGTTTGAGAGACTGGTTAAAGCCACGACATCTTTGCATTGTAGCCAGTGCCGACTGTCACAGATTAATTATCTTTTAGAAGATAACAAGAAATTTTTTACATGTTTTTCTTAAAAGTGTATGAAAAAAAAGTGAATTTATTGAATATTTTGTGGGTGGAAAATAACAACTGTTATTTTTAACCACCAACTATAATAACAATGACAAAAAAAATGTACTTTGAAAAGAATTAACAGACTGGGCTTGGAATGAGTGGGCACAGAGCCCAGGAAGATGTGAATTGGTGCATTGATAGCTCACTGGTCTGTTGAATAACAGTTTCAAAATGGTTTCTGTGTTTTGGTGCTTGGGCAGCTAAAGAGGTGTTTAGAAAAGATGGTGGGATTGTTTTTTTTTTCTCCCCTTTTCTTTTTGGGACCCCCACTCCTCCTCCTCCTATACTGCCTGTATCAGCTCCACCGGCTCAATAGCTAGATGGGGGGTGGAGGGGTACGTCTGTCCCAGATGTAAATTGCGGACCTGGAAAAGAATCTCATTAGCAGAACTGCTGTCCCCCCCACCACCACCACCACCAGGGCAGAATGAGAGAGACTGCTGTCCCTTCCACATTCCACAGATAAGGGAAGCAGGGGTCACAATAGTGCCTTTGTTCAGGCAGGAGGATAGGCAGCCTTTAGGCCTTGCCTTTTTATACGAGTGTTGGCTTGAAAAACCAGAAACCAGAAGTGGTGAAGCTGACATTAGCGTCATTTAAATTCTAGTTCTAGTTTTACAGAACTTTTATTCATTAGGAGTTTTTAACAAGAACACAGATTTCACCACAAACAACTTAAATAAGTATAATACATTGAAGAATACCTGGTTGACAGGTGCACGTGAAGCCATTGACCATGTCCCGACAGATGCCATCATTCACACATGGGTTGCTTTCACAGTCATCTATGTCAATCTCACAGAATGTCCCCATGTAGCCTGGAAGATGGAAATTCAGACATGAATAACGCAGTTCTTACCCGTTGTGGCTAATTCAATTATGCTCAGATTATGTAAGGGTAACCCAGTTCAAGAATGCATGGCAGGAAAGCTGTTCTGAACAAGAAAAGGAGGCTGTGGGAAATGTTTTTACGGATGCGAAATTTTGGACACAGGTCTCTGCTGAGCCATAAAATGGAATAAAAGATCCCAAGAGCATCCTCGTATTCCCACTCCACTGACCTGGAATCACCACACCCTACTGTCTATGGAAGACTGCCCCTCCCTGAGTCAGTGTCCCATTCAGCAGATACATGTTATACATTCTGCATTGGTAAACTATAGAGGGCTCCTTCCTTTAGATGAAACTGAATGTGAATGAGAGTGTTGCCCCTGCAGAGAGGCTAGCGTGGAATCAGAAATAATCAGCAGCTCCACGTGAGCTTTGCCAGGCTGACTGATGATGAGGACGGTGATGAGGAAGGTCCTGTCTCTGGAAATGAAGTGGGGTGGGGGGAGGGCTCTGGGAAAAAGCCTCTTTCCCTCACTGTGTCTATGAGGGGTGCAAAGTGGAGCACAGAGGGGCCCTATTGTTCCAATCCATTCCCACCACTCCACCTCTCATTAGTATTCACAGCACACTCCACCCCCTAACTGCTCGGCCTCTCTCACATCCAGGCCTATAGACCCAACTCCCAGCTCTAATTTGTATAGCACCCAAAACCCCGGGGTACATGTAGGACTGTGTGTGTGTTTGTTTTTATCACTGAGCATTCAAAAACTATAACTTAATACAAACTAATACCCAATTGGTTGTACAGTGCAATGCAGAGATCTGTTGCTGCGCTCACACTTTAAAAGTGAATATGTCACACAGCAGATCTGCTTGGTAGAACGTCAGTTTCTTTAGAAGGTCAAGTTCAAATCAATTGTTTCACTCTATTGAAAAAGGAAGATCCAATGAGTTCTGCATCCCTTTATTGTCAAATCTAAAACAGTATTTTGTTTAAAACTATGAGAAGTTTCAGATTCACTTTGCAGAAAAACAACTAAAATTATTTATCTGAAAATCAAAGGTCTGATTAAATACATCAAGGTTTTTTACACAGTCTGCCCTTATCCTCTTTAATGTAAAATAAATTAATGAATTTTTCATAATTTTCTTGAAACTCATAAAGATCAGCTTAAAAAAGGACACAAACAAAGGAGCTCTTTAATAAGTCTGAATACCTGGCATGCAGATGCAGGTGAACTCTCCAATGCGGTCCAAGCAAGTTGCATCATTCTGGCAGGGCATTGAAAGGCATTCATTGATGTCAATCTCACAGCGAGGTCCAGCATAACCCCGACCACACTGACACTGGAAAGAGCCCTCTGTATTCACACATTTCCCAAAATGCTCACATGGGTTTGCACCTGTTGGTGAGAGCAGGACAGTCTATGAAATGCACTCAATGTAATATGTGGCAGAAAGTACATCACTATAGCAATATTAAAAAAAAAGGCTGGGAAGAAAACTGACGTCTCACCAATTGAACATTCATCCATGTCCTGATTGCAGGCACCTCCCACAAAACCAGCAGGACAGGTACAAATGGCGCGGCCATTAAGAGGGTTGGTGTCACATACTGCACCCTCGTTGCATGGATTACTCACACATGCATCATCAAGGTGACACAGCAGACCTGTGCAAATATTATAAAGAATATTTACTTCACTCCATTAACTTTTATAGACACAAAAAGACAACCATTTATAAAGTGACATACCTGTTTTCCCAACTGGGCACTCGCAAAAAAAGGATGCTACACGGTCGTGGCAGGTGGCGCCATTGAAGCAAATAGCTGTTGCGCAGTCATCAATGTTCTCACTGCAGTCATCTCCAGTCCAGCCATTAACACAAACACAAGTATGGCCCCCAATGGTGTTGAAGCAAGTACCACCGTTGTGGCAGGCATTGGGTTGCATGAGACACTCATTGACATCTTCAGCACAGTATTGTCCTTCAAAGAAAAAGTGACATTAGTTCATATACACTAACAATGTAACAAACAATACTGTCACATTTTAGTTTACAAGCTGTACCTGTCCATTCAGGTGGACATTGGCAGTTGTAGGTATTGACTCCATCTACACATATTCCTCCATTCATGCACTTGTGACCCGGACAGTCGTCCACATTATTCTCACAGTTGTGTCCCTCAAACCCTGAAACAGATTCAGGGAGAAAGGGTTACAATACACAGATAAGGCAGCACCCAACAGTTGTGAGTTTAATAAGCATTCCTTGTCTCTTTTACAGAATACTAAACATTTCTTCCCCCTACACTCGAGTCACGTTTCCCACACTGGAGAAAGTGTGGGGTAACGTGGGCAGTAAAAGGGTTCAAAAGGTGTCTGACTGTTTGCGTCTTCGTTTGACTTTTCCCACACAATGCCAGCAATGGAAGTGATTCCTGCCTGCTCCAGAGGTCTGCACTCCCCTCAATGTTTGCTTGCTTTATAATCTCTCACAGTTTCAATGACTTCCTCTCTGGCAGGGGACATTTCCTGTCAGGTCCCCAGTGGGAAAGTAGAAGGCTAATAAAGTAAATTCCTTCTGCGGCGAACAGAGCAGAGGGGAGAAGAGAACCGACATGCTGCCTCTTCAACTCTCCCACCACCTCATATCCCACCAGAAGCTATTAATAGCAGACATGAAGTTGACCTGAGACACAGAACTAAATCCCAGCAACAGTACTACCATCTACGTCATCACGCTGGGAAAATCTGTTTGACTTTAGCACCCTGCAGAGGGCCTGGGAAAACCATGAGAAATAAATACAGACTGCATATGGGTTCTACATAGAGACAGCTGTTGTACCTGCTAGACAAGCGCACTCATAGGAATGGTCACTTGTCTGGCGACAGGTCCCTCCGTTAAGGCACTGAGATGGGGCACAGGGTAAGGTGGACACCTCACATGTACGTCCACTGTATCCTTGCTGGCACTTGCACTGGAAGGACCCGTGAGTGTTAATGCAGAGGCCACCGTTGAGACACGAGCCAGGCTTGCGGCACTCGTCAATGTCATTGCGGCAGTTTTTTCCCTGATAGCCAGGTGGACACGAGCAGTTGTAGTGGTTATTCCAATTGGCACAGCGAGCCCCATTGGCACAGGGACTCGTGGCGCATGCATCGATGAGGGAGCAGTCTTGGCCTGAAAGTGGATGACATGCGCTCAGTCAAAAACACTCTTTGCTTTCTTAGACTACAATTTTCCTAAAAAAAAAAACACACTCACCTCTGAACCCTCTCTGGCACACACACGTGTACTGTGGGAGACCATTAACCACCTGGCTCCTGCACGCTGCTCCATTCAGACATGGCGATCGATGACAGGGATCCAGGTGCTGACATAGGGGACCAATAAATCCGGGGCGACATCTACCCAAATTCACACACACACACACAGACGCACACAGACACACATTAAGTATGTAGCTCACGAATCCCAAAAAGGTCACAAGCTGACAAATCAAATCTTCAAAACAAAGCTGCTAAACATTAGAAATTGCGGCCCAATATTCATCATGCTGTAGCTTTGGTAATCAGGTCCCAATGACACCTTGGCAAAACCTCATTTCTGACTCATACAGTCAGCAATCCCTTTGGGCTTCAGAATGACTTTACATTTAGCTCATGAGTGCACACTATGCCATACATTATGACTGCATAGACCCACATCAAACATTTAAAAGTGGAAGGAGGCCATTTGGTGTGCTTTATTGGCTTCGTAAAGAAGATTCTGTTGTTTTCAGACGGAAGAGCTAATTTTCCTCATGCCAGCTAACATTTGTTCCACTCCTAGCTTTTTTTTAGTTTTCATCTCGGTTTTTGTTTTTTTTCCACATAAAAAAAAAAAAGATAAAGATAAACACACCCAGAGACAGCAGTCTGGAAACATAACACATGTCAACAAATCCTGACATGAGGAGAAACAAGGATAATACACACTATGATTGGAATACAAGAAACAGCTGCAGCATTTGAATGAAATCATCTCTCCCTTCCTGTGGCGGTACCATGATGCAACTACATCGTATTTTATCAAACAGCTTGACTACACTTAAGGTGTGTCAGATGGGTTTTAGTTGTTGCTCCTATATTATCTATTTTATAGTTGTTTAAACTTGTTGCATTACGAAACATTACACGAATGTTATATTTTTTTCGTCGTTTTACATATGCAGTTACACTGACCACCATCAATGTCAAAACATGCTGACACATATTATGTGCAAGCAAAATCCCTGTAGACGCAGGAGGACTGAAACTGGTCCCATGCTTTGAATTAGCTGAGTTTGACAGGGCAGTTGTGTGGATTATTTGTAAGCCTGACCTCAACATGCTGTAGTAAGAAGCTGACAAACATTTGAACCGGGTTCTCTATGGCGCCCTGCTAACGCTCCTATGGGAGTTCAAAAAAGCTTGTGAAGCTGGTAACTCTACACCCTCAGTGGAGCCTTTGGCCAGTGACAAACCCCCTCTTCAAACAGACCGTTTGATGCTGGTTGTAGGGCAGTGACAGCTGGGTTCTGGCCTGTGTTTGAATTTCTTTATTACATAAAAGGAATCGACAAAAGGTTATTTTCTGTTGCTTTTAGTAGAGGAACCATGCTAGTTTTTTTATTGTTTATTTTTTGATTCAAACATTCCTGATGAGAAAATGCACAAATACGCCCAAATTTTTCTCGTATGCCAACAGGCTAAAGCTATTCCCAGCTTAGCTCATGAAGATACACTCAAGGTCAGCAGCAGAGCACTGATTAATTGGTGGGATGTTAAAGTGAAGCTGCTCTCGACCGCTCTGATGAGAGAAAGGCTCTGCACAGATACAGCCTCTCTATCTTTTAAATCCCCCTCTGAACGCCAGCTTGGCTTTCCCCTGAACTACTCCCTCCTCTCACACGCTGAGAGGTCATATGTCAGAGGTCCCCCGTCTGATTGTGATGATAATGTCAGTCAGGCTGCAGAGTGTAGCGCGCTGCTACGCAGGAGAAAACATCTTTTAGAAGGTGCAACTGGTGGCGACAAAGAGGAGATGAGAGTGGGTCTGGTCCAGCAGGAATGTCATGTCATATTTCCTGTAATCCTCGGTCCTTTGTTCTAAAAACACACCGCTCGCTCCTTGTGCACAATTCGTGTTGCCCTAGCAACCATACAGACGAACGAGCAAGGCTGACACCCAACCGGTCCTCGTCCCCCCCCCCACCACCCTCTGTCCCCATAACTATTTGTCATGGCTTGGCTGGGTTTATTTAGAGGCAAATTAACTATGTCTGGAATCCAGGGTGTCACTAAAAATGAAACACGAATGTGGCACAAAGAGGTCTTTGAAAGCACCAAAGACGAAAGAGCTGGAAAATACAACACTGTTCAATTCTTTTGGAACCTCTTGGTGTTGTGGGCAATTTAAAATTCATAAAAATAATAAACAGTTACAATCTTAACGCTTTGTTCTTCTTAACAGACTATTATGAGTCTCTGTAGATAAATAAATAACTTGACGACATACTCCGGGAATGTTTCTGAATAAGTATTAATAATAATCTAAAAGTGTCGGAATGGAATGCGTTTTTGACTGAAGTGCATGATTGCTGCTGCATTAGTGGACATGAGTGCCTGATTGTGTCTGTTATAAAATTGGATTTGTCCTCCCTGACAAATGTACAATGAACCAAGCAGCCAAAATACACATTCTTCTGTCTAGACCTCGATGCCAACACGCTACTCCCATAACACACAAATCAGACTGATAGCAGAGCAGAGAAGGTGAAAGACACGTAACGTTCTCCTAGTTTATTTTCCATTCTGCTATGAAAAGTCTCACTTGTGGATTCTTCTGCTCATGGGAAAGGCAGGGCAGGATTTGAGCCTTTGCCTGCGTTTCACTCTGTTCCTGCCAGATTTGAACGGCAGGTGCAGGCTGCTATTGTGCAACGGGCCTTTTAGTCATACCCTGCGACTGCCGACAGCTGACCTTTGAGGAAGAGCTTGCAGCAGATGAGAAGGAGGTCTCCGAGTTCAGCGCAGAGATGGGCAGAGTGGGGGAATCGCTCTCTCCATGTCAACACATGTGAGGGCTTTTGCCAGCTGCAGTCCTGCCATCTGTCCACATCTGTCAGCGCACCTCTGGGTGTCTGGCATTTTACTCTCCTGCCAGACTTTAAGCCAAAACAACTGTGCTGTTTTGCCCATGAGACTGACCCATTAACAAACACATTCTTGCACGCATGAGGCACTTCATATCTTTCAAGAATTGGTCATTCTTCACAAGCACATGCATTAGCAAATATACAGTCTCAAGGCACATTTTCAGGGAAGTTAAACAAAAGCACCACAGCAAAAAAAAAAAAAAAAAAAAGCAAAACCATGCAACAATCACTACACACCCAAACACAACAGAAGAAACTTACAACCACCTTCAGCCTTTTAGGATCAGTTGTAGTATCATGAATTCTTACAAGAGAAGACCCACTGAAGAGTTCAAAAAAGAAAAAGAAATATTTTAAACACAGTTTTCTGCTTTAAAACACTTGTAACACATTTGCAATGATGCATTTGTTTTTCTGTATCAAACACAAGCATCTTTCACCTAATTTGCTTTGATTTATACGAGTACATTTTGTCGCCTATGCTTGTGTAATACAATCCTAATTTTCCTGCTTTCTGGTTCACTTGAGCAGAGTAACCTGAGCTCATCCTCTTCTACACAATAGCAGCTATTCTGCCAGAGGTCAGAAGGTGGTTCACCTTGAACAAAGAGGCCGTAATCTCTGACATGGTTCATACATACAGTCATGCTAGAAACAAGTAAAAAGAGGCTTCCTTATCTGCCGAAGTAGTTGTATGTTGATATGAAAGCAAGAGTAGCAACAAAACGAGTGTTTTGATGTTGCAGACTTGTTTTGTACATTAAATTTCTAGAAAAAAAAAACTCGCATTTTCCTAACGCATCTGTTTTTTTCATTCCCCCTTTTTCACAAACAAGAAGCAAGCAGCTTCTCTCCTTTATTAGAGTCTGTACAGACACCACACTGCCAACAAGGGCCCATCCTGGCCCCTCCCTCCAGCAGTCTCCTCTGCTTCGGCTCTTCTCAGCTTGGCTCTCCCTTCTCCTGCAAAGAGCCAGATTGGGGGTTGGGATTGTTTTGTGGCCCAAATAAAAGAACTAAAGTAGTCAGAACCCCTTTGTATAAAAGTGTTGGGGGGTGGTGGATGGTGGGGG
>JAUBOC010000019.1:7914334-7933748 GCA_032275365.1 Anablepsoides cearensis | reverse complement strand
ATACATACATACATACATACATACATACATACATACATACATACATACATACATACATACATACATACATACATACCCTAATAGTTTAATATAAATAAAAGTTTTATATCTCTCCTTAAACTTCTTTAAGTTCAGACATTCCTTAAGTTCCACGCTCAAACTGTTTTGCTCCACCAATGGAAAGACAAAACTATCATGATAACAATGTTATGATGTAAAAATAACAGAAAATCAACATTTTTTTCTGCTGAATTGTTTGTTCCTAGCTGCTATTTAACCAAGGAGTATATACACTGTAAATTGTAATGTGTTTAAAAACTATTTATAGAGGATTTTAATGTTTTTCTTCCTGTAGCACGTTTGCTTCTGTTACCAAGAACTGAAATTACTAGATAGACTTCCTACTTCACCTTTGAAGAAAGGCCAGATTGTTAAAAAAATTCTGCAACATTTGAGAAATTTGTCTTTGCTTTTGATTTTTATCTCCTGCCTTTAAAGCTGGGTGGACTCCTTCCCATCATGGCTTACTCTGTAGGGATACAAATTAGTCTCTGTGTTCCGGTGATGCCTGCCAACCTCCAAGGTATCGCTGTTGTAAGAATTCCAGAAGACCCAGAAGGAGTTCAGAGACAAAGAGGAGGGAACATTGCAGGGTAGTTCACGCCAAATCCTTTTTGAAAGCCTTTTTTTTCTCTCTGTTGCATATATTTAACTTTTAATTGTCCCTCCCCTGAAAGCTTTCACCTTTTCCTGACTTATTAGACAAACTCCAGCTGTACTTCTAAGTATTTCCAACTTTCTTTTAAAGTCCAAATCCCAATCAAACTCTTCCCTTAAACTTTATAACTTTTTTTTTATTGCTTCAGTTGATTTCCTGTGTTCTGATTATTAGAATATTTGAACAGATGCACCTGGAGCTTCGCTGCTTTTCCAGCTGACATTTGAGTTTATTTTCTATAATTAAAGATGGATTGTGTGATTAGAAATGTTGTTCTGCTCATACAAAGCTAAACAGTGCAATCGCTCATCATTTTAATGCTTCTGAATAAATTTTTTTTCTGCTTATTTACCAAAAATAAGTTGTATTGATCAATTTCAGAATCTGTCTCATGGTTGTTTTGGTTGTTTGGCTTCATTTTTTGAGCCCCTCTGTTAAACACGTTTTTATGCAGTTGCCCAGGACAAGAGACAGACTCTGACCATGCCACTGAAAGGGACTGGGATTTGGGTTTGGAATGTTTGCCACAGATCAGGAATGGAGCTTTCTGCTCTTTTGTGTGCAGTCTGCAGAGGAGGTGTGGAATGCAAACTACACGAGACAAGAAACGAGGCCAAATGAAAGAGTAGCTGGGGGTCAGTGTATGTGAGGGACACTTGAACGGAGGAGGAAACAGGTGCAGAGAATTCTGAGGCCGACACAAAACACCTTAAATTGAGCGAGATCGCTAAAAGAAAAGCTCAAGAGCAGAACCAACAAAAAGAAGTTTTTTTTTTTTTTTGCCGCAGCTTCAGGTGCAGCCTAATTAACATTTCACACATTTCTTATAAAGCAAGACTGCCTTGGAAGTTACTGTTACATTTTTTTGACCTATTGTTGTAGTTTCTGATTTTTAAGTTTATCTTTCATTTTCAGCCTGCCTTGAGTTTTGTTTATCAGTTTGATTTTCTTTTTCATCTTATTTCAGTTTTTCTGAAGTTCATATTGGTCTTGTGCTTTTTACACAGTTTATTTCCCAAATTAAAAATGAAAAACAACAATATTGTTCAGATTTTGCTTAGGATACTGCCTATATTGTGAACCAATAAGAAGAAGAAAACACATGAACTCAAGCATGAGTGTAGTCTGTTTAAGTATATTCAATAGGTGCTGACAATATCTGTTAATTAGCCCTGCCTCTCTTATCTCTATTGATTATAATATCATCAGACCAGTGCAAAAGGGAAATTTCCACTGCTACTTCTCCTGGGTTTTCAACTTCATTATAGCAGGAAGTAGAAACAAACAAGCATTCAGGCCTCATTCTAATGTGATTTTTTTTCACAACAATATAAATTATCATTTTTTAAATGCCAAAGCTGGATCAGGTAGGAAGTGATGATAAAAACTGTCAGCATCATTTTGTCACATGAAGCACATCAGACAGAATAAGGCAGTACTGCAGCTCCACAGTTTTGTAAAAGAGGATTTGGTTTCTATGATTCTACACTGATTTCTCTGCATGCAACAATTGCTTTATCAGTGGAAACTGTATATTTCTGACTCCATACTATGAAAAAGCACAGTTTTGAATGTAAATGTAATCATCGGCAGGATCAAAAACATCGGAAGAATTTTCCCTTTGAAACCTCCCAGTTTTTTCTTTTTTTTTTGTTCTGGTAGCTGTCCTGTTGTCCTGTTCTGGCATGTTCTTCATTCAACGAGCACACGGGCAGGCAGAGTCGATTGAAAACCCATTTCAGGGTCTTTAATCTTTACTCATCTGCTCCTCTGCTGGAGGTTTCACAGTAGGGCCTAAAATGCACGGTGAGGACAGATAACTTCACTTGCACACTCGCAGTGATTAAATAATATGGAAAGCTCGCATTCATTTATCAGCACCAAATTATCCACAGAGCGAGGGAGAGGGAGAATAATGATTTCAATTTATAACACTATATTTCAAGTGTGATAAATGTGTAACTCCAAAACTATGAGCATAATTTAATCCCTTTTAGAATTAAGGAATAAATAACAAAAAATGATGTGTGAATAAAAAGAAGCTTCGGTCCCCCCACCCCCTCCTTTTTTTATTTAAAATCTGGGATTGATTCAATTCCAGCAAACTTTATAGATTTCCCCCCACCCCCAATCATTAATCCATGGATACATGTCAAAACACATGAAATATAATTTACTGTCTTGGTCTTTCCACATAATTGTTAATGAGTGCAAAATAAAATGTCTCTGTTGGTTTGTGCTGATTGATTACCAAGATAAAAGGACTGCCAGCATGATCTCAGTTTATCTCAGTGTTGTGTCGATACAAACATGTTTATACCAACTTAATGAATGGAATTTATTTATTTGGATTTTTATTTTTGGTCATGCAGGTGTAACATCAAGACAAAACTGGTGTTTAAAGCACAAAGAGAACTGCGTTTTAAAATGCATTTTTGCATATTAATTGACCTTTTTAAAATTTGCTTTTGTGCATGTGGGATGAGTGTGGTTTGAGTTGTACCTGTCCAAAGGTTGAACATAACACATGTAGTGTAAATATTTCTCACCAGGACCTTAGACTACTCACTGAACTCTTAATAACTATCTGCTAAAAGCTGCCAGGAATGTGGCTCTGACTCAGCTTGGCTCAGGCAGAACGAAGAGACATGGTGGGAGGCCAGGAGGGTCTGTTGTTTACCCACCAGATTAACTTCAATCCAGTCAATGATCTGTTTCTGTCAAACCGGCTCATATATTACTCTTTTATAGTTTTCTGTTGACTTTCTGATCAGTTCCACTCAATTTGTGAAAAATCTGCATCTAGTGTTTTTGTATTTGTTGAGCATTCCCTTCTATAAAAAATATATATGTTTGTCATCCCTTACCCATGGAGAAAAACAAACATTTTTGATTCACATTAAATCTGGTTGGGGTCAGTGATATTTCACATCAAATGGCTGTGACCAACAATTTGGTTTGGCTGAAAATAAAATGCAACAGCAATTATAGCCTTTCATCAGTGTGGTATTTCTTTCTGAGGTTTGACAGTTTTCTCCCTTGAGATGGTTTGGCTCATTTTCTCTGTTCTCTGCGAATTCATTTCACAGCTACTTTACAAAAGCCTGTTGTTGCTTGGACTCTGGAAACATTATCTTTGGTAATTTTCCAATTAGCAAAGGTCTTTTCAAGTCTTATCTTAGAGCATGTCTACACTGAATATGGTGGAATTAATTAGATTTCTGACAGGCCTAATTTATTCCACAGATAGTCAACACTGTTGCTTTTTTCAACAGAGTGTAAAAGATGCCGCCTGCTCGAGGTATCCTTCAGGTAAAGGTGCGTCAAACTGTGCAGTTTAAAAGAGTTTGCACCTGTAGTTTTCCATATAGGCAGTTCTATATACATTGTGCCAATACATTAAAAATAGTTGGTCTTTTAGGTCCCGCATGGCTCTTTTTGTATGTAAAGGCACAGGATATGCAGAAATTTTATTTGCAAATTTTAAACAAATAAGTTACAAAAATTGTGTGAGTTTTGTTTCTTATTTTATACATTTTGTTTTGAAACATCTTTTTATGATGTTGCAGTTACCTCTAAATTGTTACTGTTTTGTAGAATCTAAAACATTCATAGTTTTGACTAAATCTGAGACCTGCATGGTTTGAAATTAATCTATTAATTTAGAAAAGGAATTGCAGCCAGTTGTGACTGCCGCTACACAAAACTATGATTGTCCTGTTAACAACCAATAACCACTAAGCTCCACATTATTCAGCTTCCAGCTTTAGTGTCAGTCCACTCTGAACAAACCTTTTTGCATTATGGGCAAGGAGTGTATAAAAACTTTAAACCGTGAGCTGGCCTTGAGTGCTGCAACATTTGGACCACTTAAAGTTCAAAGCCTCCACTTTCACATCTCCTAAGCTATAATCTGTAAGGGTTCAAATTCTTGCAACAAAAATAAATTGATATTTTTACATTTTAATAGAGAGGGGAGAAAAACTTGTCATCATTGTTGTCACCATTATGAGCAACAATGTTTGAAGAGTATATATCACTTTAACAGTTGTATCTTGTAATATTCTGCCAGTGCGCAAAAATCAAACATCTGACAGGTATTAGTAGTGTTGCACTTTACCTCTGGGGGGTAATGACAACCTCTCCAAAGTAAGACCTTACAAATTTCCTCAAGCAATAAAACTGATTTATGAGGGAGTCTCTTCTGCAGGCACATGCATCATCCGTTCGTCCCGGGACACCGTCCTGTGTGGGAGGGGAGGGGAGGGGTGGGGAGCAGGAGGAGGGAGTGATGATGAGAGGGAGAGATTGAATGAGAAGGACAGAGAGGAACCGTGAGGAACCAGCAAAAACAAGTCTTCTCCAGCAACCAAGGAAGTGAAAATACCGACCATCTTCTGCCCCTCCACGCGCATGGCTGCCTAGTTCCAAACTTCTGCAGAATTAAAAGTTCTGGGTGCGGAGGCGCGCGCGCGCGGGGTCCCCGCTTTGCAGGATGGACAGTTTAATAAGGACCAGGTTGCGCAGAAGAATACATCTGTTTCTTTTTATCTTTCTTCATCTACGGACGGCTCAAGCTGGTAAAGTATCTAGTTGACCACATGCAGTTAAATAATGCAGGATGTCAGGCAGGTTGCAGCTCCCAGAGTGAGAAATGGGGAAAAAAAGTGTCGCTAAGTCCCGACAGGACCTAAAACGATGCACTGCCCCACTTTCAAGTTTCTTTTGCCTTTTTGATGACACGTGCATTTCTAACCTGGCCTCCAGGAAAGCTCTAAACTTCAGTTTAAGTCTTTTATTGTGCATTAATCCTGATGTGTCAGGCTGATTCCTGTAATGACGCGCGTTCTGAGTGTTTTGGTGCAGCTGCAACTTGTCCACCGGAGTTGCTCCAGGCTTGCATTAAAACTGTGTTTTTTTAAGGTTATACTTGAAATGTGATGACTGTAATTAGTAGTTATTTTTACTTTGAAGAAAAATGAGATCAGGTTGATTGAATCAGCTTTCCCTGTCCCGGCTGTGTTTATATGAAACATTTTAAAGGAGCACCTTCCTGCGTCAGGTCAGGCTGGCGCGTCGGTGATGTCATGTTTGAGTTTACCTGTGACCCGGCGTCGGTTTGCCGTGAAAACGTTTAACATTGGCCTGAGAAGGAGCTGAGTGACTGAACTCTGAAAAGAATTGAGTAGATTAAAATTCCTGTCATGGATCTGTTTAATGTGCCCTCTGCTTGCAAAGGGTCTTCTGTGGAGGCGCCTATCACACTGCCATGGTCATAATTGTTCTGGCAAACTGACTCATTTCATCCCTGGATCCTGTTACACCTCCTGTAGAAGTGGAATTACACATTTTTTCAGCTATAAAATTGAGCCTTTCTTTAACAGCTGTTGCTTCGATCTGTTAATGTGACAAGAAAATCACTGCACTTCCAAAAATGATCAGCTGTGTGTTCATTTATTTAGGTCATTTGGTTCACTGCTGTCTGTCACATACACCTGTCCTCGTTCCCCGTGGCCTTGTAAAACTATCTTTAACAGGTGCAAACCACTTCCTTCAGGTGCTGCGATTAAGAAAGTCCCTGCCGGAGTGCCATGCTTTAACAGCAGGACCGAACCCTGTGGCAACCGGAGGGGCTTAAAGATGTTTCATTTTCACATTTTATTTCCACATGCAGCCAGTTTATGGCTGGAAGGATTTGTTGAAACGCACTGACTGGAATGAAACGATAGCAGGAGGAAGTGAGCCAACTGACCTTTATCACATTCTAGTGGCCCAGTGGCTGCTGTGTCCACTACTAATGAGAGCTGGTGCAGAGATGATTTCAAAGAGTCTATCACGTCTGGCAGCGCAGATATCTCTGTTATGTGCTCGCTGCAGATAATACATTTGTGTGTTTGAGGCGTTGAATGTCCAGCATGGTTGTGCACGTGTGTAAAACAGCGAAAGAAAAAATTTCCCATATGCTTTCTGTGTGTGTTTGAGAGAGATGAGAGAGCCCTTCATGTTTACAGACAGGAAGTGAGACATTCTTGCACTTGTGCACAGTTTAACCAGAGTCCTTTGTTCTTTTGCCTCAACACATTTGTGTTCAGTTTTCTTTTCCTTTGTTCCCCTTTCTGTTCCATTCAAAAAAAAAAAAAGAAAACATGAGTAGGAAGAGCTGAGCTTGTTTTTATTTTGGCCGTCTTATCTTTTTTGTCCATGCCATTTTCCTCCTCCTCCCTATTTATGCCCTGCCTCATCCTCAGCTGACAGGAGGGAAAATTGTGCACACAGGCCCCTCACTGTGTCCCGTTTGATTCAATCTTCTTGCCAACCTTGCATCAGACTCTCAGAGGAACGAGGCAAATTCTCATTTCCTTTGATCCGTTTGTAAATTAAAGGCAAATGAAAACAAATGGAAAGGGCATCTGATTTTGGAAGGCTTTAAAAGAGGAAAATGTGCTTTTTATAAACGTTACAGCTTTTAGTGTTGAGCTTGTGTTCTCCAAATGAACACATTAAACATCCGAGCTGTCAGATATGCTGATGTCTGAGTCTAGTTGCTGATGCTGCAAGTGTCACATCAAACTGCTTATCAGACTTTTTGATGAGCCAAACTGTTTGGAATTCCTCCAAGCTTTTAATATCTCTAAATGATGCTAAAACACTTTGTGGCGCCGGAGTGAAATCTATAGTATTCCACACACATCTGGCTTCCAGAAATTTCCTTCCCTTCAGGCTTCTGAGGCTCGGGTGTTTCTCCAAGTGGCGTTCAGTTGGACTAGCTGGAGATGCTTCCTGTGGAATTTCCAATAAGGAGTCATCAGAATGTTTGTACAGTGTTTTTTTTCCCTACAAGTCATTTTTTAAAACTTTTCTCAACTTGCACATGCATGCTTTAAATGACATTGATGTGTTTGTGTGTTTAACTTTGATTTTGGCGTCCCTGGTTACACGTTATACTGTAATAGCTGCCTGAGTGTTAAGCCCCAGAGACTAAATGACAGCTTGGGGTTGAAACTTGAAGGAGCTTTTTCATATGCTTGTTTGCATGTTTGTATTTAGATAAGTCCCGGAGCCCGGGGTGTGCTGTTACTGTACACACATGTGTCTGTGCATGCGAGACTCCGTCTGATCACATTTTACTGTATCCGTCTTCTATTGAAAACTTGAGTTTCTTACAAGAACGGCTTCTTTTAATGTTAGGTATGCAAAGAGGATTACGCTTATACAATAGACAGGCTGTTGTCAAAAACAAAGTCCTCATAAGGGGTGAAGAGAAAAACAAATGTCTGTCTGTGTTTGCGTTGAGCGCTGGTTTGGTGCTTAGCCTTGAGGGGCAGGTGTTTTCTCTGTGGGCCAAGAGGCTTTTTGGCCTGTCAGCTCATCATGCTGCGAACAAGCAAGAGCAGAACAAACTGTGGAGATTGAAGAATGTGGTGCTGATGCGATCTGGAAGGGAACATGCAACCAGATTCCACCCAGATCTTCTGGCTTTCGGCACCAAAACTGTAGCGGGGTAGCCCTGACAACAGAACACAGCCGCTGACCCACATTTAGCAAATGATGAAATAATTTGACTGCTGCTTTGACATGCATACCATTCAAATACAAAATGTCAGAGAAAGCATCTTTATTTTTAAGAAACTTGGCACGATACGCAGAATTTTACTCATTTTGTCACATAACTGGCAGATATTCTTCAGAGCTGGGCTCAGCAAAGTGAAACAGGAAGTGACATCAAAGGCGAACTCTTAACAAAAATGGAACTCCTCGATTTTTGTTTGTTGAAACGTTATTTAAACTCTGACTCTTCTTCATCTCTCTTTGATAGAGACTCAAAATAATCTAAAGAAGCATCAGTCTTCTCTACAGTCTGTGTTGTTAGTTGATGTAGCAATGCTGTGTTCTTTGTCGTCACTTCCTGTTACTCCAGGCAAATATCTCAACAAACACTCATCTTAGTGGCATAATTTATTCAATATGTTATAAATGTTATCTTTTCAAAAATGCATTTATTACAAAAACATTGATTTCACAAGCACTTTACGTTTTAATAAACACATTTTAAAAATACATATTGCTCGAATAAAGTTTTGACTCAGAAAACAATACAAAATTCAGTGAAAGATATTAACAAATATGGAAGTCCAAAATGTTCATTAGCTGCCATCAAAGACAAAAGGAAATTAATGTTTTTGCTAATGTTTCTCTTTCTGTGTTTCTTTGTACTGTTAGCTGAACAAATGAGCAAACTCATTCAAGAAGTTCAAAGTAGTTGCTGAGAGTCATCGTCAATGCTTTTTTGAGAGCTAATACACCTCACAAGAGTTTGCAACATTGCATGAAATTGTGCACATTGTCAAGATTTGACAAAAATGGCTGCACCTCTGTTTCTTCTTATCGTATAATAATCTTAGTTTAACGCTTCGCCATGAATGGAGGCAGGTTTTATGCATTCCTTCAAAGAATGCCGGGCCTTCTTTCTTTCTTCTCTGTGGCTGATATAATTGAGCGTCAAATAAACAGTGAGAGTATTTGTTCATTCTGATGGGGCTGTGTGCACAGACAGTTTATCAATCTCATTTGTGAGTTTAATTCTTCATCTGTGCAGTCGGTATTAGTTCTCAACTCATAGTGTTTATGTCTGAACACAGTTGTGCCAAACAATCACATCTAATCAGTATATTGTTTCTTACCGCCTGAGAGAAAATACGGCTGCCTTTTTTTTTTTTTCAACCACTTGCGCTCGATCGCTCATCATTTTTTTCAACATTCATCACAATCGTTTTGGAGCTCATCACCCTTGAATGATTTTTTCAGAAAATTCTCATTCAGCAGTACTTTGTAAGTAACTAAAGTTGATTTTTAGGTCTTTTTTTGTTTCATTTTGATGTAAACATGCATTTTCATATTCCAAAAAGGATTTCCTTTCTAAGCAGTCCTTCAAAGTTCAAATGTTAGTCCTCCTCCACTCGTCTCAGGGTGTGGTCCAAGATGCTGTGGGGCTATCTAAGTGCACAGATTTCTTTTTGGCTTCATTTCTTGTTGAAATTCCCCTCGGTCCCAGATGCAATAGCTTTTGACAGTGTAGTACTGTCTAAGTGAGAGAGAAGGGTATTTTCAGGCAGAGCTCAGAGTGTAGGTGGTGTGAGTCATACAAATTGTCTTCAGAGACATTTGCTTTAGAAACACAGAGACCACATTATGTCCATGTACCACTGTAATAGTCCTGAGCTGTGGGGCCACGGGGTTTGGAAGAAATGAGAAAAGAGACACAAAAGATGCAAACATGAAGACTGATTGGTGTCATTTGTTGGGGACAGAACTCAATTTGTGAGATGGACTGTTGAGATATTTGCAATCTGGAAAACTGTGTCTGTTTAATGCCACATGACAGTTTTCTCATAAATAAAAGCAAAACAAAAAAAGACCGCCTATAGGCAAAGTCATGGCTAAGAAAATACACCGGTTCATTATAAGTTTTTTAGTGTGTTAAATCAGTCGATATAGACATTTATAAAATAGATACGAATTTCAGCCTCTTTCCAACTGGAACTTAATGCACCTTTTAATGTTTTGCGTATTTGTTTATAAGCAGTGTTAAAATCTGCTTATCCAGAATTCTAGTAAGTGAAATAGTGTGAGAAGTGATGTAAAGATGGTGATACAAAGACTAATGAGATGCAAACAAAACTTGTACAGACAGTCAGTGCTGCAGGAAATGTAAAGAGGCTACTGGTGTTGGCAAAACTCTAAATGACTTAATGGATCTAAAACAGGGAAGAGATAACATTCTTTCACCAATGGCTGCATGCATTCAGACAGCTAATGGCAGCCTTCCATTACTCTGGGCTTCTCTGCTTGATGCTTTGAGTAAAAGGAAATATTGGGTAATTCTTGTATTTTCATGCTGCTTCAGCAGCCATTTCTTACTTTATTTCATGTCTATTGCAGATTTATTCTTATTGCACCTTATACATTACAAATAGTTTTAATTATTGATAATTGTAAAAATAATCTATTTTTGTTGAGGGATTTTTCTGCTGCTTGTCTGAGAATTCTCCCCGTAGCGTTGGTGTGCATTTTGATTCTTCTTCTTTTGCTTTCTGAGTCAGAGGTCAGTAGACATCTGACAGCCAGAAGCTGAAACATGCTGAAAACTGGACAGCATTAAACTTTAAAACCAAAAGCAGAAATTCTATTTGTGTGACACAAAGTAAGTGCATTGGACTGCTTTAAATGAAATAACCGTGTTAGCTTGCATTAGCTGTATGTTTTGTCAGGAATTGTTGATGTGGATGCCCAGACAGAAATTCAAGGAACCAGCTTAATTAAACCCATAATGCTTTGCTTTAGGAACATCATAATGAGCTCCTCTCTGCGAGTGCACATAAGAGGCACGAACAAAAGTGTGTTTGTTTTGGATTCTGACCTTTGACCAGAAAACAAACTTAACTTAGCTAAACCAGCGGAAATTGATTTGCAGTCAGGAATCAAACTAGACTATAACAAAATCACAAAAAGCCAGTTTGAGATCAGGGGGAAAAGAAGTCAGTAAAAAACAAACATTCTGGATCAGAAACCAGACGTGACAGAGAGTACAGTGAATTTAAAGTGCTCTGAATGCAGAGTCTCTTGAAAAAGGCATTTAGCTCAAAGCATAAGGGACACTTGAGTGTTGCAGTATACTTACTGCATGCATTTGCAGATACAGCATGCATTTTTGCTGTTTTCTCCCTAAAACAAAACTTTAAATAGTTTACTAGTTTCTATCATATTTAACAAGCAGACATGTAAAAGATCAAAACACAGTTCGCACAAAAAACACTTTCACACCACGTTTGCTGAAGAAAACTCACATTTTTTTTAATCCATGGACATGTCTTTCAGTATTATATAATCCATAGAAACATCAGCATTTCTTTCATAACTACATGCAATATTTCAAATATGCTGATTTAGCAAATAACCTGACAGGTGATGGGTAAAAAAATAAAAAATCTCTAAAAGCCTGCGAGGAGGTCCCAGTTGTCATTTTTTTTTGCTGAACGACAGCGATTTTTGGGGACACCGCAGCTGTACCGCCTGTCTGCGAAAGAGTCCATCACTCAACATATTTCATTAAGTGTCAATAAATTTGTCAGTGCCATCAGAGTGCTGACTGCTTGCAGGAATGTATCACACAATAAACATAAAAAATGTATTAAAAAAAATCTGCTGTGCATCACATTGTGCTTTTTTTTTTGTAACACTAGAAAAATGAAAACACAGAAAAAAAGTTGCACAAAACAGGAGACAGATAAGGAGCTGACACACTTGTACTCACCAGTTATTTTTAGTATATAATATTCCTCCTTTTTGAGTGTTTCTTCGTTGTTAAAATGATTAGTAATTATGCTTTGGGTAAACTCTACAGCCATTATCTCTGTCTCCAAAATTGATTGGATGATTGTGATGCCACTCCAGCACACATCTCACTGATTAAATATCACATTTGGAGAAAACATGCTTACCTCTAAGAGATGTTGATAAATGAATAGATCATTTTGTTTGTCATGGCTTAAACAGTGGACAAAGGATAGAAATAATAGTTAAAAAAAGAGTACTGCAGTCTAAATGAAAATGCAGTTTCTAAAAACCTGCTCAATTGATTGTGTAAAATGTAAACAGTTATACTTACACTGTTTAAATAGTTTCTTTTAAAACATGCATTTTCGTGACTGAATTAGAAATGCGATCAGTATAAGCTATGAAAATGAGTGGAAAAAATATGTTTTTTATAACCTCTTAAACTCAAGTGTGCTTATTTTTTTCTATACACAGTACTGTATTTTTTTGTTGATAAATCTAAACCTATAAGAATTCATTTTAAGTCTGATGCATAACAGCATTCATAACATTGTTTAATGTAATAAACATTCAGGGTCAACAAAAAGAAAAACTATTGATAAATGCATGTAAAATAATAAAATCCAAACATAATTATCAGCATAATAAGAAACTTACTGTCTACCTAGTTGGTCAATTTATTGAAAAAAATATTTAACGTGACTTCGATGAGTCATAGTTTTTGTTACAAAACTGATTTAGAAAAGATCATATCTAACCAAAAGACAAACACTACTATTTTTAGTCAAACCTACAGAAGAAACAAACCAGTAAAATATAACCAATAGGCTGTGTTCACCAGTTTGTACTTTTCTCCTTTCTAGATGTAACAAATGGGTTATAAGCTCTTGCAAGCTATTGATTTTATTCAATTCTCTCTAAACTTAACAATTAAAACTTGATTAAAGAAAATGTTTTAAATCTATATACATTTAAGATTTTAAACCCACTCTGGCAAGCATTTTTTTTATTGCCAGGAAAAATACATTCTGAGGGACACGTCATTGGAGTATGTTAAATGTTGAAGCAGTCAGAACACATACAGTATGAAGGAAGCTACAACTACTCTGTTGTGATAGTTTTACTCATATTTAAGGAGTGGTACTTGGAAATACCAAGTGTTTAAATACTGAAAACATTAAAAAAAGGATGTAAGTCATTAATATTCTTGATGATTATGATGTTATATTTTAAGATAAAGGGGTCAGGGGTAACAAAGTCTTTTTGAAAGTTGTTTGAAATGTGGACAAATGTTTATTTGGACTTTAGTTAGTATTCGTGAAGTTATGTAACAATTTGATATAAATGTTTTTAATAATCTTTATAATCTTTCTATTGTTAAACCCTGTCTATAATTTTTTGCCTAGTTAAAACTTCATTTCCATGTGAGGTAGCTGAGAGGGGAAAAAAAAGAAACTGTCTGCTTTGCAGATAAATAAAGTCAGAAAATGTAAGGCTGTGTTTTTCTGCAAGCGGTGTCTGGGCGATTGTATACGCTCTCCACATGTTTAATTAACAAGGAGAATAAAAGGCGAGCTCTGAGCAGCCAGAGCTTCAGGAGGCAATTTGAGTTTAGGTTCCTCATTTGAGATGACTGGAATGGTAAGTGCTGAGCGGCTCTCTGTAGCAGCTGGTAGGAGACTGGCTGTGAACAAAGCTCTGATCCTGACTAATGCTCATGGCAGCGCTTTATCAGCAGACATCTAATAACACGAGCAGTGGACTGCAAACAAAGCACAGACTCGCTGGAAGGAGAGGAGCTACAGGAAGCCCATATCGGAGGGGCAACAGTTGCTGCAATAAACAGAATTTCATCACATATATCACTTGTTGTGACTGGTTTGTAGGCTTAGAATGAAAACAAACAAATCAGTGATTCAATAGTTTTTTATTAGGATCACAGTAATTAGGAACATTTTTATTTTATTTTTAAATAAATGATATAGCTTTTATCTGAATTAAAAGTAGCTTGCCTCATCAGCCCACATATTTTGTTTATCCAAACACTTGTTTGTGATTCAGATGATGATAAATGCTATGCAGATGTGTTGGTGCTGGCTGATGTGCAGTGTGCAGGTGTCAGCTGTCAGGTGAACTACCGGAGGATTATGGGTTAGTCTGCGCCCCGCCCCCCATCCTATAATAACATCCACAGAAGCCTGGCCACCTGCCGCCACATCTCAGAGGTGTTTCTTCCGACTCAAAGGAAGCAGGAAGGCACCGAACTTTAAAAACCTGCTTCCAGCCACACTAAATCCCGCTCTACAGCTCAGCAACAACCAGCATTTAACTGAGCCAGACAGCAAAGGGCTGTCACACTGGCAGAATGTTAGTGTTAAATTGACATGAGTACAAGCCATCATCTGCTACGAGTTTCACTCTGACATAAGTGTTTTAGAGCATTTTCATGCATATAGCTGGAAGGAGAAATCTACCAAAAAAAGCATAAAAATAACCTATTAAAGCACAATATAATGTTTGAAAAGACAGAATTCGTTCCAATTTGCGAGTGTGAAATAACAGAACACGTTTCCTCAATCTGCTCCTTACTATGGGCAGATGGTTAATTTTCATTTCGCTTCCATTCCCAGCTGATCCCATTGATGTTCTGCGAGTGCTCGGGCTGTCAGAGAACATGGAGGGGGTGTCCTTGGAGGCCGGTCTCTGCACCAGCAGGAGGGGCACGGAGGAGACGGACCTGGCTTACAAGATCAAAAAGATCCAGCTCAGTGCTCCCACTAAACAGCTATACCCTGGTAGAGTCTGGACTTTTTTTTTCTCTCTCTTTAAGAGCACATAGAAAATCCTTTCAGTCCACTACAGAAATGAATCATTTAAATTGTTGAAAGCATTGAAATGTATCAAATTTAGAGGGTTTATTCTCTTAGTTAGAGTTAAGAAATCTCACTAAACTCTACTTAACTCTCCTTCTGGGCGCTCGGTGCTTTCATGGGTGATATTTTTCATCATTATCTTTATCCAGGTCCCACAGGCAGCGGGTGGTGCCTGCATGTTATGAAAATGTATGCTTCCCGCTGAGCTCCGCTCTTTATGACTGAACCTCTCTCCTCGCCTCTCATCTCCTCTCCACTCCATCCAGATTCTAAATTCCCTGAGAGTTTCTCCCTGATGACAACCATCAGGGCTATGAAAGGCTCCCAGTTCTTCCTTCTGTCCGTCTACGACGACCAGGGGGTGCAGCAGCTGGGACTCGAAGTGGGGAGGTCGCCTGTCTTCCTGTATGAGGACCAGCATGGACACCCCGCTCCAGAACTTTACCCCACTTTCAGGAAGATCAACATGGCTGATGGAAAGTGAGTATGAGGGACTTTAACCCCTCTGTTACAGTGAATCAGACATTTGTTGCCCGCTAAAGGTGAAAAGCAAAACAAAAATCGTTTGTGTTTGTGTATGTACTTGTATTTGTTAACTTTTAGGACCGTTTCTGGTATACACACCTACCTTGTCAAGACCAGTAGTCCTTATGGGGACCAAAGATCATTTCCAATATGGTGGAACTCCAGTTTTAGGTTTGGGGTTAGGTTTAGGACTAAGATGTGAGTTTAGGTTAAGTGTGGAGGTTAGGTTTAGGTTAAGAGATCAGGGTTATGTTGTAGAAATGACCAATACATGAATGGAAGTCAACAAACAGTCCTAATAAGGATAAAAATACAAACTTGTGGGTGTGTGTTCATTTTTCTGCAGCATTGGCAAAAATGTCTCAAATTTCACTGGGTGGATTTTAATGAAAAGCTCAGAATGTAATCACTGGATTTATATTTACTCATTAACTTTTAGAGTCAAACTCATTCAAAATAACAAGCCTAAAAATGGCCATGACTTGGGCAGATTTGCAGATATCAAGCTAAAATTAGTTGTGCTAGTATCTGCGAGTCATCCAGAAACTATTCGGAGCAATAAATAACTGATTGCATAAGATCTGTTTGCAAATTCCAATTTGAGTCAAAGGGGTCTTTTAGTAAAGAATTTCACAAACTTCTGAATAGATTTTAGAGACACTCAGAAAAGTATTCTAAGCTTTTACACAACATAACTGATCAGAGAGGAAAAATGACATTGCACACAAAACTTCCCCACTTCTAGATTTTCTTTGCTCAGTTCACAGGATTAAACAGGTAATTGCCGCTCTTTGCTCTTTCAGGTGGCACAGAATAGCCTTTGGCGTGCACAACAAGTCCGTGACCCTTTATTTGGATTGTGAGAAGGTCGAGACCCTGGATCTGCTGCGAGGGGACGATGCTGTGGTCAGCACAGAGGGGGTCACCGTGTTTGGAACGCGCCTGCTGGATGAAGAAGTTTTTGAGGTTTGGTATTCTGGAAGAATCGTAGTCACTCAAAAAATAAATATACAGTTTATGTAAAAGTTCATACTATTGTGCAGTTCACTATTGTGTGTTTTTATTGTATCAAGACGAGCTGTTTGGGTCCGGTTGGGCGGTTAGATGGAATAAGCAAGTGTCATAATGTGGCCAAACGTTTACTGATAACTGCCAGTAACTGTTAGCTTTCCTTGTGGATTTTTGTTTTGACATAAACAAAGTTAATAAGATTCTTGAAATAAGACCGTTGAACTTTGTTTCAATCATGTATGTGGTGAGCCTTGTTTCACTGGGATAATGTGCAACATTTATTATATAAATAAAAACAATTGAGGTTTGGATTTCCTGAGAATTAGTTATGAATTTGCATTTATTTACTTTGTTCACTGAACAATTATCCATAATGAGCCATATTAAGTTAAAGATTTTAACAGAATAAGTAAAAATGATGCCCTAGTTGTCAAACTTTGTTCATTTTTAAATTGCAATGAAAGCTAAATTTTAGAGATTGTTTAAAATCAAGATTTTGAAATTCTGTTTCCAGCATAGATTATGTTACACAGCATATATTCTGTATCCGAGTCATGCCAGTAAAAGGGTAGCACAAACAGCAGCGCTGAGAGGATTGTTACGTCTGACTTAAAGCTAAAATGAAAAAAATCACTTGAAATATGAGGTGACAGGAGTCCCTTGTCAATCAGGTGCAACATGAATAGAAGCAGTGAGGAGAAAAAGATATGTTTCAGAGGTAGCAGGGAGGAGAGAATCTACTGTTCAGGCGTGCCCGGTCTCATCAGCACATTACAAAGCCAAGAATTGACGCTGGCTGCAGATACTGTTTGCTCTACGAAGTGTGGATGGCCTTTGTTCCAATAAATATTAGAAATCCTGCTAGACGGAATATGTGTTGTGAGGCAGCGTTTTGTGATAATCACCAACAACCTCCTTTTTAAAGCTAAAACACACATTTAAATGTAGACATGTGTCCACATTATTATTATGAAGCAGTAAAAACATTCACAAAAGAAGAATCAAACTAAACTCTTGCAGTGTCTCCAGGTCCTCATGTTCGCTGTTATAACCTTTACTGTCAGTCACTCTCTGTATCTCCCCATGACAATACTCAACCTCTTCTCAATTGTCATTCCCAATGGGGCCTCGCTAAATCTCTCACTAACAGCATGAAATTGAGATCAGCTCAAGTTCCTTCCCCTTCCATGTCCTCGGGGCTCAGTGTCTTCTTACTTGTGGATCACGAAGAAGAAAAAAAAAGAGAAAAAACGGGGAGAGGCATAAGACGTTCTGCTCCGTAACTCCAAAATGTACTTGACAAAATATAGGAGTCAGTAGCAGCTCAGAATCTGATCTGGTTTATTTGACAATTTTTAGTTCTTCTGTTTAATTTGTTTTCCCCTCACATCTCCTTGTAAAGTAGTTGACATTTGTTGACTGACTTGACTTAAGCAACCAAATTAGGATTTTGATCTTCACTCCAAAAATCCTCCCATGGTCTTATTTATATAAAGAGTCATGAAGATGATGACATCTGATTTGTGGTATTCCCTGATAGCCAATTCAATGTAGTTGATCTCTATAGTCTGTCATCAGCATCATTCCTTAAACTGATTCATGCATTTTTTGTGGTCATGTGTTTAGAAGCAATAATTCTTGTTTTTTTCATGTGTAAAAACTCATCTAATAATTTGATTTGTTTTGGGTATGTGTATTATTTTGCTTCAGCGAGATATAAATCTGTTACTTTATTTACGCTTTGGAGTCGCACACCTCGGGTGAGGCTGGTACCACAGGGAGAGAAGTCAAGCGGGCTGACCTCTGGGTTTCTGTTCCCAGGCCCTGCTTGTGGGGAGGAGGCCAGTGTTCTGGCCCAGTTCTCCTAGCATGGGAGCTCAAAGCGTGGGAGCATGGGGACTGTGGTCAGCCACTAATGTGCCTATTGCTTCCAGATTGCCTACAAATAAACACGGAAGTTTGTTGTTCAGACTAAGTACTTGTCTTGCAGCAAAGCAAACATCAACATTGCCCTGCATACTTTCGACATGCTGACTGTCCAGATAAAATCGAGTAAGGATTTAATGCAGCCGGCCGCCGAAGGAGAAGGGGGTGCAATCATGTTTTTACTCGTGTCTGAGTGTGTTCAAAAAAATCACCGCGTTGACATCCACAACTCACTGACTATGGGGGGTCAACCAGATTCAAGATGGCCGCCAAAGTTAAACAATCTCAAACAACACAAAGCTGCTACAATTCAGTCAATTTTACAAATATTGAGCAAAAATTTTTGGTGTTTTAGTACCTGAGAGTGACCTGAACTCAGACTCTCGCCACTAATTATTCTACTAACTCTGTTTGTTAGCAAAATATCTCATAAAGCACTAAATCAGTGGTGTCCAAAGTCAGTCCTCAAGGGCCGGTGTGCATGTTTTAGGTGCTGCCCTGGTTCAACTCGGCTGAAGGAGTGCCTAATTAGTAGGCCTTTGCAGACCTTGATTGCATACTGAGGAGGCCTATTAATTAAGCATTCATTAGGTTCAGCTGTGCTGAACCAGGGCAGCACCTAAAACATGCAGGGCACCGGCCCTTGAGGACTGACTTTGGACACCACTGCACTAGCTGTATTATATTATAACTTTCAAATTATAGGATGTTCAACCAATTAATTTTTGTCATAAACCCAACTTTAGATAGCTGCTGTACACCAAGGCCTTCACAAAAATTGCTATACCTCAGTGCAGGGGTGGGCATCGAGGGCCGCAGCTCCATGTGTTTTACTTGTGTCTCTGCTCCAACACACCTGATTTGAATGAATGGGTGATTACCAGGCTTCTGTAGAACTTGGAAGAG
Organism: Anablepsoides cearensis; assembly: GCA_032275365.1. Lineage (NCBI taxonomy): Eukaryota > Metazoa > Chordata > Actinopteri > Cyprinodontiformes > Rivulidae > Anablepsoides > Anablepsoides cearensis. The sequence goes on along the minus strand of JAUBOC010000019.1, from coordinate 7,914,455 downwards.
GTAATTCAATGACTGCACTGCAAAAACTGTCTTTTTAACCAAGTTTTAAAATCTTATATCCAGCCAAAAAATCTACTTGATCTTGTTTTGAGACTGATTTACTAAACAAGAACTGATTGTG
>JAUBOC010000019.1:7900762-7911408 GCA_032275365.1 Anablepsoides cearensis | reverse complement strand
AGATAAGGTTTGCCTCCCGGGCTTTGTGTGGTAATTTAACTTTTATTTATTGTCTAATAATAAAGCTGAAGCAGCTACTTTTTTTATTACACCCGTGTCTGAATCCTTCTGGCTGTTAGAAGCACAAACATGCCTTTCAGCACGATTCTAAATGTGTTCCAGAATGTGTTTGCAAAAAGAACATTTAGACCTAAAGAGAGAATAGGCCATCTGTTAACGCATTAGTTTTTTTTTTTTTTTCTTTAGGTGCAGCCACCGTAAAAGCATTTCAGATATCAGGTGCTCTTTTGGCAGCACACACGCTCTCTCACACACACAGATTGTGCAGATAACAAGAAAGAATATCCAAAAAGAGTAAACTTCCCCACACGCTCAGCGAGCCAAAAGCTCATGAGTCAAACTGGATGTAACAGCTCATCTGTTTCTTAAGGCATGTATAAAAATGAATCCATCAGGGGTATGGATGATTATGTCTTTGTTGATGTATGGAAGATAAAAGCAAGCAGGTGTGTGAGTGTGGTGTAGGGTTTCAGAGAATACACATTTCCAACTCAGCTCTTCTGTGTTGTGTAAGCGCACACGTCTTGTTGTGGCTTGTCGCTGATCAAACAATGGAGTATGAGGACGTTTCAGCGGTCATCCAGCTGGCTTTTATATGACTACAGCTGAGTGATGTGCTCTCAGTCCAGAGGATGTCCACATCTGTCAAACGACTGACCTACTTCTCACAACATTCCCCCTCATTGACTGTGTTTATAAGTGGATCTAAATCATGCCGTGTCTCTCACAGACTTGGCCTTCAACATCACGGTCAGACCGAGGCCATTCATATAACTAATGTGCAATAAGAACAGTAGATGACAGAACTCACACCTCTTAACTGCTATAATACAACAATAATGAGCAATTTCATACATAGACCACATGTCTTCCACATTTTTAATAAAAGAAGCATTTATTTCTCCTCAAATCACATTTGTCACATTTTTTTATATCGAGCTCTTTTCCTAATTATGTTCTCATTCACAGCAGTGTTTGTTTTCCAACCCCTTCCATCCTCCATTTATGTCCTCCTTTTGCATTATACTTTTTTTTTTTTCTATAAAAGCACGTCCAGCTTGCGTCTGATGCCTCGATGCAAAGTGATGAACTGGCTGAGCAAAAGGAGGTCTCCAAAAAGGGCAAACGAGAGAAAAAGAACAAAAAGAAGAGGGACAAAAACTCTCGAGGAAATCGCAAAGGCAAGGGCAAGAAGGGCTCCAGAAAGAAGAAGCAGGAAGAGGAGGGTGTTGAGGAAGTCTCCCTCCGAGCATCGACAGCTCTGCCCGAGTTTCCGTCACAGGAATCCTTCCCGCCTACACAGCTTCCAGATATTGGGAGCACCCTTAAAACAAATGCCCCCACTCAAGTTTTTGACAAAACCACCGTGGAGGTGTCCACGCATAAAGCTGACTTCACGACTGAGGCCCCCACTGTGGTGCCCAGCATACTGCCTGTACCCAAGGTTACCAAGGAGGTAGACATACTTACCTGTCGATACAATCCTCTCCAAACCCAGTCCCAGTTCTAACCAATCACGTCCCAGAAAGCTAACAGTAGCGAGCACCTCTGTCTCTTCTCACCACTTTAAGCTGCTCATCACCACTAACCATCCTAATCATCACCTCCTCTTCATCGTTGCCGGAGTATTTGTGTCTATGTATCAATGCAGCCTTATGCTCACAGCACATCTAATAATCTTCTGTAGCTCTTTTTTTGTGTGCAGAGTTAGAAAATAATTGTTCAATCTAAAGGTCAACACGATATGCCCCATTAATTCCATTCATCCAGTTTTTTTTTACTTCTCACTAAAACTAAGAAAAACCCCACATTTTTATTTCCTTCATGTTTACTGTTTGACGATTTTCCAAGTAATCTTTGTGTTCTTCTCAATCTGTTTCTGTGACAGTTTCAGTTTCCTTCACAGCTAATTAATTAAACTCCCGCTTTGTAATTAACTGCACACCTGCCAGACTTTTTTTTTCACCAAACTTTTAGTAGACCAACTCTCATTTTGTTTTGTGATTTAAAAAAATAAAGTACCTTCGATTCTGTTTGCCTTAGACTCATTTAAACCTGTGCTGCAGGAGGGCACACCGCTGGTGAAGGAAATGGTGGTGGAGTATGAAGACAGTCTTTACGGAGACCCCTTTGAAGATCTCTCAGTTTCCACAGTAACCGCGGGCCCAAATGTTACCGAACTCGAGGTGGGTCAAACACGAGAGGTACCTTCAAGTCCGAACAAAAAAAGCAGAGAAGTTTTATTGGTGTTCACAGCCGAGTTTCCGACTCTCCAACAGATTCTTGAATATGAAGATCTCAAGAGAGACACGGAGTTGGAGTATGAGGAGTATGAAACCTACGAGGACGACTTTGACTTTGCAGAACGGGAGCGAGCGGAGACGCTGAATGTTGAGGTAAACCTCCCTTTGAATTCAGGTCTTAAGTTGTTGATGTCAAGTGATTTCTGACTGCAAATATCTATTCATGTGTTTTTCCACTTCAGGCTGCACTCAGAGCAGAAAAGGGCCAGAAGGGAGAGCCGGCTATTATTGAACCGGTGAGCTGCTGGAGGGCTTTAATAAATAGTCTGGCAGTTTTTAGTCATGAGCATGAGCAGGATTTAATATCCTTTGATTTTACAATACATACAGTTTGTGCTTGTTTCTAGGGTCTTTTGGTGATAGGACCCTCAGGTCTCCCAGGACCGGAGGTAAGCCAGCTTCATTCATTTAGTTAGTTTTCTGAATCATCATGATGAGGTCATATATTGTTGATAATTCTGTTAGTTGCCATCACTACAGTGGGCATAGAAACAACATCATGACTCTTAGGGGGGAAATGTCAATAATACTGTAAATCCCTGCTTCACCATAATGACTGATGATTTTTATAAATTGATGTTTTTAGACATCTATGGACAGAACATGATGAAGTCACTCCATCATTAAAAACAAGTAGAGCAGAGGAGTTTAAATGGATCTTTGTTATGCATTTGAAAAAATTCAAAGGGCTTTATTTTTCTTACCTATATGACATGATGTCCGTATACTTGAATTTGTAATGAGTCCTGGTCATTTTTTAATTTTAGGGGCTCCCCGGACCAGCAGGACCAACAGGTCCTCCAGGACCCAGAGGTGATCCAGGTGATCTGGTGAGTGTGGGTTCCAGCACTTGATCAAATACTGAGGTATAATGATTTATTTTGCGTTAAGATTGGCAACTTAACCCGAGAATTAAATATTGTGACTATGCATGTGAACCCAAACTGAATTATATTTGCTGAAACATTTTGGCTGCACAGGAAGCTGTAAACAGCATAATTATCAGTTTTATTCTCATCATCAAGATAATTATTTGGAAGTTATTTTCGCTGATTGATTTTTGTCGTTTATTTGACAAAAAGATACGAGTCTTAAACAGTCTTTTTCTAACAGATATTTGTTCACACAAGTCTGTTTTAAAAGCATAATTATATATGAATACGTAATGTTTTTTTTTTCATATTTCCTAACCCAACCCACGTGCATAAATACAAATGATCAGTGCTGCAGAGTTAGTTTGGTCTGATCCACAGTGGCAGATGGGCCAAAGCATCTGCCAAAAGGAGCTCCTTTCCAAACAAGTCCTGACTTACTTACTTTCATTTCCTGGAGATTTGCATCGACTGTAAGCGCAGTGCTTTAAGTTTAAAACCCTACTCCTAAAAAAATACAAATATCCAAAAATGATTTAATCGTTTCCATTATTGCTCTCAGTCTTCAAAAGACTGATGGATCGTCAGAAACGGAGTGCACACAAGCTCTTTACTGTTTTTACTCCTTTTCTATCCTCTTTTTAGGGTCCCCAAGGACGCCCTGGTCTTCCTGGGGCTGATGGGATCCCAGGTCCTCCAGGAACCCTGCTGATGCTACCAGTATGGTTTTCTAGCACACTGACACACACACACAAACTCACACTGTTAGTGTTTTTTTTTTCTTCTTTTTAATCACATGGTGTAGTGTCGTGACCACAAGGGGGGGCTGTGTGATTGAACTTCATTTGCATTTGGGGGAATCCTGCAGTGGGATTTAACCTTTCTTTCATTGTCACCAGTTTCATTATGGAGGGGATTCACAGAAGGGACCAGGGGTGTCTCCACAGGAGGCACAAGCACAAGCTATCCTGCAACAGACCAAGGTATATTTCACAGAATCGTCCACTTTAAAATCACATTATCATCAAATTGTAAGTTTGTGTTGAATGAGGATTATTTTGTTTTACGCACAAAAGTGAAACGTATTTGTTTTTTTTACATACACAATACATTATCTACACAGTTATGTTTTTCCTTTCAGATGTCACTCCAGGGGCCTCCAGGGCCATTGGGTCTCACAGGACGACCAGGCCCGGTGGTAAGGCACTATTCTGACTCAGACCAAATTTGTACCATACCTCAAGGGTTCCTCCAACCTCTAACCTCATTACTGCAATCTTTCTGACCTGTTTCAGGCTTAATGCTCTGCTTTTTCTTCGACCTCCTGACCTCAACTTATCATTATACATGTTCACAGCGTGCAGACTGCTTCCAATAAAGACTTTTTGATATTTTTGGAAAAAAGCACTGGAAATTTATAAATATAACATTAAAAATGTATTTTACACAATGTGCTATCAGAACATTATAATTTGGCTTGGTCAAATAAAATGTTTTTTTTTTTTTAATTTGTAGGGTGTTCCAGGTCCATCTGGGCTTAAAGGTGACCTTGGGGAAAACGGTCCCCCGGTAAGACAGGACCATTTATTTCTACCTCACTTTTAGTTTCCATCACAGCTTGCTTTTTTTTAACAGAATATTGATTTTTCTTGTGCATTCTTGTCTGTCTTTTCACATCTTTTCCCATTTGTTTTGCTGTCTTCACTTTTTTACATATTTAGGGACTTCGTGGTTTGCCAGGCCCCCCTGGGATTAATGGAAAGCCAGGCAAGAGGGTGAGATATCCTGAGTAATGAGGGGTTTCAGGCTGAAAAATAAATAAATAAATAAATAAATTCTATCTACATACTGAAACGAACACATGCAGTGCTTAATGTACTGTAAAGCAGAACCCGTGTTAACTTGGAGTGTTTTGCAGGGACGTGCGGGTGTGGATGGAGGTCGGGGAGCGCCGGGTGAAACAGGTGCAAAGGTAAGCTCCGACAGATCTCACTGTGCTGTGCTTCACCCACTGATTTTCTGCTTCGGTTAATCTGTAAGGCCTTTTCTGGGCCATGAATCCAGCAATATTTTCTGTGTTTGTGCAGAAAGGTCTTCGACAATAATCAACTATCTCCACTTGCAAGTGTAAACCTCGGGGTATTACGCAGCCCACAGCTTATTATATGTTATTGACAACAAGGCAACTCCATAACAGCTGCAGAAAGAGCTTACTAAGTAAATTAGAGTCCTCTGATGCTGGTTCTGTCTGAACAGTCTTTGTCAGTCAAAGCAACATTTTAACGGACCTACAGCTAATCTAATGTTTCTCCTCCAAGACCCACTCAGAGCAGATGGGAGGGGAGACTTTAACTGCAATCGGGCTGATGTTTTCACACTACGACGTGTGTCTATGTGTGTTTATTCTAGAGGTTAATGTACTTGTTTCTCTTTAACATCTCAGGGTGACAGAGGCTTTGACGGTCTGCCAGGTCTCCCAGGAGACAAAGGACACATAGTGAGTTTGATTTGGTAATTTGTCACTGTATTTAGTATTTATGTCATCTCTCAGGCATTAACATCTGAACACGATGCGCATGAAATCTTTACAAATCATACGGCAGATGTTTATTTGCATACCATGATTAGGATGATTGTTGCGCTTTCCGTGATGTCACACTAAAAAAGCATCGGCTTGATGCGCCTCTGTTAAAGCGGAGCACTTTAAAAGTCTTCACGTTTATGACTAATGCTTTTATCTTGTAGGGGGACAGAGGAAGGCTTGGTCCTCAAGGGCCTGTTGGAGAGCCAGGAGAGAAGGTGAGTGCACTGTTCTTTCAAAAACAAAACAAAACCAACCAAAAAAAAAGGTAAGGCGTAATCTTCAGAAAACACACTCTGCAGTACTGTTTTATTTTATTGAAATCTGTAAAATAAAAGTAACCTCCAGATCAAGGAGCTGATTTTATAAACCATTTAGATTGTAAAAGAGCAAAGATTTAAGCAAGCTTTAATGACATTAAGTCATGAACTCCTGCATTATTAACTCTTCTGTGCTGGCTTGAGATTATTCAGCAAGAAGGCCTGGCAGAATGCATAAAAGCTAGCCACTGCATCTCTGAAATATATTTAAAAATATGACAGCTACAAGCACTGTCAGCATGGTGTCAATCTACGCAGGCTGGCTGGTAAAGTCTCAGAGGACGGGCTATTAGATAGATAGTTGAGCCTTATCTGTCAGGTAGAAAATTACTTAAATGATAAATTTTCTTAGATAAATTTTACGAGAGCATACATCTCCTCAAACTAGCAGCTGAGTCACAGATGGTCGGAAGATCTATGTGGTGATTTTGTTTCCTTTTCTGTGTATTTCAGGGATCTGATGGACCTGTGGGGCCAAGAGGGCAACCAGGCGAACCTGTAAGTATCCAGATCTTAAAGCAGGGGTGTCAAACTCATTTTCATTGAGGGCCACACGAGCGTTATGGTGGCCCTTATGGGACAGTTTTAATTAACTTTGACGTTTCATGTTTAACTTAAATTAAATTTCATTGCTTTTGGCTGAGCACCTATAACAAATAGCTGAGCTCTACTTGGTATTTCCCGCATAGAAACAGTTTTACCATGCCTTTTTATAAACACTGCAAAGTACAAAGTGTACGACTGACTAAATGTAAAATAAATATTACAAAAATAGTAATAAAATGAAAGTAGTGCTTTTGAGGGGCCAGATGAAAGTCACCCATGGGTGAAGTATGGCCTCCAGGCTTTAAATCCGACATGTCTTGAAGAGTATTTTAAGAGATTTCATCACATATATTTCTAATAAAAACATGTAAATAGAGTTTTTTAATCATTTTTGCACTATAGTAAATAAATTTCAATGATAGTAAGTGATTCCTCATTTTATACTACTGAAATACTGCACTATTCACCGTTACATTATGACAGAAAAAGTCCCTTGCAAGAAAAAAAGAGCTCTTTATGCTTCAATTTCTGCCACTGTAACTCTAATTCTGTTTTCACCCAGTTATCTAAATTCTGACAAGCTTCCAGTGAACCTAAAGTTAACACCGCAGCCGAAGAGGCTGTCATTGTTTTTGTGCATCCGCTGTGAATTCTGGTTAATCAGTTATGACTCACCCTCCCTCTCTCTCTCCCAGTAGGTGAGGTTAGACCTCAGCAGGGTTCTGTCACTCCAGATACACCTCTCAGAGCTTGAGGAAATGGAGTTGCTATAAGCCACGTTAGAGAAACTCTGATAAAGCACAAACACATCTGAAAGGAACGATGCTAGCAGTTATGATGAGACGCAGGGCTGGATGGGGAAAAGTGAGACAGCAGAGCACAAAACACAAGACAGAAATTTGGCTGGGGGTAAATAAGCCGAGGTAGATGGAGGAAGAAAGTGTCGGCAATGTAAGGGATACGGTCCTGGCCTGAATCATTATATTTCCATATCAATCACCTCCCAGGAGATCACAGATGTGGCTTTGGAACAGGTGGCTTGGCCAGCCTACAAAGTGAGAAGCTGACACAAACAGATCACACAAACACACAGGCAGACTTTCATAGTGAGCACACAAAAACAGACCTGTACAAACATGGAAATACACTTTCTGTCTCTTGCTGTTTTTCAATTTCACCCACTCCTTTAGTTTGATTTATACTTTAGTATTCTACCCTCATTCAGTCTCATCATGAATGCAGGTTAGATGCTGACTCTGTGCTGTGTTTCCGTTTCTCCAGGGTCCCCGAGGTCTGGTCGGGCCGAGGGGGCCACCCGGGCCACCTGGGCAAGCGGTGAGTCATCATCACCTTGATGACAAGATCAGAGCCGTCTCTTTAAATCCAAAAACACTGAATCCTTGTCGTGCCTTTGAAGATAAACAAGAAAGCTACTGGGACTGTTCCCGTATGATTTATTAATCTTATTTGAATCTGTGTCCATTTTTATAAGGGGTTTCATGGAAGTGATGGAGTTCAAGGGTCAAAGGGCAATCAGGTCAGTCTTGTTTTGTACTCATTTGTTGTTTTATTAATGAGTCGTTAATAATTAATTATGCAATGGCTGTTTAAGTCCTTACTTTAGTAACCATCAGTGAGAATTTGAGCCTCTGAAGTTTGTGATGAAGAACATTTATACACAGAGTGACTACCCCTGTTTTTGTTTTTAGGGTCCATCTGGTGAAATAGGACCCCCAGGTCAACAAGGAAATCCTGGAGCACAGGTAGAATACTTACACAGATGTAACAAATTCAATTTATATCCTGTTTTATGCATTCACTGAAGTTACACTGCACAGGTCTCTAAATATGTGATAGAACTTGAACAACGATAAGCTAATTTTTATGTTTGTTGACATGTAGTTGTTTCCTATTTAGATTTTTTTATTTGATTAAAACTGTAGTTTTTCATCTGCAGATTAATAATTAATCTATCTTATTTTAATAAACTGTTCCTTTGGCAAGCAAAGTGAATCCTATTTGCTCTCTCTTAGTATTTTAACAGTATATTACATTTATGACTCTGAAAAGCCTTTCTTAAATACATATACAGCAGATTCAAGCAAGATCCAGGCTACTAGCTATTTGGTATTCTTGTAACACTTAATCTGATTGATGCTTTGTTTTGGTTCAGGGCTTTCCTGGTCCTCAGGGTCCTATTGGACTGCCAGGAGAGAAGGTAGGTGGCATGTCTCTTACTTAATTTGAGGAATAAAGCTGTGACCTGCTGACATCTGTCATCACACACCTAGAGTAAGCAAGCCAAGCAGGACAGTATGAACCAGCCTCTTCTGGCTACCATTCAGGCAAGACGAAGGGAGACAGGAAATCAATACTCAGCAAACACACACAGGCACTGCACACAGAAAAAGCTCAAGATGGTGCCTGTTGTAAAGCAACATAAAAAATATGCAAAAAAACGTTCCTATGTATGCATAGTTACAAATATATATCCAAAAGTCTTTAGTATTATTCCCTCCTTATGTCTCCTACAGGGTCCCATGGGTAAACAAGGCATACAAGGATTACCAGGTGTTGACGGTCCTCCCGTGAGTTCCCACAGATGCACAAATACACAAATGTTTCTATGCAAACACAAGTGTGACTTACATCTTTATTCAAATATGTCATGTGAAACAAATCTTCATCTGTTATGTAAAAAACAAGAGAAAAGCAGACTCAGGCAGCACTCTATTCAGTTTACTATGCTGAATCTTCACACTGCATGCATACACATGTCTGTCAGCGCGCACATGACATCCAGAATCTAATTAAATGCAACTGAATGAGCTGAATTTGCCAACTTACATTTTCTGTAGTTTTTTCTTTTTTTTTGTTTTTTTTCACCTGAGGCTTTTCCAGAGTTGATCCGAAGCGGGCTGACATTTAGAATGAGGACTACAGATCTTCTTACAGGGAGGCTTTTCTCATCTCAAGGAATTAATTTTTCATTGCAGTCAAACACATTTGTATGAGTTTCACATCCGGCTCCTCACATTGTTCTGCAGAGCTTTGTGACACAATGATACCTGAAGGTGCTTCTTCACTCTCTGTGACACTGTCTCATTTGTTAATTGCATTCAGAAAAAATTCTGTTAGGGAGAGATATGAAAATGATGTATTCGGAACTGTGCTCATGCATTGTAATATTTTATTTTATTTTTTTTTATTGTTTTTCTGTTTTAGGGTCACCCAGGAAGAGAGGGCCCCCCAGGAGAAAAAGGCATCCAAGTGGGTAACTGCATGTCAGAGGCTCATCCTCTATGGGGTTTAAGTCAGATTAAAAAGCAGCTGAATCATGTTTTGTTTATCCTGTTTTTTTATGCTGCTGTAGCAGTGCAGTCACCCCCAATAAGGCTTGTTATTCTGATCACTGTGCTCCAAAAATGTCATTATCTTTATTACAGTATTAGCCCATTACAGTTCGTGCCATGCATTCGTCACAATCATTTTGAAGAATCATCTTTTTCTCCCACCCTAAAAGATGGAATACAGTGACTGCATTGCTTTTTTTTCAGCCTGATTTAGTTTGTTTTTCCTGCTATTTAAAAGTAACTTTTTTTTTTTGTTGTTTTCATGTAGGGTTTACTTGGCATCCAGGGTCCAGTTGGGTATCCGGGCACTCGTGGAGTCAAGGTGAGACATAAATGCACTGTGAAGTCAGGTTTACAGATATATATTCCCTCACTCCCTTTATTTTGCTCCTTTGATGGACAAGCTGTTTAAATGTATAACTGACAGGTGGGCGAGCGCCCCGTCTCTACAGGACCTTTAAAGTGCCTGTGACATGCCTATCCTTCAAATACAAAAAGTCAAAGACAACATCTTTATACTTAAGAAAATTGGCGTAGTACACATGATTTTACCCATTTTGTCACATAACTGGCCTACTTTCTTTTGAATTTGCCTCAGTCAAAGTGAAACA
>JAUBOC010000019.1:7876170-7888670 GCA_032275365.1 Anablepsoides cearensis | reverse complement strand
GAGAAAAGGTAAGTGTAAAGCAATAAACAGAGAAAACTAAGTGAACCAGATAGAGCTCAGAGAAATGGAGTTTGATAAAAATGTTTCTCTATGCAGGGTCATGGAGGCTTGATTGGTTTAATTGGCCCCCCAGGGGAGCCTGGTGAGAAAGGAGACCGAGGTTTGCCAGGAATCCAAGGTTTACAAGGAACAAAAGGAGATGAGGTACATAATGTTGCATCGTAATGTGCCTGATATACCTCCCAACAAAAGAATGATTTAACAAGAACCGTTCTTGCTCATACCTAGGGTGTGGGCGGTCCACCTGGTCCCATCGGCCCACCAGGTCAACCTGGGCTGTCTGTAAGTGGCTTAGCTGTTACAAGAGCATGCTCTTCTAAATCACTGGATACATTTTTATCTTTCTACTTCATACAGCAGGATCTTTGAGATTACTGAGTCCAGCTCTCATGTTCAATATACAATCCTACTATTCAGCTTTTATGAACATCCCCGGTGTCTCTGATAAGATCTTGTAAACACAACAGAAAAACTTTGAAAAGCGAAAAACATACGAAGCAGTAATAACCGACATGCTGCAGCCTTTCAAGCTGCTGTTGCTAAGAAAGTGTCTGGTAAATACACTGCAGCATTTACTTGAATGATTAGTTAATTACTTTTATCCTTAATAGTTGTTATACATTTAATTTTACATTTTAGTGCTTATTTACTTCTTATCTCTTCTCATAGGGTCCAGCTGGCATGAAAGGATCGAAGGGAGAGCCGGTGGGTAGAGTAATCAGTCTTATTTATGCATTGCCATTTCTGTATTTGCACCTCTTGTTGGGAAGCAGCTGCTGGGAACATATGCTGAGGACAAAGGAGAAAGTACATTTGTGAGCTTTAGTGTTCCATGCATCCTAATCACAATACCCTACTGTGTTTACTGGATGTTTTTGGAACTATAAGCTTGCTGTACACCATGTGATTCTTTTCATTGGACCATTTTAATAGGATTTGAGTCTAGTGTGTGTGATGTAAAAAAACACTATAGTGGGCTTTGAAAGCCAAGGCTTTGACCACAGAGTGCTGATGCACGAAGCTGGAAAATCCTATAAGCAGCAGCCATACAGTACTCGCCTGGCTGAAGTCAGGATTTAGACGAGAGGTGTGAGAGAGGTTCCCCAGGTGTGACTGACCCGAGCCTCTTGTCCTCCTCTGTTTCAAGGGTGGAGTCGGTGCCATAGGCGATGCAGGCCCCGCTGGTCCTCCAGGACCCGCTGTGAGCACCTCCGACGACTCTCTCCACTCCATTCTCATTTCGTCCTCACTTCATCCACTTTGACTGTTTTTCCACCCGTCTGTGTTACCTTCAGGGGCCGCCCGCAACAGTGGTTCAGCCCCTGCTAGTTTGGGAGGGAAGGCGGAAGAGACGAAGGCACTCAGATGGAGCAGAAGCTCTGTCCGGGGAGGACACGGAGGGCTTTCTTCAAGGAGACCAACCTCTGGAGGACGCTGAGGGAATGGAGGAGGTCTTCGCCACTCTCTCGTCTATGAAAAATGAAGTGGAGTTCATGAGGAGGCCCCTCGGAACATTTGACAGCCCGGCCCGAACCTGCAAAGAATTGATGATGATTCAACCTAACTACAGAGACGGTTAGCAAAAACAGTGCTTCATAAAACACACATGTTGGGCTATATTTTACACTGCAAAACCTGTATGTCTAACCAATTTTTAAAATCTTGCATCTAGCCATAATGTCTTTTTGATCTTGTTTTGAGACTGACTTACTAAACGAGAACTGAATTGATAAGATTCTTGAAATGAGAGTTTCAAGAATCTTATCAAGTAAAATTTTCTTACTCCATTGGCAGAAATTTTTGACTTAATTTGAGTCAATTTTCCAGGCTAACAGGATAAATAATCTTACACATTCTGAAAAAAAGATTATCATTCTTACACATTCAGTTCTCGTTTAGTAAATCAGTCTCAAAACAAGATCAAAACGTTATTTTTGCTGGATATAAGATTTTAAAACTTGGTTAGATGGACAGTTTTTGCAGTGTACCTCTGACATTTATTCCAATCTAAAACACCAAGTTTATTCAAAAATACTTTAAATATAGTATGAATCTCTTTTAAAACTAGTGAACTAAATCTGTTTATTGGTTTGTTGAAGATGTCTTAATTACCTGTGTTTTATGACATTTAGGGGACTACTGGATAGATCCTAACCAGGGCTGCCACAGAGACTCCATTAAAGTTTTCTGTAACTTCACAGCCTTTGGAGAGACCTGTCTCTACCCTGAGAAAAGGATTGAAACAGTGAGCTTTTAGTCTCTTACTGCCAGCTGTTAAAAAGTCAATTTGCTTGTTTTAAATTAAAAACTCTCAATGTTTCCTCTCTTTGCTGTTTGTCCAGGTGAAATTAGCAGCATGGAGCAAAGAGAAACCAGGAAGCTGGTTTAGCCAATACAAGAAGGGCAAACAGGTATGATGAATATATAAAAATGTCAAATATCACATAAGAATAAAAAAAACAATGTGGCTTTATATGCCAGGCAATGTTTTTCAGGTTAATTACTCATCACAATCAAGCCCGTTTGACTTTATTTTTGCATGCATCTGTTAGTGTCCATGACTCCATATGAACGTTGTTGTTCTGAACTTTTTGCTCTGTATAATTTGATATTAACTCATAAGATTGCGTGCAATAAAGCAGCTGCTGATTTCAGTAGTCAGAACGATTCACACAAAGTCATTAGCAGCTGCGTCCCATTGAAAAAGAATTTACGACTCCTCGTGTGCAGCTGTTCAGAGGTGTCATAATCCTCTTGAAAGACAAAGCTTGTTTTGCGTTTCCTTTTTATTCCGTTAGATTCAATAACGCCGTCTCAAAAACAGCTTTTTGATTTGTGCTAAACCACGTCTATTTCCCACATTAACGCTCGTGTTTGTGTGTCGATCAGCTCTCTTACGCTGACAGTGATGGGAACCCTGTGCATGTAGTCCAGCTGACCTTCCTGAAGCTCTTAAGTGCCACGGCCAAGCAGCGCTTCACTTATACCTGTCAGAATTCAGCAGGCTGGTTTGACAGCTCCTCCCGCTCCTACCGCCACGCCCTCCGCTTCCGTGGTAGCAACGACGAGGAGCTCACCCAAGCCAAAAGCCCCTTCATCACAGCGGTCCATGATGGATGCCAGGTCAGTGCTGGAGTGTGTTCAGAAAACGACTAGCTGAACAAACTGGAATTAGCATCAGTGAGACTAATGTGTTTGTCGGTAGTGTTGCTGTTGTCAGCTGGATTTAGTATCAGAATAACATTAAGTTACAAACTGGATGAGGGATCTGGGTTAGAAGAGAGGTGAAGTTAGTTAGTGGAGGTAAGCCAAGCAGATTCTGATAATGACTTTGATTTTTCTCTTTTAGCTCCGCAAAGGTCAGGACAGGACAGTTTTAGAGATTGATTCCCCTTCAGCGGAGCTGCTCCCGATTATAGATGTGGCTCCAGCAGACTTTGGCAGCAACAACCAGAAGTTTGGATTCCAAGTTGGACAAGTGTGCTTCCTTGGTTAACATCTTGGCAGCAGCGGACGCACAGGACCTTTGCAGGAAGTTTTCAGTGAAAGAAACTGGACTTTAATTTATGTCTGCCCCAAACAATATTTATAATGCTGTGTTGTGTGTGGTTAGTTTGTGGTACGTTATTTAAAACCTTTCAGCAGCCATTGTAATCTTCTCAGTGGATTTCAAAGAAGAGCAAAAAAAAAAAAAAAAAAAAAGAAGATACGCACCAGTGGGAACAAAGCACATTTACCGAACGGAATTGTTGCAATTAAAATTTGAATTTCTGAGTGTTAATTTGTTTATTTAAATGGGCCATGATAGATCTGCTGAAATTGCAAGCACTGCACAACGTGTCTTTTAACAATTGTAAGCAAATGAATCTGTGCAGTTAGAGAACGTTCAACTGTGGTTTAAACACTTAAAACTGAGACTGGAAAATTCTGATTGCAGAACTCATTTACATGCTTGGATTTCAATACATTTACAATTACATTGCAGTTGTGAACTAGGGAAGGATATTAATTCCACACAAGCACTCTAATTAATTTCCTGTGTGCAGCGATGATAAATAGTCCTTTTTTTACCCTTCAACTGCAGTTTGCTCAGTGAATTACCTTGTTTTGTATTCATTAGGTACTGCGAGCTATTGAACTCAACATTTTCTTGAATGAATAAGGTTGTTTCCTTTTTTAAGACTTCATCCCTTCATATACTAAATTATAAGCTTTTTGAGTCCTCCATGTTTCCACAGTATTGAGTACTGTATGCATCAGAGTCAAATCCTTTCAACAGCGCTGTTCCACACCCCAGGATGTAAAGAGCAATATTTCAAGGCTTGAATTAAGAGCATGCTGATTGAAATGTTCTTTAGTCTAAACTTCAGTTCCACACACCTAAAGACGTTTCATGTATCTCTTGAGTGCATTTTATAATTGCTGACCTAACCTGTTTTTTTTTTCTTGCTGTTATTGTTTTTGCTTGACTCATTGTTTTTTGTGCGTTTGTGTGTGAGGTATAATTTTTTTTTTCTTTTTGTTCTTTTTTTTGTTGTTCATATGCTGTAATTTGAACAGAATGCAATGCTATTCTGGCACAATTTGCTCTTTTGAGGTGCTACAAATTATTATTTTTTTGTGTTTGTGCGTATAACTATGTTTGTGTGTCTCTGAGGGCAGGCTTATAGGACTAGAGAGTTAAAGGGTTATTGCTCTTTCAGCAGCCTGAAACACTCTAAGAGGTTGGGGACTTCTCTGTTTTTTTTGCACATCTTCTGGCTGACTGTGCCATTTTCACTGAGCCAGCAAAACGATGCTTTGAACAGCTCAGAGCAACATGGCTGATTGCTTTAAAAGAAAATCAACTGTTAGATTATTTTACATTCTGATGTTCTGGTGATTTTAAACATAGATTCATTACCAAAAATAAAACCAAATAATGTAGTATGACAACTGCAGGTAAGAGTTTTAAGAGTTTGACTCATTTTGTTATTCAAAAAGTGTATTTTTTGAACATTGGAAATTGTGAAATTTGCCATTGGTGCTAATATTACTCTGTATTTGAAACGTCATTTTTCACTGTCTGCAGAGAAGTTCTCAGGATTTTTAAGTGATGTTTAATTGTTACAGTCTGTTAAATATTGGCTCAAAGTCACTTCTTTGAATTGGCAA
This sequence comes from Anablepsoides cearensis, assembly GCA_032275365.1. Lineage (NCBI taxonomy): Eukaryota > Metazoa > Chordata > Actinopteri > Cyprinodontiformes > Rivulidae > Anablepsoides > Anablepsoides cearensis. Next base: position 7,883,456 of record JAUBOC010000019.1, on the reverse strand, counting down.
ACTGAGCTGTAAAAAAACACAGAAATGACGTGCGTGAATTACATGTTCCTGTCAAGTAAATGACATTTCTTAATTCTTAACTACCTCCTTTGACTCAAATAGTAACCTGTGTATACAGCATGTGCAATTATGCTATTCAGTCCTGTTGTTCTGTTCATTTCATAGCATTTAAACATTACAGTTGATCGTCTCCTCCTTTCCCATCATGCATTGCCCGTACTGTGTATAGTCTTTGTTGTACTAAATTTATATACTGTACAGTTGTTTTCTGTTTTTTTATTTTGAGAGTAACAACATAGTGCCAGAATAGAAAAAAGTAAAATGTAATTGTCCAAAGTTGATGAGCAAATAAAAACCCTACAATAAAACAGCTATTTTTGTGACGGTGGTGTGTGCACTCAAAAAACAGATGTGTTGGATTTATTTAACTAAGTTATTTCTTTAAAAATAAATGTTAAAGTTGCTCAAATTGTTGGAAATTGTTGACAACTTGGTTAAATAAATCCAACAATCTGTTTTTTTCAGTGTGTGGGGTGGGGTGGGGGGATTCATCATGCCTCTCAGAAAAGTGTCCAACCTGCATGTGACTATCTGCATTGTATGGTGACAATCTAACAGACTTCATTAAATCTATACAAGCTGCAATCAGAAACCTCACAAAATCAATGCACTGAACTCTAATTTACTCCCCAGTTCATTTATTTCAATTAACTTTGTTTCAGCTCTAAATGGGAAGGCATTTAGGAGACACAAGCGACGACTGGTGAGAAAAATAAAATGAGATTTTAATGAAATTATAGTTAATAGGAAAGGAAGATTTGAAATTTTGTTCATTTTAGCAAAATTAGTAAGATATGTGAGAGAGACCAAAACAGGCCTACACACATACTGACACACACACACTGCTCTCACATAGTACAAGCTTCTCATCCCCTTTAGGGACCATTGTTCAAGGTTAGCATCAATGTCAAAATAAAGGTTACCATGTTTTTCCTTCTCTTTTCCACTAAATTGAATTTTAACCACACTAAGCTCCAGACCAGGAAAGGTCATGTGTTTCTACTAACTTAGAATAATGATGATAGCAGGAGAGCAAAGTGACTGACAGTATGGAATTCCAGCGCTGCAATGGTCCTTTTTCGGGTCCAAACAAAAATGCTGTAGTTGTCCTCCATTTCTGTAACTTTGTGAAGTTTTTATATGTTGTGCCTCTACCCGTCGTCGCTGAAATAAGTCAAAAGAATAGCCCGTCAAAATTGAGTTTTCAAAATTACACTCCACGAGAATCAACTGAGGTCCAGATTTTTCATTACAGAGATAGAAATCGGTGCAAGCAGAGGGATGAGAGGAGTCCTTCATCCAGATGATCGGGGAGCTCAGCTCCTGTCAAATGCTCCGGGAAACTCGTGAAATTGTTCTTTCAAGTAAGCAAATTGGCTTTTTATAGTAATAAATCTACCAGTTATTAAATAAAATATAATTTGTTCAACTTGTGTCGTTCAAATAATAAATTCTTCAGTTTTTTTTATCTCCTTGGCAAGTATTCAAACTTGTGCTACCCCTCGTTGCAAAGCAAAGCACTTCTGTTTTTATGTTCCTAACTTTAAAATGAACCGTATCCAAAAACACAATCAGGATGGAAAAATTCTGTTTCTTAAATGTAACACATTAAATTTAAGATGGTCTGATCTGCAATCTGTTTGCTTCTAAACGCAGTATATTTTTATGAGAGGCATGTTTGAGCAAAGCTTTCAACCAACTCTGCTCTGCTGTCCAGCATCCCAATAATGATTTGAACAGAAAAGTGAGTCTATAGTTGGCACTGATGAGCTACTTTCAGGCCCAGCAGTACATTAGTGTAACCCAGAGGCAGCAAGATCCATAGCCGCTGCAAACTGGACTGACAGATGATTGGAAGATTGAATCTCTTGTTCCATTCTTTCTCTCTCTCTCTCTCTCTCTCTCTCTCTGTTCTTTCTACCTCTCCCTCCAGCTCCCTCAGTCATGTATTCACGGCTTTCTCATTGCAGCTGAAAATATTAGAGAGGTTTCATTATTGTTCATTGGACTGTGCTCTCCCTCTCTTCTTGTTTCCCTGCCTGTCTCCTGTGACGCTGACTTTAACAAAGCCCAACATGTCACCAAGTCACAATGAGACGTGAGCAAATTAAACAGATGCTCAGATTAATTAGCGAACAAGAACTTCTACTTTTCAGGGTGAACAGTGACGTTCCCTGAGACTCAACGTGTCCACCCGATTCCAAACGATGTGTCACAGCGCGATAACTGCAGACATTATTTTCCAAACCACTGACGTGTGCATAAGTGCGCGTGCTGTTCTCATTTTAACATCATGTACCGTTCAAGAGACGCGGAAAGACTTAGATCATGCTTAGCTCGTGCTGAAGTCCAGGACGCGTGTTGGGGTAGAGGACGTGAAATCCCGGGTGTTTTCGGCTGATCGGGGGTTCTTTTATTAGTGTGCATGCAAGCCAGCTCCCATCCACAGCTCCTTTATCTTTCTAAAGGTGGGGGTGTGGTGGGGGGAAATCATTTCCACAGATACTGCTCCCATCAAAAAAAAAAGCTCTTATCAACAAAGCTAACATTAGTAAAGCAGTGGGGAAAAAATGACTTGAAGGCGAGGGTGGGAAATGGAAATCCCTGGGCGATTGGGCAAGCAGTTCAGCAGTGATTTGGAGGCCCAGGGCCTTGTGTGTGTGAGAGAGTGTCAGATGATTATCTAGCAGACAGAGAGCCCAGATTCAAAAGCACGGCTTGAGAGCCACCCGCACCCCCCCCCCTCCTCCTCCACCGCCACCTTGCAATTTGCTGTCTGCTGCAGCCCTCAGTATTCACCAGCACACCAAAAACTAAAAACACTACAACTGCCATGCAACTCTCATTTATTTTACCCCTCAGTAGCACAGGCTGCCACAGACACTTTAAGTTATTAAAGGTGACTTTTTAAATAGATTGGAAATGAAGTGGTGAAGGAAATTAAAAAGTTCAGAGAGGTGGGGGTTCAGAGGATGGAATAGCTTTTTTTTTTTTTTTTGTTGTGGAAATAGTTCTGACCAATCTTAACACGAACATGTTCAGAAATCTGAGGTAGACGGGGTTTGTTTTTAGCCCTGATTAGGAAAGCAGGAAGCACAAATCTGTATTCAGTTGTGTGTCTGCGTGTGTTTTTGTGTCGTTTGTTAGTGCGAGAGAGAGAGAGAGAGAGAGAGAGAGAGAGAGAGAGAGAGAGAGAGAAAGCGGTGTAGCTGCATGACCCCATCACTCAATAGAAAGGATTTTTTCCCATATATCAGACAAGGCAGATAGGGAAAGAGAGCAAGTGAAAGACAGAGACTGAGTGATTCAGCTGTGGGATTACACTGGCTCAGACTCCAGCTGAAAAGGGAGGGAAACTAATCGTTTCCATTCACATCAATGAGTCTGCCTGCTCCTGTCTGCAGTCCTGAATACATTGAAGTCTCCATCTTCTCTTCACCTCTCACTCCGTTGCCCCTTCATGCTCCTCCTCTCCTTCCCCCTCTCCTCACCTTCTTTTTTTCCCTCTTGAGTGATCTATGCATCCTGTCATGTATCAGCAGCAACACTGACACGGTATTCATTCTATCACAGAGAATCAGAAGTGGCAGCGTTTCATGGGCACCTGGACGCTTTCCATAAATCTTACAAGGCAGATCTGAAGCACATAGACAAAATACCTCGCCTGAGGTGAGAGTTTGCTGAAAGTCATACAGTGGTTGGAGACAACAATATATTTTCTGTCTCTTTTACAAATTGCCCATGTCATGTAATCTCACTATTTATACAGGCAAAATGGATAAGTCCTAGTAATCAAGGCTTTTTCCACAGAGATGAAATACATCACTTTATGAATTATGTGTCAGTATTTTTCCACAATATTAAGTACTTTGGGGCCTGATTCTTCTTTTTTTTTTTAATAATAACGAATATTCTGATATTGCAGTGGTACTGGGACATACTTTTGCTAACAAATAAAATACTTTATTACAATTAGGTCACACAAAAAGTGTTTTAGCATTAGAGATGTTTTTTTTTTTAGATTTAAATACAGAGCTCTTGCAAAAAATAATACCTTTTTATTTTTTTTTTATTTGACAAAATCAGTGACAGATCCTGATCAATTCAGAATTTGTGGATGTGGGAAGAAAGCCAGCTTTATGTCTATATGAAAGGTTCTTCAGTGGGTTATTCTTCCACGAACAGATGGAAAAAACGAGCGTCGCTGATAAGGTGGCGGCTCTTGCACAGCTGAAAGTGAACGTTTTATAGTAAGATAAGCAAAGTCGGGTCACGTTATTTCACAAAGCACATTTACAACAACTGGCACTGAAAGAATAAAAGCAGACAAGTCAGGCTAATGTTTATCAAACCAAAAGGAATGTTTTAATGTTGCTATTTCATTTTCTGCGACTGCTCAGAACACAGGGGCAAAAAAAAAAAAAACTGTAGTATTCATTCTCCAGTTTCTCCATCCATTTCCTCTAGGACACATCAAACAGCCATTTTTAGTAAAGTTCCATCTGTGTGCCTTTCTGCAACTTTAGATGAGATAGCAGAGCCATACTGATTGAGTACTTTGCTACCTGAATGAATACTGAAATCACACTGTCTCAATTTAAATTCCACTGAAGATCCAACCTCCACTGATCCTCACAATTTTTTAACATCATTACATGCAGATAGTCACTTTGTAGGATGAACATGGGTACGACAGAGATTGCATGTAGGTGTGTGTGTGTGTGTGTGCTGCGGAGCTAATGAGAGACTGGCGGGGCTTCAGGTGCCGGTGCTTTGAGAGAGGAGGTGAGTGACAGGGCTCATGAATAGTGATGGCCGACAGCTGCTCATTAACCAAGAGACTGTCTGTCAGCCAGCAGACTGGAGCAGCAGCACTTTCCCTATGTTTACACACACACAGACATGGAAATACATACACATATACACAGGTCCACGCAGGTTTGCCCTCCCTCCGAAAACACACACACAGAGTTCACATCCCCTTCATCTGGGTCCCTAATGCCGAACGTCAAAAAATAAAACCGATCAGACGTTTCCCCCAGACGACCAACGTGCCTGTTTTACCTGCGAGCTCGCAGCACTCCCTCGGAGCAAAGGGCCACACTGAATATGGAAACACCTGCCTGGAGTTAATTCTGAATGAGGCCTAAAGTGCAGAGAGTGCAGAAGATTGAGGTCAGAGCAGCGCCTTCAGAAAAGGGGATTTTCACTTCATGAGGACTTTAAAACTGTTTTGATGGGGAGCAACATTTGAAGCTAAGTTTTTTCAACTTGATTTCCTAGAAATAAAGAGATAATTTAGATGAAAAGTGATATATACGCATTTCAGGACATTTATTATATTTACTTTGAGTGAAGCAATATTTGAACTCAGGGCCAGCCCTCGCCAATATGGCACCCATGGCATCCCTTCTGCAACTTTTTATTTCTCACTGCCAGTTTACATACATTCATATACCAAGTTAAATAGTTTGATTTTACTTTTTATCTTTAGAAACCAGGTTCTAGATCTGCAACACTCAAGGTGGCATGTTGGAGTAACTTACATCTGATTAGATTAATTTTCAGATATTCTTTTTAAACTTTTTTCTAATACCTCTTTTTCTGGATAAAAAAGGCTTTTCTTATGGATGATAATTTCCTTTCCTACGGTCTCAACTACAGCCCCAAATCCCACATGAGTTGAAAAGGAGGCGCTGTGGATGCAGACCAGGAGCAAAGAAGAGAGAGAAGGAGGAAGTTCAAACCATCTCTTCCATTGATCATGATGAGCTATGGGAGATTGTGGGAACAAGGCTTTCTGATCATATGATGAACACTCAGCACCCTCTTCATAACACTGTCAAACAACAGAATGTCTTCAGTCAAGGCTTCTTCAGCTCCGCTGTAAGACAGACCGCTACAGGAGATTCTTCCTGCCCAGAACCATCAGTATCTATAACAACTCTTTAATGAAACGAGGATATTATGAGTTACACCTAATTTAATAAAGTATTATTGAATTTAATTGAATTGTCCAGTTAAAATAGTTAACAATATAAATAATTTGAAAGAAAATACCAGAAGTCTACCTCATACCTGCCAACATTTGCTGACAGCAATGAGGAACACCTGTTCATGTTACCAAGCAGCTGTGGCATGAAGCAGTTCTAGGGGGGTCCCGGGGTATGCATTTTCAAGCCATTTGAAAAGCATTTTATTAAATTGGGATTAATAAAACAACATAAAACCAGAATTTTATGAAGTTAGAACACTGAAAACAACCTTTACACTTTTAAACACAAGTAACCTGGGATTATTCTACAGATTAAATCAACCATACTCTGATAAAAGGGTAAAAATATGTTTTCTTTATTCCCCGTTTGTGACGTCTCCTACACAGACGGCGCCCATACTGCCTGTGCCACGGGCCGGCCCTGTTTGAACTGGGCTTGAGGCAGAAATCTTGACTTTGCTGACACAGATCTTTACAGGAGAGTTGAGGGAGTCTTCATGCTTAAGGATGGGTCCTACAGTGAAGTTTTCTTTATAAATTTGCTTATTCCCCGTCATTCCAACAAATCAGCATGTTCTTGTATTTTAAAAAGAATACTGAAATAAACTCAAAATTTCCCTCAAGGTCTCTGAGATGATAGAGCAATATTTGTTCTAAAGTTGGTTTTTTTTATTTAGTTTTTGTTTGACTAGAAATTTGCTAGAAATTTGACTGTTAATGTTTGACGTGTGCAGAAAAGCAAATATGCTGTGAAAGTGTTTGGATTTCAGCTCAGCGTTTCTGCTTTTGATCTCGATATCAAATGCATCACAAAAACAAAACCTGACTCGTGTTTTCCAGACAAGGTAAACTCGATGTGACGTTTTTAGAATTTAAACAAGTGGCAAAAGGTTGGTTGATGCTGAGTCTAGGAGGAGGAGAAGTAATTGCATGCACTTCCCAAAAAAGAAATAAATAAATACGTTTGGCTAGCCAACTGTGTTAGTAGCTTAGGGATCTGGCAGGGCGTTGATGCAGGGACCAGGTATTTACGGAGAGAGTGATTGATGAGATACAGCTGTGGCCCAAATCTGCACACTGGGCAATATTTTGGTAATTAAGAACACACAAGGCAGGAGAGAGAGAGAAGGAGGCGGCTGCATAGGCTGGGATACTGACAGAGGTATGATTGTCAACAGTGAGCGGAGCCGAACGACCAGACACAGGGACAGATTGCAAAGGTTAGTGCTTT
>JAUBOC010000019.1:7854165-7868682 GCA_032275365.1 Anablepsoides cearensis | reverse complement strand
CCTTTTTTAAAAATGTAATAAGTAGAAAGTACAGATAACTGTGTAAAAATGTAAGAAGTAGAAGTAAAAAGTAGGATAAAAAATAATTACTCAAGTAAAGCACAGATACCCAAAATTTATACTTAAGTACAGTAAAGAAGTATTTGTACTTAGTTACTTTACAACTCTGTTTAAATGAACACCTCCATGTTTATGTTCACTGACAACAACGCACAAAAAAAGTATTTAAAGATTTAATATCAAAGGCCAAAGACTTAAACTAAATGAGCTTCAGACGTCCCACATGCCTATCCACACTCAGCATTTTGGATTCGCTTGGGAACCATATGGTCCCTCGCTTTTATTGCATAATAACTCAGCAACACTGGCAGCAACAGTTACATTACAAAGATCAATAACAACCATAAGCTCTGTAATGTTTCCTCAATGGATGGAGCGACTCGTACACTCTGACTTCACAAAATTAAATTTCACTGTCTGCATATGTCTGTATGTTGATCTATAATCAAGTCTCTTGCTGACTAAGAGCCGCTGTAATCAAAGATAACTCAAAGCAGCTCTTTCTACAGAGACTCCAAAAACTGTGCAGGAGTTTTGGAGAGACTTGAAAACTGACATTCTCTATAAAAGCAGGCTTAGATTGGGTGGTTCAATAAAAAGAAATAGTCTCATCTAAATAGATAATGCTAGGACTTTTATACTTTTTCAAAAACAAAATGTCTGTCGAAATACTCTCTCAGATTCTAAGAAGAAGAAAAATGCTGTTAGTTAAACTTAAAAATAACATAAGCATGGTGTACAATAAAAAAAAAGACTTTTGGCAGCACATATAAAAAATAAATATAAATCTTGAATCAAACCAAACACAAAACTCAAATAACAACCACAAACTATTTTTTAAAACTTAAATAAATGTGGGGATTCATGAGAAACAAATAACAGGTAGAGGCAGTAAAAGACAGAAGAAAGTTTGGATTTGAAAATTAATAAAACACATATCTTTAGTACATCTAAACAACTTTGGATGTCTAAAGCAGAGACATGACAGCTACAGGTTAAACGTCCAAGTTAGGTTTAAACAAAAAGATTACTTTATCTTTGACAAATGGTTAACTGTTGCATTTTCCTCAGAATGATTCCCCAGCTTCATCAGTGGTCTCTGTGTTTAAGACGAATGGAGCTGAAGAGAAGAAAGGGGAGGAGAGCGAAAGAAAGGAGTGCATGACCATTCCACTCAGTCAGCTCTGGCCCCACACGATGACTCAACATCATTTTTATTCATTTTGGCAGCTGTATTCCTTTGGATTAGCTTCATGCTTATTGCATGCTCAAGCAGACACGCTGTTCAAGATGATGCTCCGCAATACAGCAACAGTGGCAAAAGCAACATCAGAGGAAAGTAGGAGTAATTGTTAGCATTGATTTTTCTATGATTCTCACACTTGACTTCCCTCCTGCTCCATTTCCTTACTCACCTCATCTCTTCCTGACATTTTTTTTTTTTTTTTTTACTTCTCGTGAAACTAGAGGGTTGTGCGCCGTGCCACTCAGGGCATCAGGAGTGGAAATGTTCAACCCTCTGCTAAACCAAACGAAGCAAAGAGGGAGGAGCAGGAAAAGGATCTCTCTGGGCTGACATCCTTCTGAATGATTTTTCACATAAATCCTGAGCTTCTGAATCAAAAGCCAAAACACACTGACACTTCAGGGTTTTGTTTGTCAAAAATATTAAAAATGATCATCTTGATAATAACTTTACTACCTTCAAGATGGAAATAACCAACACAAAAATGATCATAACTTAGTCACTTTTACAGATATTAAGCTAAAATTTGATGTGAGAGCCATTCATACGGTTAAGCTAAAAATTACTACTAATTATATTACACCAAAAGTATACTATAATTATGATAATACTATATTAAAAGTATACTGCTTATGCATTTGAAATACATTAAAACACAATTTAAATGCAATTCCTTTAAAAAATTAAAACTTAACATGTTATTAGTACATACAAAGTTATATACTTAAAGTGTACCAAGTGTATTTGAAGTTGTTCCATTTTATTAAAATTATACCGAATGCACTTAAAATTGTGCTTTTGTACAACTTAAATACAACTAAAGTATATTTAGTATTACATTTGTTGTTCCAAAATAGCACTCTTTAAGTATACTGATGATTAGTGCAGCTTCAAGTATACTAAAGCAGTCATTCCCAAAGTTGGGGTCGGGGCCCATGGGGTCCTGAAATGTCAAGGTGTGGTCCTGAAAATATTTTCTGAATTAATTCCACTAAAAAATGACAACTAACAACATTTTTTTTTTGCTTTTATTGTTACAAAAGAATAACATTAATTTACTTAAAATGAACAAAAATAGTGTAATAAATATTGTTGTGCTCTTGTTTAATTGATGTGAAAACAATGTTTATCAACCGACAATAGCTGGGGTCACAGGTCCCTACTGCTGGTATTTTATGGGTCAATTATTGAAAAGTTTGAGAACCACAGTACTACTTAGATTTAGTATACTTAGTAAAATATTTTTACACCTGGGTTTTGTTTTAGCAAAACACCTACAACTCATTTTTCAGGAGAAGCTAAACTTCATCTTAGATGCTGGCATGAAAGGCTGCGAGTAATATTCCTTCCAGGATTGCACGGCCTTTATTTTAAAACGTCTCAGAGTGTTGGAAACAAACATGGAGAACTGTCTCCTCCAGTCTCGTTTTATTTCAAGGTTCAGCTTTGTTGACACTGGTCAGTCAAGAAAATCACCACAGGTGACATGTGTTTTTACTCTGAGGAGCATTTATCAAGAAGGGGAGGACGGACGCAGGCAGCCCAGGTTGTGATATTTATTTTTTTCAGGACAGAATCCCAAGGAACTGCATGCTCAGACTGGTAAAAGCAAATCATTACAAAACCTCACGTGGCTGGTCTGTAGAAGAGGCTACTTAACAGAAACCCATGCTCATTATTCAATTAACTCTGTTCCGCAGCCGTATTCATTATCATCACTGTAATCAAAAGCAAAGATATTCTATCACATTTAAACCCCTGTGTGTCGCTCTGTGGTGACATATTTATCACCCACTGTTGAAGGTGAAGGAGGAGTGATAATGTTTTGCGTATGTTTATTTGTCTGTGTTGTTATTAAAAGACCCCATAAATCGCTTAATAGTTTAATGAAAAAGTCAGAAACATAATCATTGGGTTGATATCTACAGAATAAATTCTTAATTTAGTTAGTTAGTCAACTATGTCTGTCTGTTAGCAAAATATTTTAAGAACTGGACAAACCTCTATGAAACTCTCAGAAATGAATTATTGGCTGCAAATACAGCTGAAAAACTTAAGGCATCAATTCAGTTTAAGATGACGTGACAGCTATACCCAGCCTTCTGTATTATACAAAATTGACAAGACATTGGAGATACTAATAGATATTGAGCTAAAACTTGATGTGGTTGTAGCTGTCAGTCAATCACGACACCAAGCAGTAACAAATCAATCAACATATCACTTTATTACAGTATTGTATAAAATTGTATATGTTTTTTTAAGTTTTAACCAATAAAAAAAGGTCATTTCAGAATACAAACTGATGAAAGATTGTGGGCGATGTGCATTCATTCAACAAATGTCCTTTTAATCTAAATGCATATCAGTGAATTCTGATTCTTCAATAGCCTAATGCTAAACATTAGATTTTTTTTCAATCTGTGTTCCTCTCGTGCACTCGCCGCGCCCGCGCGTGCACGGCCGGGCTCGGCTGCATCAAGAGGTCTCGTGGCGCACAGACGTGCTGCTCCTAGCGTCCGCGCCCTGCAAGCACAGCAGTCACCTTCCAACCTCTGCGACTCTCCGTCTCTCTCCCATGTCCGGTCGCAGTTATTTTGCAGGTGGGAAGGGGCGGCGGGGGGGTCGCTGTCTGTGCACAATTCACATCATCTGAGGATAGTTTTTTCTTCTTCTTCTTTTTCTTGCTTCTTGTTGTCAGTGAGCGCTCGGTCGGATCCAGAGTCTATGCAGCGCACACAAGACAAGCGGCTGGTCGCGTTCGCCGAGCCACGCAGAGAGGGCTGCCGCGCGTGCTGGTGATGAGGCTGCTGGAGCACAGCCCACACAGCGTTAAAGGAATCCCTGTGCATCTGAAGAAACCGCCCCAGTGAGGGGACAGGAGCAGAGGAGAGAGGTGGGGGGGCAGAGAAGACCTGCTGGAAGCGCTGCTGACTGGGACGCTATCATTTCGCCAACAATGCATCTGTTTAGTGCCATGTTCCTTCTTGTGATGTTAGCTGGGATGCCCAGTGAGGTGAGTGCGCCTGCACCGCTTAAAACTTACTGCTGCAGTCGGGTTTATTATCACGCTGTGTGGAAAATCTCAGAAACCCAAAAGCCTCGTTAAGAATCCTGCCACAGTTACAGGGAAAAAAAGAGGCTCTTTTGTGTGAAGAAACGCTGCGTCGAGATCAGTGTTTCATCTCAGACTCATTTAAAGTTCACATAAGAGACAGAAAATCCGCATCAACTTGTTTTACTGAAGCTTTTGATTTCTTGTTGTGGTTTATAGTCAACATTTAGATATTTTTAAGACTAGAAGTAAAAGCATAGCGTGTATTTTCCTTCATAAATAATTTTATCTGGGTTTACTGAGGGCTTTGGAGGATCTAGAGGTTTGTGCTGAGATCCATGCAGCCCTGCTGGAGAGCGGCTCACTGAGAGCCGCTGCGCTGATTGACAGAGGAATCAGGCAGCTGAGTGGGGAACAGAAACAGAGTAATTAACGTAAAGTATAGCGGAACGGCGCCAATAAATAAATGGTCCTGACGAGGTGTGATGCGTGTCTGCGCACGCTCACGCGTGCACGACTCTCCAGGGGAAAAAAGAAAGAAAGAAGAAGAAAAACCTGCGTCGTTTTTGTGGGAAATGACGAGTTCTGATGTGACAGCTGCAAATCGAAGTGAAGGACGGTAAATTATTTGGCCCATAAAGGGTTAGTCAGTCAGTCAGTCAGTCAGGGCAGGGGAGGGGTCAGCTGGTCAGCGATATTTAGTGTTGAGCAGAACTAATAACTAATTAGGAGGCGTGATAAAGAGGAAGTCTGCCTGGTGTTTTATGGCTTTGCAGATGAGGCTTTTCGTACTTTAAACTCGGGGCTGTGATGCATTCAGCACCACGGAGAGCGCCGCGTGTCGCTTCCCGTCAAAAAGAAAACCTGAGTGGATTCAGCACCACGGACAGCGCCTCCTCCTATCCTGGCGGTATCACGGTGTGCAGGGGTCAAGAGTGCTATACTGTTCAGAGCCCCAATCTCTAAGCTTTAAATAACTGGATTCATATAAATAATTCAAATCAATTCAGATGTTTATAATTTCTTTATGTTTCAGTTTTTAAATAAATTGTTATTGCAGCTTAGTAATTATATAAAGCGCATACCTGCATCCCTGAGAGGAGAAAACATATAACCCAGTTCTTTAAATATTTAAATGACTTTGTAATTTATTTTTAATAATGGTAGAAACATTAATTTACTTTGTTTATTTTACATTATAGGTAAGTGTTTCTTTACTTTGGAAAAAAATGCTATATTTTAGAGTTTCATAATATAAAAATTTGTCATATTTATGCAAAACTGCACTTTGTTTCTACTCATCTTGCTTAAATCTTTAGTTTTCAAAGAATGGTCACCCTTAATGGCTTTTACAACTATTTATAATCTTTTTTTGCGCATATTGATATGTTTGTTAAGAACTGTGCCTTTTGTATCTAAAAATTACCAACAACAGATGTTTCCTTAAAGATGGATTAATGAAATGATAAACAGGCTATCAAATCATTAGCGCAAAAAGATCAAACTTCTAATCTCCTTGTCAGTATCATATTCTGTTATATAAAATTTAATTCCCAGGAATCTTGCTTAAACTACCTTTCCTGCTGTTGTTATGAATATAAAAATTATTTACACTGTGTTGTTTGTCAAAGCTACAGTGAGCCACGGCTGAGGGACTGGAGCCACATGTGGGCCCTGGAGCCACAGGTTGCAGACCCTTGACCATGTGGGAAAGGTCACAAGCTGCAGCTGCTAAACTTATTTCTAGCAGAGAATGTTTGGAGAATTCGCAAAACTGTCAGTTACTGCACGACAACCCGTGGAGCCTTATAGCCTGACCTAAATGCATCAGACGCGGGAGGATAGGGAGCAAATGAAGGTTCATTAGCTGAACTATGAGCTCACAAAGCAGGAAGTCAAGGAATTAAATTAAAGTGGAACCAAACATGGTGCAGTAATAAACAGCAGGGCGAGAAAAGAATAACGAAGGTCTGAGAGGAAATAAAGGAAAAGAATTTACACTGAGGGAGATGAATTGATAATGTAAGTAATTGGCAAACTGTCGGACCCAGGTGTGTCTGAAACTGTAGCTGTTAGAAAGGCAAGAAACAAGGAAGTAATACAGTTATTAAGCACAGAATAAAATTAATTAATTGAAATCAAAATGATCCTAACAAATTATTGTTGTAAAACAATGTAACAAGAAAAACACATTCAAAAAAAGGCCAGATAAAGGCCTAGTTTTCCTTGAAGGAATGCATATGACCATCAATTTGGAGTCACCATTTTACCTAACATGTGTGTTTTTTTTAGTGAGTAGGAGGAAATCAGAGTACTCAGAAAAATAACTTGCACAGGGAGACATGGAGGAGGCAAACCTGCGACCTCCCCTATGTGTGACAATAGCTCTAACTGATGTGCCACACTGCCACCCTACTACTAAATTATATTTTATCTCAGTGAGTCATCACGTTCTGAAAAAAATGTCTTATTGACTCATTCATTTAGATCAGGTGAGCTGGAGCAGGAAAACATCTAAAACATGCAGGTTAGTGGTTATTAGGGACTGGAGTTTGACATCCCTGCTCCACAGGTGGTGCCATGATGAACAGATTGCAGCCTATGTGTGTGTTGGATTTACATTATAATGTGAACAACACAGACCGCATTGCAGGAAAACCATCACATTTTAATAAGAGTTGTAGAAAAAGGAGCTGCAGAGACTTTCAAGGTTCTTCTTTGCTAATTTTAGACCACTGTTGAATTGATTTAGTTGAGTTCCTTGATGCCAGATAATGAAGGTAACCATAAATAAGAATTATTCCCCACCATCTAAATCGACAATGCACCCTGATGTGTGAAAGAAAAATGTTAATGACACAACTTGCCCTTTAACAAATATATCACCGCAAATGTGTTTCAATAAAATGCAGCTGTAATAAACTGCAGTCCAGCATCTCAACCACTTCCACTGGATTCATGCAGAAACTGGCCTAGGGGGACAATTTGTTGTAAGTGTTCACATTAAATATTAAAGAGTCTGAAAGAAAATATGACACCACCCATCTTTCTGAGGTTCCAGACAAACATAAAGAATTGATGATTTCATGCAAATCCACAGCAATGAGAGTGCGAGCGCCTGCGAACAGACCTGAGATATCTGCATATCTTCCTGACACGGTTTCAGGAAACGCTGTCGTGAAATATTCAGAAGCCCTTAATGAGGCAGATGCACTTGTTCGTTAGCAGCATGTGTTCGTTAACTAACCGTAAACCTCAGGGGTCCTCAGTGCTACTGATACAGATGGCCACCTGCCTGACCTTGGTACAAAAGGATTGCAGTGTTCTGTACATCAAGGCACTAACACAAGTGATTATACACGCATGTTTGTGGGCATTCATTATGAAATGCATTGTTTAAAGGACCAAATCTGATCATGTTGTGCTACAGGATGCTGTGCTTCCTGTATACATGTATGATTTCAAGTGTGAAGTATATGTTGCAAAACCAATTCCTTTAGAGGATTAGTTTTGTTGCTTCAAAGTTGAACTCTGAACAATAATTAACTGTATGTGCTAAATAAATAAATTGAGTAAAGCAATTCACTATAGCAAATTTAACCGTAAAAAACATTTCATTAGTACTTGAAATTGATAAATCAAAACTTTGCCATAATAAACTACATCTAAAGAAATTGCATTTACAGTAAAAATGCAGTGGGAAAGGTAAGTTTGCAAAAGAAGCTAATACTGAGTAGCTAAAACTAAAAGAAGCAGAACATTTGCTAAAGCTGATAAAAACAAAACACTATCTAAAAGTAGCAAAATGTTAGCTAAAAATAGCCAGAAAGTAAAAGCAGCAAAAGGCTTTGTGAACATTCTGGTGTAAGACTGAAAAATTAAATCAGTGTGAATAATTAAATCTCATAAAAAGAGCACATATTCACTTTGCCATTAGAAAATAATGTTAACTATAATTATCAGCATTACTGATAACAACAATAGTTTGTGACATAAGGCTTCCATACTAAAATTATATAATAGATTCAAACCATGGTGGCTCAGTTAGTAGAAAACAAAGACATGAAAGAAAACACTTACCTGTGTCTTTACTTGAAACTAAACTTTAAACTTTAAGCTAAACTGAGACAGCACCAGCATGCACAGTAGATCTGCCCATGGATCCTGCTCCTCCTTGTCTGTTGACCAATAGGAGAGGAGCTGACCCTAGAAGGACCGCCCACCTTATTTACATAATGAGGCAGAGATTCATAAGGTAAAGTAAAAACAGAAGACAGAGAAATGTAAAAGCAATACATGGAAATAAAAAGACTTGTGGGGATATTGTGGGGATATCCCCACAAGTCTTTTTATTTCCATATATATATATAATACTACTACAAGTAAAAGAAAAAAATCTAGAATTAAAAAACCAGTCAAATGAATATTATGCTCAAAATAATAATGGTCAAAAATATTATAACATTTTTTATTTAGTTGCTACATGTTAAGTGTATTTATTTATTTATTTATTGGTCCATTTATATATTTATTTCTAATTATGTCAGTTTCAGTCCTCCATATTAGGCTTATTGGTATTTCTAAATTATCCTTACTAGAGAGTGAGAGCGTTTGTCTCTATGTCTCTGTGATGGACATGTGACCTGTCCGGGGTGAACCCAGCCCATCGCACAGTGACTGCTGGATGTGGGCACCAGGGAGCCTCATGACCCTGAAAGGAAGAAGCAGTAATGGATGGATGGATGGATGGATGGATGGATGGATGGATGGATGGATGGATGGATGGATGGAATAAACCCAAAGACTTGAGAATTCAAACATGTGTGCCTGACATGCAGGTTCATGCTGAAGCCTGGCTGAGAGTTGTAGTGATATTGTTGAAGAGGGTCAAGCGATTTCCTCGTCTCGTTTTCTGTAGGGACACGGTCTTTGTTTGAGTTCAGCATTAAAAAAAGATTGCTTCACACGTTCGAAAGATTCATTTTCTGGTTTTAAGGCAAAGAAAAAAAAAACGTTGTTTAGGTCCCAGTGCTGCTGTGGAGTGCAGGGAAATACTGTTATTGGCTTAAGAGGTTCGACCTCAAAGACTCCCAACATTCGTTTGGTTGAGCTTGATGAAACTGAACACTTGCTTTGCTGTTTTGTTTCTGCTCAGACACTAAGTGAAGTGAGGGAGAAAATCTAATTGCTTGTCATTCTCGAGAAGAGAGACAGAACATTGAGTTAGCACTTGGCTGAACTTTTCTGTAATTTATTTGATCTCTTTTTCTCACCAATGATTGTGACGAACAATCAGACTTACAATCCTGTAAAGATGTGCGTTTTTATTCTGATTGCAGCAGAAACGTGGCCAACTGAAAACAAACAAGAGTGTGTTAATCACACTGAACTCTAAGCGTTATTTGGCACATTTACTTACATTAGTTAGTTGCATTTACATTGAGCTAATTATACAGTAGATGAGTTCTGCAATATCCAAGTCCCATAATGCTTTATGAATAAGGGTTTCACAGCTTTTATGGCAGTACTTTCATAAACTAGGAATAAAGTGGGTATGACTCGGATACAAAGCAGGAATGTAATGTTAGACAACAGTGAATCCACAATAGATTTAATTAGTGGAATTATTAATCACCTTTCAGCTATGTGATAAAAAGGAAGCTGATCGGTCAGAATCAAACAGCTGAGATGGCTGATGTCCAGCTGAAACTGTTTTTTAAACAATCCACCATCCTGGCTGTGATGTTTTAGCCAAACATGTCTTCTCATGGTGCCAGCCCAGAGAAAATAAAGTAAAATAATAACTGTAACATTTCTTCTTTTAAGACAGGAAAGCAACTGAACAGCTTGAATTGAAATTTTAGTCCTGTTTCTGTGCCAAAATTGCATCAATGTGTGACAGAAATTAGAATTATATATTTCTTTTCCCATTCAGTAATATCAGCAAGCCTTCCTGATAAAACTCTGTTTCCTGTCACGAAAAGCGAAGGCAGAGCTATTATTTTAAATGTCTGTTCGTTCGTGTGTTCATTTGTCTTAATATATAAGTAAGGATGAATTTAACAATTCTTTTGGTTGCCACATAAGTGACTTTACAGCCTATTGATATTTGGAGTGGACTCAGTTCACTTTTTTAAATACCACACTTGGTGTCTCCAGGAGTGCAGAAAATTTAGTCTCTCCTGGTGCTGTGTAGATATCTTTATATTCTGTTTGAGTCTTTTTTTTTTCAGTTTTCTCTATACTCTATCACATTTTCCGTTCTATTACATCACAGTTTTTGCAACGGAACTTCCAAATAAAGTCTGGACTTACAAACTACAAAAGAGAACGCCTCAAAATGAGTTGATCTGAGACACACCTCAGAAAAGGGGTGAAAGAGGGGCTTGTGGAGTTACAATAAGGAGGGATTCAGACCGAAGCATTACAGTTCCACTTCATATAGAGCCCAACTGAATGATTTAAATGTGGAAAAGAATGATTTAATAGCATGATGTATGTCACTTAAGACTGTTATGAATGGGCCCTATAAAGACCCTTAATATCATGATAAAAATAGTATTTATTGGCTGATGTTTACCAGGAGGAAGGACACAGGGTTATGGGTTGGACAGAGTAAGCAGCTTTCCCTCTATCTAGAAAATTAAACAAATGAAAAGCTGCACAAGCATGATTGTAAATCTGCCACTTGGAGCCGAAGATCCACAACTCTTCAGATCACCTTGTCACGCTGCGCGTTCCCAGCTCCTGCTGGAACCACCAAAGCTGCATGACCGCCGACACAGAGGTTCAAGAAGCAGCAACGACACATCTTTAGATCTCACACAGAAGCGCATTTGCATATTCCGCATGAAGTTCACACAGATTTCATTTAAAAAGGGATTTTTTTTTTTTAAGAAGCAGATGAGCAACATTTGCCAAAAATGCAGCAACAACATGTAATCTTAGCGTGCATTTCATGTGTTTCTTCGCCTGTTAAGTATGAAACCAAATCCGGACCCAAATAACCTAATTTCTGTTACGGCTCATTCAGTAATAATCATGTCTCGCACTACTGTGTGGGCGAGTAAGTGAGCAGGCAGGGTTAGATCAGACACAATGCCTGCATCCACCTTCATGCTCTCCCCATCAATATACAAAGGTGCCGCTTCACAATCAACTGCAGATAATGAGGTTGCATTATGTTTGATTCACTGCTGCTTGGAGAGATTGAATAGTAGGAGCTTGTGTCATGACTGATTAGAGTAGTGCTTGTACAAGTGCATGATAATGACACCACATTGTGTGAGTGAGCCACTGTAGAAAGATTTGTTTTAGAAAAGAGACGCTGCTTAAGTAAGCGGCTGAGGCACAGAAAAGCCACGGAGCCTTTGTGATGTCGGCTGCTCACTTCGTCTTCTTTAATCTTTGATGCGCGTTCATGTTGCCCACTGCTCCATCATGAGGTGTGTGTGTGTGCTGTGCTGTGAGACACGTGTGTCTATCATGAGGTCTGTTAGCAGGGACAAACAACTGTGAGCACACTGGCTACTCGCACAGTCAAGACTCACAGCTGATCTGAGAACTAAATATTTTCATTTTTAGAATGAGTTTTAGTTTTCACGTCACGAGTGCCCAACGCTGGTCCTCGAGGGCCACTATCCTCCATGTTTTACTCGTTTTCCTGCTCGTCAGCAGCTTCTCCAGAAGCCTGTTTATCAATCATTCATTGAAACCAGGTGTGTCACAGCAGAGAAGCAGCTAAAATTTAGAAACATGCAGGATGGTGGTCCTCAAAGACCAGGACTGGACGCCACAAGATTAGAAAAGTCACAGCTGACACTGATCAGCATTTGGAGTCACAATAATTCAATATGGCTGCCACAAATACTTAAAATTATCAAACACTAAAAAGGTTATAACTCAGTTAATATTACAAATATTGTGCTAAAATTAAATTTAAATAGCTGAGTGAGAATGACACAAGATTTATTTATTTAATTTTGTCATTAACTCTTACCTTTTTAATACTTTTAACTTTGCCACAAAAAAGGATGTGAGTACAAGCAACTAAATCCTGCCCTCAAAAATTTTTTTTTTGATTTTTCAGTCTTTTCCTCTTGATTTTGGTTGTAAAATACAGAAAAACAGAACATTCATTGCAGATAGACGTATATTGATCCAGAACACCAGGACTGGGTTTCACTGCACAACTGCATTGAAGTAAAAAAAAAGCTCAAATCCGGCAAAAAGAAAGTGTTTGTGTTTGTCGCTGAAGCTCTCCAATTTGTCATTACAAAAGTCTGATGACAATAAAGTAAGGATTTCTACTTAGGTTTGTAAAAGAAACATATTGCAAAAAGATAGCAGTCTATATCTAAGTGAGGAGTGGGAGTGATTTACAGAACTTATTTTTTTTTCGTAAAGCAGCTTTCTAAAAACAAACATTGTTAGATTTGTGTTGCTGTTGTTTTTTTTTCAAATTATTTAAATGAGCAATATTATGTGTATCTCAGGCATATTTAAATTCTATATCATAATAAAATTAACTATGTCACCTTCAGTTGTTATTAAAATGTAAATATGAAAATAAACTTGACTTCACATCACAGACATTTCTGAACACCTTGAAATTGGCCTCTGTCTCTTTAAGAACCTCCTTCCACTTCTGTCCCGCACATTTCAGCACGGGGCCGGGTGGATGTGCTCTGTGATGAGGAAGCTCAGCTTGGAGACACAGCCCAGAGGAGGAGCTGATCCAACAAGGTGGTTCTAGGCCCAACCGGTCCTTTTTGCTCCCCTGCCTGGCTGCCTCAGGACAGCACAGGATTTCTCAACCATGCATTAATGAGTCAAAGCAAAACTTTGGGCATATTTTTGATGAGAGGATAACATTAGTTATGGCTAGTTGTGCTACAAATGGTAATAAAATTCACATTTGAACATTTAAATTTGATTCACATATCTAAAAGTGACTAGTGCAGGTAAATATGAGGTCTGAATTATTGTTTTTAAACATAAAGGGATGAAGTTTCAGAATGTTTGAGTGTTCAATGAAGGCACTCCTACTCTGACAAGAAGAAGTAAAGATGATATAATGCACTGGGATAGCTGCTTCATTCATTTATTAGATACGTTGTACAATTCATAAATGTCATTCATGTGGAACATTTGTTGTTTGAATGCTGGACTGGTTCAAAGTCTGGTAGCTGTGTTATTTAGTTTATGTTTCAAAAGGCCACTCACTCAATCCAAACCGCACACACACTGACCGTTTCTCATGCTGCAGGCTTGTGTGGGCTCTAAATGACCTCTATTGCTGTTTTCTGTCTTGCTGAAAAAAAGCCAGCGGCCAGCTGTCCTAAATAACTACCAGCATTTTTCATGAACCGTGATATCTGACACTGGGACAGCTGGTAATCGCTGTCAGAGAGGTCTGCGAGGTCTTCTGGGACTGAATTCCAAATTCACTTGTTTGGGATTTCTTGTTTGCACAGACCTGAGTAACATGGCAGCTAACCGGCAGCCAGCTGTCACACAGCCATTTCTGTCTTTACTCATTTTAATCCACTGTGGTGCTGTCTCAAATTAAATTTACTCTAAAAGGTAACCAGTTGTAGATGAACATCCAATGAAAACTTTCTGAAAGTTTGATTGAACTTATCTAACGGTTCATGGTATATTTTGCTAACAGACAAACAGGGTTGATTGACTCTAACATTTATTTGTGAAGTTTTAAAGGGGGTGTATTGTGCAAAATCAACTTTTTTGAGCTTTATATTGTGTTATATCATTCCCTCATCAAAAACATACCCAGAGTGTTGCTTTGGCTAATTCATGAATGTTTAATCCCTGAATCTCCTGCGGTAGCCATGTGGAGTTGCCTAAATACCTGTTCATACAAAGCTCCACCTATTTATACAAAGCCCCTCCCTGGAGCTCAGTCCAGAGCTGAGCTCCCGCCCCACAGAGCACCCCTCCTCTACACAGCTCAGTAGCAGCAACAATTAGTAAACACCTCGTGGATCTGCACGTTTTGAGCTCTTAATACTAACTACTTCTCAGTCCAGACCAGTCCAAATCTTCTTCCTCCAAACATGTCGAGTGGAGTTTAAACCAAAAAGTTCTATTTTTGTCTCATCAGACCACATGACCTTCTCCCATTCCTCCTCTGGAT
>JAUBOC010000019.1:7807162-7819966 GCA_032275365.1 Anablepsoides cearensis | reverse complement strand
CACTTTTTAAATGGAATTACTGAAATAAATCTACTTTTTCATGATATTCTAATTTTATGACCAGCACCTGTATATTTACTTCTGTATGAGGTTTATTCTGTTCTGTATTGTATTTTACCTGTTAATTTTTGTCTAATATTGGCGAGCTATTGACAATCTTTTCACAGCTCTGGAACATTTATATATAAATCTCCAAACTGAACCCGATGAACCTGCACTCCTTTTTAGGTAAACAGAGATAAGAAAGAGCAGAGAGCAGATAAATATAAACGAGTTCTGAAGGAGCGACTTTTTGCAGCATAAACCAGCGACTACAACCCCAATTCCAATGAATAAATGTTGTGTAAAACCTAAATAATAAATTGACAGTCTTTATTCATTTGAAATTGAATACAAAGCAAAGACAAGATATTTGATGTTCAAACAGATAAACATTGTTTTTTGCAAATATTCACTCATTTTGAATTTGATGCCTGCAACACAATCCAAAAAAGCTGGGATAGCGTTATGTTTACCACTGAGTTACATCACATTTCCTTTTTACAACACTCAATAAGCTTAAATGAGGACAATAACTGTTAAAAAATTGTAGATGAAATTCTGTTTCATTCTTGCTCGATGTTCAACTTAGTTACTCAACAGTTTGGGGTCTCTGTTGTTGTAATTTGTACTCCATAACGCGCCACACATTTTCAGTGGGAAACAGGTCTGGACTGCAGGCAGGCCAGTCACACTGTTGGAACACGTACAGAATGTGACTTGGTGTTGTCTTGCTGAAATAAGCGGGGACGTCCCTGAATGGCAGCATATGTTGTTCCAAAACCTGTATGTTCCTTACAGCATTCACATAGATGTGAGTTATCCATGCCATGGACACTAATACACCCCCATACCATCAGAGAGGCTGGCTTTTGAATGTTGCACTGATAAAAATCTGGACAGTCCTTGTCCTCATTGGCCCAGAGGACACCATGTCCATGATTCCCAAAAACAAAATGAAATGTGGGCTCATCAGACCACAGGACACTTTTCCACTTTGAGTCAGTCCATGTCAGATGAACTCAGGCCCAGAGAAGCCGGCTGTATTTCTGGGTGTTGTTGATCTATAACTTTCACTTTGCATGGCAGAGTTTTAACTTGCACTTGTAGATGTAGCGATGAACTGCATTCAATGGTTTTCTGAAGGGTTCCTGAACCCGTGTGATAATATCTGTTACAGGGATCCAAGGTCACAGGCATTCACTGTTGGTTTTTGCTGTTGCCTCTTACATGCAGAGATTTTTCCAGTTTCTCTGAATCTTTTGATGATATTAAGAACTGTAGGTGATAAAAATTGTACATTGAGAAACATTGTTCTGAAACTGTTGGGCTATTTGCTCACACAGTTGCTCACAAAGCGGTGAACCTCGTCCCATCCTTGCTTGTGAAAAACTGAGCCTTTCAGGGATGCTCTCATTATACCCAAAAATGACATTAATCCGTTTCCAAATAACTTGATCACCCTGTGGAATGTACCAAACAGGTGTTTTTATTGTTTGTTTGATTGTTTGTTTTTAGCATTGCTCAATTTCCCATTTTGTTGCCCCTGTCCTAGCTTTTTGGAATATGTTGCAGGCATCAAATTCAAAATGACTGAATGTTTGCAAAAAACGTTTATCTGTTTGTCTTTGTAGTGTACTCAGTTGAATATAGGTTGAAAATGATTTCAGTTTCAGATTAGATTTATTTTGGTCAATTTATATTACAAAGAAAACAAAATGAAACACTATTTTACTAATACAAATCAAAAATTTACTAAATGATTGTATTCTATTTTTATTTATGTTTCACACAATGTCCCAACTTGACTGGAATTGGGGTTGTATGACTAAACGATTGCGTGTGTTTGCTCACTCGACAGGTTCAGAACATAAGCCAGTCAATGGAGGTGCTGGACCTGAGGACCTACAGAGATCTACAGTATGTACGGAACACTGAGAGTCTGATGAAAGTTGTGGACGGAAAGCTGAAGGTGGCGTCTGAAAACCCCCGCAGCCTCAATCCAAAGGGCTTTCAGGTAATTGGCTGCTTGTCACCTCTCGTACCCTGAGGTGTGTTTACAAACTGTCAGCTGAAAACGAGGGGAAACTGCTCGCGAAACTTTGGCAAATGCAATGCAATCGTTTGTTGCCTTTCACAAACAGCAACATTTTATATGACTCCTGGTTGACATTATAAGCACTGGTGCACAAATTAAAACACCAGCTGGAATTATTGGGTCATACACTTCAGTAGGCCAATCTAAGTCATGTGTTCATTCTGGATAATTAAACCCAGGAACCTGAAAGAATGTTTGTTTTTTTCTCTGTTACTCTTTCTACTCTTCCGCTCTCTCTGCACTCAGCCTCTCTCACAACTCTATACACTTAACATTCAGGCATCTGCTTTTAGATAACAGGCACCAGCATTCACATTTATTTCCGCCTTATCTCTCTGCAAGTGAAGGCTTAGTTGCCATTATCAGCAGGCCTTTTTATTTTCCTGTCAGCGGGCCGTCCTGCCCCGGCTTTCAGCAAATTTCTCACACACTTACAGATATTAGATGGGCCATAAAAATGTTTGATTAAAAGATGCTCTGATAAATGCTAACTGTGCTTCGCTGCTGGATTCCTGCCTCAGCTCAGGGACAAGTATGAATGGCTGTATTAGCTCTCAGTGTTTTATGAACATCTTCCCAACAAAGAAAATGAAGCTGTTTAAACTATTAGCTCATCAGTAAAGCTTAACGTTGCTCAGATATGCAGATGGGTATTTGTTGTTGTATTTGTGTGAATGCAAATTTAATATTTTCATTCAGAAAAAAAAAAAGGATTTGACCAAAGCCGGTCAGCTGATGAATGTGCGCAGCTTAAAGTTGCCATGGAGATTAACGAGAGTGAATTTTCGCAGCTTGAAAAAGTGAAAATTAGATTTATGATGTGGCGCCACGGGGCTGAGAGCTGCTCCATCACCAGATTTACGATAAACCCTAACAAGGAGGAAACAGCCCCTCCTGTGGTGGCCACACTTTTATTGATACACCTTATTTCTCTGTTGAGCCATCCGCCTTCCACGCCTTCGGCCTGACTCTCCTGCTGCTCCCTGCACTCCTACCCAACAAACGCATTGTTCTTTTCCCACTTCCAAACTCAAAGTGAGTCACGGCTCAAACATACAGCAAAGCACAGCGTGCTCTTTCACTTCATTCAGCTCCACTGAAACCTTTCCACAGTGAAAAGATGATTTACCACCAGAGAAGCTACAGCTTTAATAAGTGACTTTCCAATTCACAAAAATGCTTTTAAATGGAAATAAGTCAGTGCTTTCAACTAATGAATGAAAGTGAAAGAAGTGGGTGCAAAGTGGATTAGTGCAATAACAAAAAAATCAAAATAAATTATTTGTACAGCGTTAATTAATATGGACTGGATGAGGAAATTAAAGAAATAAGAAAAATAAGTTTTTTTTCTACAAATGTCAGCAACACACCCATTAAATAATAAAATCCAGTAGTAAATAAGCACTTAGCTGCACAAAAGATAAACAAATTAACACAACCTCCTGATATGTGTTGCGATTACAGACAGTCGCTTTTATCTGACTCTCACCTTTTGTCCTCGTTTTTCTCAGAGGGTTTATCCTCACCTCCCCTCTGCGCCTCTCTGCCTCCTTCTGTGTTGCAGGAGTTGAAAGACAAGGTGAACCAGCTGCTCCCCCTGCTGCCTGTGCTCGAACAGTACAAGGCCGACGCCAAGATGATCCTGCGTCTGCGGGAGGAGGTGAGAAATCTCTCCCTGGTGCTCATGGCCATCCAGGAGGAGATGGGGGCCTACGACTACGAGGAGCTGCGGCAGAGAGTCCTGCTGCTGGAGACCAGGCTGCACTCCTGCATGCAGAAACTCGGTATGACCAATGTGCAAATAACCAAACATCAACTGAGCGTTTAAACCTGGTTGAAACGCACCTTTGTGCATTTCTGCTTAGAGCTCAAAGAATCTGCATTAAGAGAAAGAAAAAAACATGTTGCTAATCGTGAATAATTGATTGTGTTCTTATCTAAACACTAAAATGATGATTTTACACTTTAAGTGATGACTTAACAAAAGAAGACTGCCTTTAGCTTTCTAGCTTTATTAAAATGAACAATGCAAAAGAATCCAAGAACTTTTTGGACAACTTTCTACTTTTGTAAAACATTTTGCTGGAATTAATAAGTTGGTCTGGATCCTTAAAGTTGAGTAACTTTAGCAGCCATTTGAATTGGATTGATTCCAAAAGTAAATTAGTTGTAAACGTACATTCATTTATCACTTTCTGTGATTTTCATTTAAATTCACCCAGTTGTTCTAAAGATGTTTTACAAAAAATACAAACACTCCTGCTTCCACCAGAGTTGTAAAGTAACTAAGCACAAATACTTAGCTACAGTACTTAAGTATAAATTTTGGTTAACTCTACTTTAATTGATAAATTATTTTTCAGCCTTTCACTTCTACTCCTTTCCTTTTTGTACAATTATCTGTACTTTATACTCCTTGCATTTTTTTTAAATGTAAGAAGTAAAAAAATGTTACTCCTATTTCATTCTGGTTATTGTTAAAAAAAATACTATCCTGATAAATTGTGCCTCAAGAATAAAGTGAATTTAATTGTAGTTGGATGAGTATACCATTTTGACACAGTATTACTTTACACACAATCCATCACAGCTGGACACCTTAATTATTATTTTTTTTTGTTTTTGTTTTTTGTTTTGGAGAGGTCACCTCACAATAAATGTAATTTTGGAAAATCTACCTGCTCACTTTTACTCAATAATTTTACTTTTAAAACTTAAGTACATTTTATGTCAGAAATTTACATTTGATATTTATGAAAATCAGATATTTTACTCAAGTGATATTCTTAGCGGAGACTTTTAACTTTTACCAAAGTAACTTAATGATAAGATACTTGTACTTTTACTCTTGTATGATTTTGAGGTACTTTATAAAACACTACCTTCTGCTGTGATCATAGGATCAACTGAATGCTGTTTATAGTACTTTATATCCTTTTGAGACATATTCATGTTTTCCTCCTCTGCTTCTTTGACCTCCAGGCTGTGGGAAGCTCACTGGTGTCAGTAATCCCATCACAGTGCGAGCGTCAGGGTCAAGATTCGGCTCCTGGATGACAGATACCATGATACCCAGCTCAGACAACAGAGTACGTTAGCCCCGTCCGTCTCTCGCCGCTTTGAAGTTAAAGAAACCAAGAATGACATTACAAAACAAAAGAAAGGATAAACAGAAGAAAAAAAAAACAACATCCCTCACAGTGATGCTGTCACGCTACGTTGGTGACTGATTGGCTGTGTGGCCTGAAAAGAATTCCTCATGAGTTCTAGTGACAAACACTGAGAGAGAAATTGGGGAATGTGAGGCTGAGTTGCTGATGAACAGCATTTGTTTCCTACCTGTCCTCCCGGTTCATTACAAACTACAACTGATTGATCGCTTTATCATCAGAGGAGAAATAAATGAGCTGTTTGGGCTGAAGTTTTCGAAATCCCCTGGGCAATTACCAGCAGTGAGCCAAGATGCTCCGGACTCAGACAAAATAGTAATGGCTTCCAGAGACAAGAGACGAGTCTGCAACCTGTGGCTCTGCAGTGGCAGAAGGACCAGAGAGCTTGGTTTAAATAACGCTTGTTTTAGAAGAACTTCTGTTCATTTTAATGCAAATCTGTCAATACAATTTTAGTGAGACAATGGGTCTAATATTGCAAGGAGCAAAACAGTTTAATTAGTTTATACAACTAGTCTGTTAGCTTGTTAAAGAAATGGCTCTTTTGTGTGTGGAGGTTTCAGACCTCTGGATGAGAGAAAACACCTGTTGGTAAAGAAAAAAAAATGTGAAGAGGCACGAAAAAAGAACAAAAATGAAAAGGAGTTTTTTGTTTTGTTTTTTTCTAATGAGAGAATAAGAGCCGATGAAGTTTAGGGGGAGAGATGAGGTTGGCCTTTTACTAACTAGAATGAATCATAACACTGTTAATAGATATTGCTGCCAGAAAAGGTCAGTTTCTGAGTGTGAGTCTAAATGTCTGTAATCACCTGACTTGCTAATATCATGTTCAACTCTTTAGGTGATTTTCTCATTGCATTAATAGGCAGGCCCATCAACATTCACTGGGATCATCGTAATTTGATAGGAAAATGTTGCTCAGGAGTCAAACAGACAAAAGGCATAAACTTGGATTAAATGTGCCCAAAGATTTTGCCCCGGCTCCGCTCCTGTCTCCCATTGAGCCCAGGGGACTCGTTTAGCAAGCACAGTGGAAGGCGTGCTTAATGCTTTACAATCTACCCTCCTCCATAATTCAGCTGCTGTACCCCACCACCACAACTCTCTTCCTCCCCCCACTCTCTGCAGCTGAAAAGTGCTTGTTCTATACGTACGGAGGAGCCAAGAGAAAGAGAGAGAGACTGATGCAAACGAATCAGAAAGGGAGCTATATCGTAGCAAAGGTCGTCTTGTTATGTAGATGACAAAATAAATATCCATTCCGACAGTTTAATTGAATCAATGGAAAGCCGAACTGTGCCTCGTTGGAGGCGCCGGGGGAACGAAAGCCGAGGAGCAGCCGGAGAGGTGCGATGTCAGAGGATAGATCCGCCGAGGGCGCTCAAGGAAAAGGATAGAGTTGCTAAATGGATTGATTTTCTGTAAATGGGGACTGGAAAAGGGCAGGAAGTGCAAGCAGGGGTTCCCTGCGAAGCGCAGGCAACATCTTTGCCCACATGCAGGAGCGATCAATAGCTGTGCGCACATAAACACACACACACACGCGCACCAGCACAAAGGCGCACACTTAAACTCGAACGAGTAAATTCAACACACACTCATCATTCTTACTTTGCTCGGGGCAACGCCACCAGCAATACATTATGGAAACATTAGATTGTTGTTGCAAAGAGGTGTGTCAGTTATCATACAGCCTCATATTTTATAAACTGTATATCTTTTCATTAGCTCTGATCCAGCCTTCTACTGGGATTCTTTTAAATTTTGCTCATTTTTTTTTTTGTCTTTGCTTTTTTTTGTTTCCAACAGGTCTGGTCCATGGATGGTTACTTCAAAGGGCGACGTGTCCTAGAATACCGCACAATGAGCGATTTCATGAAGGGCCAAAACTTCGTGCAGCACCTACTGCCCCATCCGTGGGCCGGCACCGGTCATGTGGTCTACAATGGCTCGCTGTACTACAACAAGCACCAGAGCAACATCATCATCAAGTACCACTTCCGCTCCCGCAGCGTTCTGGTGCAGCGCAGTCTCAGCGGAGCCGGCTACAACAACACCTTCCCCTACTCCTGGGGAGGCTCCTCTGACATCGACCTGATGGCAGATGAGAACGGGCTTTGGGCAGTTTACACCTCCATCCCCAACGCGGGGAACATTGTCATCAGCCGCCTGGAGCCCCAGAGCCTGGAGGTGCTGCAGACCTGGGACACGGGCTTCCCCAAGCGAAGCGCCGGAGAGTCTTTTATGATCTGTGGCACGCTGTATGTCACAAACTCTCACCTGGCCGGTGCCAAGATCTACTTTGCCTACTACACCAACACATCGAGTTACGAGTACACGGACATCCCCTTTCACAATCAGTACTCTCACATCTCCATGATGGACTACAACCCCAGAGAAAGGGTCCTGTACACCTGGAACAACGGACACCAGGTGCTCTATAATGTCACACTCTTTCAGGTCATTAAGACTTCTGGGGACTGAGACCTCAGTATAAATGACCCGTTCAAATAATGCTGTGATCACTGTTCAAAATGGACAAAGAAGTCGGGCGGAGGTGGTTCAGGAGGGGTTCTGGGTTGGGGGTCTGAAATCTGTATGCTTAAGATTGGATTTTTTTTTTTTTTTAAAGAATTGAAATCTTCATAGAGTGCTATTATTCACATTGTTCGAAAAAACAAATCTGACTACAGGATTGGTGAAAATTTAAAGACTGAGCGCTTCTTTTCTTTTTTTTCTTTCTTTTTTGTGATGAGTAAGCATGGTTCTTTTTATTTGTGATGACGAATAAACATCCACTTTACCATTTCTGATGTTGTATTTTTATTGTTGCTCCTTTGGCTCCAACAGTTGTCACTAATAAAAAAAAAAAAAAAGAGGAAACAAAATTTAAATTAACAAAACTATATTCTTCTTTCTTTCTTAAGCAGTGTGTGCAAATTTGAAGGCATGCAGAAGCAGAGGATTGGGAAAATGCCTCAAATTCTAATTTTCTCTACTTTAACAGCCGAGCCGTAATGATGTGGACACAACATGAATACTGACAAGTTAATCTTCAGAGCTGTATAACACCTTTTTCGGGTGGAAAAAAAAAGAAAAATTCCTTATCTGAAAAAGTCAGAGACGCACGTCTTTGTGGTAATAAAAGTGTGTGCTTCCACGCGCACAAATGGTGTTAAATTCACCGGCAGCAGCCGCCTCGTGCATTTGATTTTACCAAGGTGAATTGGATGTGAAAGCAAAGCATCTGGTAAAGAAAAAAAAGGTGCAGGCGGTGGTGTGACGGCTGGAGAAGAACGCGGGGAGTGAGAGAAATGTAAAAGGTGTTTACATTGGAGCGGTGAAACGACGCTTCAACGGTTTGTGCTGCTTGTCGAGCTCCAATCTGCTTTAATCTTGTTAGTCGCACTGGTTTTTCCCCAAAGCTGTTTGCAGGAAAACGTTCAAACACAAGGGACTCTGCTGCCAATAACATCTTAAACCGAAGACCTTACTTTGCATCTCGTTCATTATTTATTGATATAAAAATATTGTTCTGAGGACAGATTAGAGGATTGTTTGGCAGACAGAGGCAAAGCCCCACTGTGCTGTCATTTTACTACTTTCATGTTTAAAGCCTATGAGGATGCAGCCATTGTTTTGCAGAGGCCATGGTGGACCCAGAAGACAAAAGATGAAATAGGAGGTGCCATTTTACTTGTCCCATGTAACCATGGTGATCCTGTTCATCCTGGATGACCTTTCTATCAGTAAGGGGCTGTGCTGGGGGGAGGGACCTCAGTGAGTGACATTTAGGGCTCAGTACAGTCCACGAGGATTACCATCACTCAGCAGTTTAACGAATAAAATTGTGTTTATGCTCTGCATAATAAAAAGCATCAAACTATGTCTCGCCTTATTAGTAACCAATACCTTACCTCACTGCTACCCTTAGATTTAATCACAGATATTGGCATCTTAAACCTGACCTCCATGTTCCACAGAAAACAAAATGTTTTTAATGATTGTTAGAACGGCTGTTCTTAGAGATGAAAATACACCAGCTGTGCTCTTCTTGATGTAAGTGTCTTAACAAAGCTGAATAACTGTTTGTTTTTTGTTTTTTTGTTTTTTTCCCCCAGTGGTAATGAGCATACAGGGAGAACGTTTGTCACTGCAGCTTCACACATTTTGCAACAATGAAACAACTGATCCCACAAACTTCAAGGAGGTTCTGGTTGCAGCGGAAAGCAGAGACCTGTCCTGTGTTCAGTGAATAAAAAAAAATCTTACATTTTTTTCTTGTAGCCGTTTATGCAGTTACTTGGTACCAGTGGTGGGCACAGTGTCTTTAAAGCACTAACGCACTAATAGGAGAGCTAATTTCCCAATTAGTGCTTTAGGGCTTTTGCTAATTTAAAAAAAATATTAGTGGATTAGCACTTGCTAAATTTATAGGCTAAATTTAGAAGCACTAACGGACGTCACACATTTTCTTCATATGTGTGCCATTTATCCACCAGGTGACAATATATGAACTCAAATACAGCTGTAGAATATCAATGATAAGTCTTAAGAGAGCAACATGACAATATGTGACTCATGTTGTCTGTTAAAGAATGTTCATTGGTGGATTGGGTTATTTTAGTGCTTTAGAATTAGCTTTTGCTAAAATTTTCAGTGCATTAGTGCTTTAGAATTAGAGGACCTAAATATTTGAGTTAGTGCTTTAGGGCTAGTGGAGCTAATTTTTACATTAGTGCTTCCCACCACTGCTTGGTACGCTGGTGTCAATAAGTAAAAAAAAAAAAAAAAACTTCTAATGTTAATATTTGCCTTGCTACACAAATAATATCATATTGGGGGCAAGCAGAGATGTAGAAGCTCAGAGCTTTACTTCAGAGTCTCCTAAAGATTGGACTTCAGACAATACAAAGACTTTCTATCAGGGAATTTTATTAATAACACACTTTTAGCCATGACAGAAAAATATAGCCGTGGTATCGAGCTTGCAGGTATTGAGCACCTGCTTGTAGGAGGTTCATCCTTCAAAGAGACACAAAAGCAGAAGTGAGGCTGTCGAGCTGTGGACCACATGTGAAGAGGCAGCCACAAAAAACTGCTGCTTTCTAATGTTTATCTCTCCAACATCCTGTCCAACTCAAAAAAGGGGACGAGTTAAGGCTACAGATAGCAGCAGAAAGACTTCTCCAGCACCACTGTGTTCACAGAGACCTGACTGCTTTCACTTCTGACATGCACTGTATTAAACTTGCAGGCTGCAGCACAGAGCTTCACCATGACAGAAATAGATTCTCCAGTAAAAAATAAAGGGTATGTATACATTTATATTGATGTACCAAAGTCACTGGGACAGTACTGATGTCAGGAAAACAGAACTAGTGTGTTGCTTAAAGTTTATCAGATTAAAATATTGTAGTCAAAACTTATCATTTATTATTTTTAGAATGTTTTTATTTGTCCCTATGCACTCTGTAATAACTCTGTAATTACACCTTCAATACTCTCAGCTTCTTTTTTCATTCACTGTATCTGTCTGCACCACTTTTCTCATTATTGTGTCTTCCTGGTGCACACTTGGAACAATGCTTCCTCTCCCTCAGAGTCACAAAGCAAAAAAAAAAAAACTATTCCTCAACTCCGTGCACCTTGAGGTGATGCTGCACTCTCTTGAGCATTCGTTTCCTCCATGATTAAACAGAACTTGCTCTCAGGTTGCCTTTTTTTTTTTTTCCCCCTCCCTCCAAACATTTTAGAAAATACGTTGAAACGAGAGCATCTTTTCTTAGCTCAAACATTAAGTACGAACAAAAACAAAATTATGCAAATAGTGCGGAAGATTAAATTATTCAACTCCTCCAGGATTATTATGCTTTATGTGTTCAATTAGGTTTGTTTTTTGAACTTTTGTTTATTTAGCATCGGCATCCCCCTTCCAACCTTTTGGGTCAGCAGTGCGGTCTTAGTTGTGGTCATGGGTGATTTCATTTTAAAACTAATATTCAAACATTGCACACCTCACTGATGCTGTAATGGTTTGAGCTGAGAGCGTATATGGATCTTTCTTCTATTTCTGTAATTGCAGTGAGATGCTGCTAGAGGAAAAAAGATGAAGGTTTTAGCTCTGGTGTGCCAGCAGCAAAAGGTCTCAGGATGCATTAATCCAAACATCACAGTCAGAGTCAATATAACTGGAAATAACTTTTAGAAAAAAAAACAGTTTGTGCAGCTACAGTTCAGGAAGATGGCACAGGATTTATTGAAATTATGGGAAAATGTAATTTGACTTTCATTTAATTATGTGGTTCGAAATGCATGCAGCTGTGAAATGCGTTCCTTTAAGGAATGCTAGGCCTTGTTTTTACGTTTTTGATCCTCCCTGCTTAAATCAGGCTAAGCTATTTTGTAAAGTAATAATAAAAGAAGCGTGACTCAGAAATCCATTAGTCATTAATTGTGAAGAACATATTTTCTGTGAAATTGTTACCCTTCAGCTTCTATTGTAGAGTTAGAATCCCTGAAGCACCATTGTTTTTTTATTTTTATTATTTTGTGCACAAATGAAAAAGAAAAAAAAAACTTGCAAAAGGCACTTCAGGGATTTTTTATATTGCAGAACAAAAGACAACAAAAGCTGCGTCAACACAGTGCATGTTGAAAAAAACGTGAAGACTATTAGATAAATAAATCAGACACTCCAGCTGTGCCTAACGTCAAGTAGTTTAAAATTTAAATAAAGGAATTTGTCAGTCTAACCAGCAGCACAACCTTTTTATAATCTATTTATTTTTGCAAAAAAAATAGTCAAAAGTAGGTGTATGATCTGCTCCTGCTCCCCTCCCTGTGGAGAACCTCTGTGTTTCATAAAGTCCACGGCACATTGGATTACCTTCCCATGCATCTCCCACTCAGAGTTCCACTGGTTTAAGGTTAAGTACATTTAGCCATTCCGTTGCGAGCGCAGAGTCTGCCACAGTCCTGAGGGATCTGAACGAGATCAATAAAACTCTTTACTGCCAAGGGTAATTCCTCAAAGTCAGAGTCTGCTGAGTCTATGATAGCCAGATTCTCCTGACAGTGATGCATCTGATCAACTGAAACCCAAACTTGAAGCCAAAACGAAAATAAAGTATTCAAAGGAACAAACAAGGTCCAAACAAAAACTATAACAAAGAGGAGGCAATAAGAGAAAAGGCAGCAACAGGATTAGTAAAGGAACAAGAGAAAACCTTAGAGATTTAGAAGTTCATAAGGCTTTACTAAACAAAAACATAATAATCTGTGAATTCAAAGTGAATTCAAACTGGCACAAAATGATCAAAACCATAAAGCACCACAGCCTCTGAGGGATTTAATGGATTCCTTTTACCACACATCTTTTTATTACTTAAATTAGCATTTGACCACGTAATCAGGAATGTTTTATGTATGTATGTATGTATGTATGTATGTATGTATGTATGTATGTATGTATGTATGTATGTATGTATGTATGTA
>JAUBOC010000019.1:7781123-7791977 GCA_032275365.1 Anablepsoides cearensis | reverse complement strand
TGTGGGAGGAAGCCGGAGTACCCGGAGAGAACCCACGCATGCACGGAGAGAACATGCAAACTCTACCCAGAAAGGTCACCGGCCCCCCGCGGATTTGAACCGGCGACCTTCTTGCTGAGAGGCATCAGCTCTACCAACTGAGCCACCATGCCACCATGACATATATACTGTAAAAAAAAAAAAGACAGAACATCAGGCATAAAATACAAAATACAGAATAATGTGTAAAAAGATCTATGTCATAAGGAACAAACGGCACCACATTTATAGCTTGGGAATTACATTTTGGATATATTTATTGATTTCACAAAATAAATACTATTTTCTTCCAAGTTCTAACTATAAAAACCAGAATCGGTTAGGGTGGCTCCAGCTGCAAATAGAAGGCTGTTCACGCCCCAAAAGTTCTATTGTTTTAATATTGCAAATATGAAAAGTGCTTCAGCTGTTGATGTACAGAACACTCCTGAAGAGAAATATTTATACTGAAGTGCTTGTGGGAAAGATGAGAAGCAAACAAGTCTTTCTCCTCTTTTATCTCTGTCAGCTCAAACAGCTCTTCAATCAATTATGTACAAAAATACAAACACATCCACTTCCCCTCCTTCCTCCTCCTCGGAACGCTGCGTGTCCCACTCGTGCATCGGAAATAAAACATCCACTCGTTCACACGCCGCCTTGAAAACATTCTTTCTAAAGAGGCCAAAAAAGGCTCTATCCATCAGGAGTGTATGGGATCAGAGGAAACTCTCAGCTTGTCATTTATCCTCAGACAAAAGCAATGGCAGAAAGTGAAGCAAAACCGGAGTGCTCAGTGAAGAGAAGCCCCCAAGCTGAGACACAAATTGCTTTCCTCTTCTCTTCTCCGCAGCTCAGAGACGACTGAAGCCATTTATCAAACACCGGCCACCGCCGTGGAAGATCTCTGCCACTGCGGCGCCTTTTCTGGTCGAACGCCAAACGAGTGCAGCGTGCTCTCCACAGCGGAGATCAAGCAGGCGGCTCAGAGGGGGCAGATGTTTTATAAATCTCCTGCCCATCCACAGGAACTAAGTAGCTGCTGACAGACTACATCTCACATTATGATAGAGAAAGCTGACAAATAGTCTTTGAATGAATGTGAGCCAAGGCTTAGAGATTTCACACACTGTTCCTCTACCTGTGAAGCATTTTTAGCATCCTGTTTTCTAGGCAGCAGGGGTTTTATGACTGCTGTGTGTCTTGTTGTTGTTGTTCATTTCTTAAAAAAAAAAAAAAAAAAAAAAAGCCCGGATACCTTTATGTGCTTTAAATAACCATTACACGTTTTACTCCAAATCCCCAATCCCTGAAATATCTTAGTTCTGGGCGGCCTTCCATCAGAACACAACCATTATGTCCTGTTTGTTTCTTAGTACCCTTATCTCATGCCTGGTTTCCTGCCAAACAAACCAGCAATCCCACGACACGTGTAGGTCTGTCCTCTACAGCTATTAAAAACAAAATACATGGTGACTGAAATGAGGTTTTTGTTTGATCATAACAAAATAAAATAAAATAATAATGTGTCTGCCACATTGTAGGGCAAGAAAGAGACAATAAAGATAAAACAAATGTGCAATATAGAAAGTTGGAGCTGTGCAATGATTTATGATCCTCTTCCTACACAGTTATAGAAGCAAAACGCTAAAAAGCAAAGTATTGATTTCAACATTTGATTGTAGAAAGAGCTCATTCTGAAGACTGCTTCATCAAAATGTGGTATCACTAGTGTTTCTCACCACCGTTTCTTTAGGCACTCATTCAAAGCACAAGACCATAAGATTCCTCAAAAGACACCTGGATCAGTATGCAGAGATTATAAAAACATGACACGGTTTAAGTTTTCGTATTGTTTGCTTCAGTCTGATTTATTCATAAGATTTTTTTTTATGTTATTCACATGGGAGCTGATTCAGCTCCTGGGCAAATTTATACCCTGAAACGTTCATACTGATGAGCTATCCAGCTTTTTCTTAGCATTCCAACGCTTTTTTTTTTTTTTTTTTAAACTTAGCCAAAGAGAAAATGAATTCCTGACATCTAAGGCGGTGTTTAATCCAACTGTCCTCAATTTATTTTACTGCAGAACTTTCTGCTGTTGTGAGTGCTGAGATGTATCAAAACTTGAAGAAATGGTAATGTTGGACATTATGTAATAAAGATATTCATGTGTCAAATTTGATGTTAAAGTAGACATGTGACTTTAAATCCTTTTTTTTTTTTTTTAAATCATTCAGTTGGGATCTGTATAAAATAGAACAGCATTGTTTTGGTCTGAGCAGTGCTGTTTGACCTTTCCCTCCAGTTTCTTTTCACTGAAAGAGGAAAATTCTCAGTCTGGACTATGTTAGGAAACAGCTTATTACCATTTTAAGTGAATGAAGTCTCTATTGTAAACATATTCAGGCTGTTTTTTTAACTCTTTGTGAGTGACGATGTAAAATCTCAATCAGGGCTGGTCTCAACTGACTGATCGCCTTTAATCCTCACTTAAATTATCCTCGTAGCTTCATGTCTTGTGGCTCTGATGATCATCATGTCCGTGAAATTGTCATCCAATGCAAAAACATGATGTTCTGCAGATGATGGAGCGTGCACTAATTTGTCTGATCATTTCTCATCTTCACACTGAGGGAGAATCTGGTCCAGCGCTGACAACTAATTCATGACGATTCCTCGGCGAAGAAAACCCGCCCCGGGAGATACTTCCTGGTGTTTTATTGCATCAGAGCAAACCTGTGGCACAGATAGAGCAAATTACAGGTGTTTTTTCTTTCTATTGGTTTTATTTTATGTGCATGGGAGCCGCTTCTGCTGTAATGGGTTGTGATGTGGTTATCTTCCCTGAAAGAAAGATAAAGGACGGTCATAAAGGAAACCGTTCTTCGCTCTTTTTAATGGATGCATGGAAGCTGGCCAAGTTTTCTGTTGAGAAGAGATACTATAATGGATCTTTCAATAGTCCAGAGAGGAAACAAGCATTACAAAGTTTATTGGGAGGTTCATTACCAAGTTTGTTTCATCAATACAATAGTCAACTCATATAAGGTGAGTGCAGAAGTACTTGTTTATGAAGGCAGCTCACATCAAGGAGGAAAACCATATTTGTTCATAAAGCAACACCTGCCAGACTTAATACTTCCTCAGAATCACTGCCTGCATTCCGAAGCATCTGCTGCATCTCTTGTGATATTAAATATACAAATTATATTAGTTTCTGTCAGTTTCCCCATCCTTGCTGCTCTTCACAATGATTGATTTTAATTTAAATCTCTGCAGGAGGATGATCCCATACTTCTCCCAAGGGTCTGCTACACAAACACTTCAGATGATGCTGAAATACAGTTTGTCACAAACAGAACGCACACATGAAATCATATTTCATAATCTGATCATTTCCCTCACAAAAAAAAAAACACAGGTTCATTCAGATTAAACATGTATTTTTGGTGCAATGTGTTTATCGCCAGCCGTCAAACTAATGGCAGATCATGTTGTCTTTGTGTGTGTTTGTGTGGATTCATGTGTTCATTACCAAAATATTGTGCGAACCACTTAACTAATTTTAATGAAACCTGCAGAAAATAGCATTTATAATGAATTAACCTTCGGAGTCAACTTGATTGAAGGCGGTGTCCACAGCTAACTAACTTTTACAGGTTATAAAAGACAAGTTTACAGATGTCAATTAAAAAATATGTCTGATAAAATGACTGATCCCAAACACACATAACAAATAAACAATGTCACCGTTTAAAACTTTGCCATTAACTGTTGGGAGTCAACTCTGCCTGTCTGTTAGCAAAATTCCTCATGAGCCACAGGACGAATTTGAATAAAATGATCTATTTTCTACAACTTCATCTTATCTCAACATAAAATAGTCCAAACTCTATTAAGAAAGGCGGTGGGTGATATGCATTCCTTCAAGGAACACTAAGCCTTTAACTGATATATAATTTAGGGCCGAGAGCTACAACATTTCTTATCCCCTGATCTATGTCTTCCACAGACTGAGGCAGTGATAAATATTAACTGTTCGAGTTGGGGACCTTCGGTTTGGAGGATTGTTCATCTTGTTCTTGTGAATGTGCAGTTTTGTGTTGCGGCTGAGAAAAAGAAACTTATTTCACCCGACTGTTTATGCAGCAACTACAAACTAATCCTGGTGACAATATCACACAGCGCATCTGATAGAAAAATACATTGTTGTTTTTTTAGGGGGGAATTCAAAAACAACAGCTCTGTGCCACACATTTATTGTTTTCTACTACTCAGTTTGTAGTCTGTGTCCCCTTCCTTACTCTCCTTATCTGTCTTCTTCCTCCCACTCCTGGCTTTAGGCTCACTTGGGCCCATGACCCATCAGTCCCGCAAAGACCTCTAAGGGGCTATCCATCACCCGAGCAGCATTGTAACCTGGGGATAGATTTCCTCCGCCCTTGCCCACTCATCAATCACCAGAGGCCACTGTGCATACCCAAGAAGGCTGCAGAGAGTGGAAAAGGCCAAGCAGTGCTATTTACTTGGCTCAGGAGCAACTTGAAGAATACGAGAGGGGTGAAAATAGCTCAATGAAATGACAAAACAAGTCGTTTTGTAGGGAAATTATGTACTGAAATAGGAAAAGAAAAATAATATTTTTTTTCATGGAAATTACTACAAACACTGAGCCACAGTCTGTATGAGTGTACCAAGTTTACTTCTGTCCCTAAAAAGCAGAAGCAGCAAGAAAACAAACAGCTGAAACACAAGAGGCACCTTAGAAAGTGCATGTAGGCTCAGGAAGCTGCGCTCAGCAGTTGTTGCCGACACAAGACATCAACCTTACACCAGCAAATTATCAAAACCTACAGCTCAGAAGCTCAACAAAAACAGAACGCTAGTTTGTACAGCCCTGAACTGCAACTTTGTGCAAGACAGGGAGAACGTGAAATCATTGATAAATCTAGTGAAAGCAGGCGGCGCAAGGAGGTCCCACTGTGACGCAAAGCGATGCAAGGAAACAACAACAAAAAGATCCAGCAGAGCAGGGACTACACGAAATGCTAATTATTCAAACTACAAAGAAATTAAGCAGTGATGCAACTACACAGAAAGAGCAACAAAGTAGAGAAAGTGGAAGAAAAGATAAGCGGCTGTTGGAGAGATGGGATGCTGGCAGCGAGAAGAAAACATGACCCCTGTCAATGACACCTACACAGAGAGGATGCAGCGACGGTTCAGGCTGTTGTCAAGTCGATACAGAAGAGGCAGAGCACAGCGGCTGATGGCATTGAGTCAGACAGTGCCAGGTGTCCTTTTGACATGTGTACCCCCCCCTAAATGACTGGTTGAGGGAAGACAGAGTGTGTAGCTGCCACCAACACCCATCCAATTAAAAACCCTAATTAATCAGTGCTATTTAAAGAAGCCCATACATCCCCAACGGCAGGAAGCATGGTAACGAGAGAGAAGATTAACTGCACAATATTGCTCTGATTTACCTTTCCTTTGCACTGCCTTTAGGCTTTGCTGCCTTCTTCCATGGCTGTGCAGTGCAGCTGTCACATTCAGAACATAATTATAACATAAAGAATAATTGCCTCTAACAAGCAATTTGGCATTTCTCTTTCTGACAAATGGTTTTCCTCAGTAATGCTTGTCGTGGATTTAAGGCCACTTTCACAACAAACTTTAAACAATTAGTTTTATGCTGAGTGCAAACACAATAAATCAGATGTTGAAACTGGGAAACTTTGTCCTTTTTAAAAATGAACATCTTGTTTTGAGTTTTATTTTTGGGTAAACCAAACCAAATGAGTGTGGTCAGGAAGTGTTGTCTTGTTTCTGACATCCAGGTTTGAATTTCTTACATTTTCAGGTTTAAATGTCAAATTATTTAGTAATTTTATTTTGTAAGGCAGAACACAATTGGATTTAAGCAGAGGTGTAAAGTACAAATACTTTACTATTCTACTTTAGAAATTTTGGTTACCTATATTATCTATATTTTACTTGAGTAATTATTTTTCAGCCTACATTTTTAACTATTCCTTATATTTTCACACAATTGTCTGTACTTTCTACTCCTTACATTTTTGAAAAAGGTAAGAAGAAGAAAGTTGTTACTCCTTTTTCATTCTGGCTTGTTATTGTTCAAAAAATATATAAAAAAACAGTCCAGATGAACTGCACCTAAAGTGAATTTACCTGGTTGGATGAGAAATAGAAATATGAACAATTTATATAAACTTCTGGGACCGCCTCACATGTAATTTTGGACAAACTGCTCACATTTATTCAAAACTTTTACATTTAAGTACATTTTACATCAGAAATTAAAATTTGAAACTTAAGTACAGCAAATGTCAAATACTTTAAGAACTTTTACTTACCAAAGTAATTCTAATGGTAAGATACTCAAGTAGGTACTTTATACAACACTAGGTTAAAGAACATTTGAAAACACACTGCTATTTTTTGGTCTGAAAAGCAAGAGGGGATAAATTTATCATATTCATAACTTTCCTGGTAAAAGCATTATTTTATGTTTTGCACACTCAGTTGTGTTTTTATATTTGAAGCATTACAAATGCAGAGTGTTTTGGATATTGTTTGTGCTGCAGATTGTCATTTTATATTTGTCGAGCTGCTGTTTTCTGCTTATGCTTTCCCTCTCTGTGTGCTGTGTAGAATGGAGGTCAGATAAAAACGTTATTTGTCATTCAACAGGCTGCAGACAAACATCTTGTTCTCTATGCTGGCACTTTCAGCTCACAGTGTGAACAGCAGGAGAGGGAAAATAACAGTGCTAAAGCCCAACAAAAAAAAGAGAAACAGATCATGAATTGCACAGAGCCCGATATGAGGAGAACCCACTGGTGTTGTGCAAAAAATGCCGAGGAGCCCAATGTTTCCCCAGGCTCACAAAAGTATTTCATCCTGGTCCAAACTTTCTGGAATACGGTGGGAGAAAACACATTTTGGCAGCTTGCATTTTCTGCTACTGAAAAGAGCTCATTAGCATTTCTTGCCCTCAATTGAGTGTCTCAGACAGAGCAGAGCTTCTCTTCATGCTGAATACCAATCCCACCTCTTTATTTTAAATTCACTAAAAACCTAAACATACGGACAATTTTGTAAATCTCAAACAGTCTTTTGTGCTTCAAAGGAAACAACATTTTGTGTGAAAGGATAGAATCGGGACATGAACACGTGTAGTAATTTGTTGTTGTCAGTCCATTTAGAGCAGACATAAGTACAAATGTCTGACACAACAAGTCATATATTCAAAAACACAGCAGCTCAGTTGCCTCCCTCAGTCAATGGAAACTATTTGCATTTAAAATCTGAACTTTGCACAGACTTATCTTTCAATTTGACTCAGGAGCTTTTAGACTCAATCTGTTCCAGTATGTAAACTGGAATGACCTTTTTCTTTTTGTATGTTTAGTGATTCACTCCAGACATTTTTCAATTTGAATAAATGTACAATTTAAATTGAGAGACAAAAACAGAAAAGAACAGCCTTTTGGATTTTACATGGAATCTCATTTGGATTATTCATCAAGATCAGCCAGTGCCAAAAGGTGAAGGAAGAGCAATAATGTTTATTTTTTTAATTTATGTGTGCATTTTTGTTACCAGTGGGGATGATTTTTGACCATTTTTCAAGTAGAAACAGCCTTGTGAGGACCCACTGTTCCTTTTGGAGGCAAAAGCCCAGGCTGGTTTTGAGTGAGGGGTTTGGTTTAGGCCTAAGGAGAGAATTGAGTTTAGTTTAGGTTTAGGTGTGCAATGGGATGGTTAGGTTTAGGGCAAGGGGTCAGGTTAGGGGAGTATTCGCTCAGAGGGTCCCACCTGCTGCCCAGTGGCTCTGCAGAGTTGGTAAATCCCTCAGGAAGTGCATGTTTGCATGAGATCAGGTGGGTCCTATCTTTATGGGAAGTGCATGGTGGAGGCGGCTGTTCCAGTTGGAGACAGCCTTATGATTTGTATGTGCTGTGGAAGATGTAGTTGAATATGACTGACCTGATCTGGTGAGTGTAGGCGTACTGTTAGAATATAGAACTCAGTGTTTGTCATGTGCTGTACTTCGCAGGGAGGGAGGAGAGTTCAAAGAAGGAAGGAATAAACAGAGGAGGGTAAGCATTAGGGGAGGAGTCAGGAATGGTTGAGGGTGTGGTCTGATAGGTGTAATGTTTTCAATGGGACTATGAGGGGTTAGGGCTAGGGCTATGGTGTGAATTGAGTTTAGGTAAGTTTTAGGGTCAGGTGAACCTGTGAGGTTCATTTTAGGGTGTCATGGAAATAATAAATAACCTGGGCAGAGAAACATGATAAGAAAGTCAACACTTCCTGAAGAGTTAACAAGATTTATTGATCACAGATGGTGGGACAGCATCTTCAGCATTGTCAATGCTTCAGAGTACTGGCCAGCGAGCTGAAGGTCCCAAACAACATTTATACAGAAAATTATCAACAGTGAAATTAACTAGTGGGAGGTTGTCCTGGTTACTTAATCTAAGTGGAGGCAACGCAGATAATGAGTGAACATGATGACATTGGAAAGTCAGCAGAAAAGAGGTTGTTAACTCTTGGCCTAAGAAATGAGGGTCTTTATGGAATATATATATCTTTCCAGCACAACCACAACAGATATTTATTTATTACAGTTGTTTTTGTGAGGATCTGTGTCTTGTGTGTGTTTTTGTGTTGTGCTCTGCCTCCCTCTGGTGTCTGTCTTTTATCACCATCTCCTCCTCAGAGTTCTCTGCCTCCTTCTAGTCAGTTCTTTCACACCTGTCCTCACTTAATCACGTAATCACCCAGCTGCTTCCAACTTCCACTCAGCTCTGTTTGGATTTAACCTTTTCCACCACTTCAGCATCCATCCTTTGGTTTAGAGTAGAGTAGAGGTTTTCAGTTCCGGTCCTCGTGACCCACTATCCTGCATGTCTTAGCTGTTTCCCTGCTCTTCAGCAGGTATTAGTGGAGTGGAGTGGAGTTTAATTAGGCCCTTTCTTCTTTTTTAAATATGGACAAGGGTTCTGTGTTTTAATAAAGTTTAATTGAATTAAACATGACTTATGTAAAATTATATTTGTTGATGAGGTATTTACTTGGTAAATATGTGCACAATATGTGGAACTTATATCTATACGTCCCGTGCTCCATGCTGACCACTATTTGGTGCTGCACGTGCTGATCAAGTCTGCACTGGATGCTGACTCGCTGTGAAGGGCTTAATAAGCCACTCGCCCTCGTATCTAGTTGGTTTCGGATGGGACTTAATATGGCCAACCCTCCGCGGGAACGCGCAAACTGAGTGAGTAGGGAGTAGGGCGAGTGTGTAGCCACCGATTGGGAAAGGGCGAATGTCTCGTAGAAGGGAAATTCAGGCTTAACAGCAGCAGCCTCAGTGGTAATAGAAGAGAAATAACAATAAAAATTGAAACAAAAATAATAATAAACAAA
Organism: Anablepsoides cearensis; assembly: GCA_032275365.1. Taxonomy (NCBI): domain Eukaryota; kingdom Metazoa; phylum Chordata; class Actinopteri; order Cyprinodontiformes; family Rivulidae; genus Anablepsoides; species Anablepsoides cearensis. The sequence continues at coordinate 7,782,497 of JAUBOC010000019.1, read as the reverse complement.
ATGCTGTACAAGGCAATAAACATAAAATCTGATTTTGTGCAGATAAATTACATTGAAAGCAGTCATGACAGACTTATGTTCCACTCTGGCCTCCTCCTCTGTGCTTCTGTGCTTGTTTTTGTTTTGCTTTTTGATGCCACCACACCCGCCTTTTATTTAATAAAATCTTTTTACCTGCTCCTCTGTGTCAGTCTGCACTTTAATCCTGCTCCCCAAACCCCTGTTTTTTTTACAGTTTAAAACTTTCAATCAATCAAACAAAACTTTATTTGTATAGCACTTTTAACAGTCATTGGCAACCAAAGTGCTGCACAACAGAATAAATATACAAAATACAATCAGATAAAATCAAGTAAACACTTCAGTAAGTAGAATGAATACAAAAACCTGTTTAAAAAACTGGCCTAATGCTTGTGCTATCTGGAATTAAAAGCCAAAGCAAAAAAGATAAGATAAGTCTTTAAAAGACATTTAAAATCATCAAGTGATCTGGCAGACCTCACAGAGGGAGGAAGCTGTAGCTCCTAAACTCTGGAACAGAGTTTAGGAGCTACAGCTGAGAAGCTCTGTCCCCCTCAGTCACCAGCCGAGTCCTGGGAACCACTAAGAGCATCTGATCTTCAGACCTCAGGGCTCTTCCAGGATGGTAGTGATGTATAACATCAGACAGATAAGAAGGTGCCAAACCGTTTAGACATTTAAAAACCAAAAGTAGAACTTTAAAATCAATCCTAAAAAGGAACAGGAAGCCAGTGAAGAGAGCGTAGTACAGGGGTAATGTGCTCACACCGTCTTGTCCCTGTTAACCAACGTGCTGCTGAATTTTGGACCAATTAGAGATGGTGGAGAAGAGACTGGTCAATTCCACTATAAAGTGAGTTGCAGTAGTCCAGTCAAGACAAGAAAAAAACATGAATAACCTTCACAAGGTCATCATAGGGAAGGTAAGGCTTAACTTTGCAGATAAGCCTTAACAATCGTTAAGCCTTAACGATAAAAACTGGATCTGACCACTGCACTGACCTGTCTGTCAAATTTAAAATTTTTGTCCAAAATCACCCCAAGATTCTTAATAAAATCACAGTCTGAGTCCAAAGGGCCAACAGCACTGTTTAATTCTGCCAGGTCTGTTTTTCCAAATCTCAGGACCTCTGTTTTATCTTCATTTAAACGAAGAAAGTTTAGCTCCATCCAGGATTTAACATCCCTAACATCCCGTTCTGCAGGTTCTCAGTCCTCTAAAGGCTGTGGCACACTACAAGATTTTTAAACAGTCGGCCGATTTTCAAACACTGACAGAGCCCACATGTGAGGATCAAAAATCATGGATATACCAGGTTTGGTCCTACAGTGTGTGTTGTACAGCCACACGGC
>JAUBOC010000019.1:7762627-7777586 GCA_032275365.1 Anablepsoides cearensis | reverse complement strand
AGGGGTTTGGGCTTAAGAGATGAATGAACCAATTGGCGGGCCAAACTTTGGTCACTCGCGGGCCGGATGTGGCCCGCGGGCCGCCAGTTGAATAGCCCTGCCGTAGACTTATTGAAAAGATGACCTTTAATTCATCCAGATTTAAAAGCGTTGCATGCAAAACGGAGCTCCGATTCCTCAGTCATCTGATGAGTGTCACAGCACAGCGCTGGATTCCCCCTTTGTTCAAGAGATTTTCATCCCTTCTGATTGTTTATTCTCTTTGAACAGAAAAGAATTATTAATTAAAAGCCTTGATAATAACCGAGTTAATACTCCTTTGCATTTTACTTTTTTGCGGGGAAAGATGCAATAAGAAAGTGGGGCACTTGCCAAGTTGGGGTTATTTAATTAGTTATTACAAACCATATTGTTTTGAAGCCAATGCAGTTTAATCAGGTATGCAAATGTATGACCTATATTGCAAAAGTAATTATGTGGAGAGGAAAAGGTTTAGGAAACGATGCAACACTGCCACCTTCTGAGAGGAAGCTGTTTGGGTTCAGATGCAGACGTTTCGTTATCTTCAACCTTTGTGCGTGTAATTAATTACTTCTCACACAATTTGTATTTCAATTATTTATTTTTCAAATCCAGAGATTACATAACTCTAAAACTGAAATGTGCATTACACTTGGTAAGTGTTGGAAAGAAAAAAGAAAATGGTATATACACAAATGTTTTACCCTGAAAGGCACCAAAGACATGTTTTTACCAGAATGGGTATAACTCTCTTACCTGTGCTTAAAAAAAAAACATTTCAATGATCGACTTGCGAACTTGGTATGCAAATAAACATAATTATCAACATTAAGCTTTTTTTTTCTTACAAACTTTCTTTATTTGAATGGTTAAAATGCTAATAAGACAATAGTGGTGTTGTGGTAGCTAAAATATATATTATATAAATACAACATATTTTAAGTGTACAACGTTTACTCCCTTTGTGGCTAAAGACAGTCCACGGTTTGTGCAAGGAGAAAAAAAGAATGTCCTGCACACAAAGAACAGCACTTTCTCATTATAAACACATCTTTCACACAATTGTAATAAATTACTTTCAGTACAAATTCTAGAAAAAAACAGCAGATGTTATTTTTGAAAAGATGTAAAATAAACCAACAGCTGCTGAGGAGTTGTTTTTTTGCTAAAGGTTGCAAATGAAACGATATGGTTGTGATTGTCTGAACGTGGAAGACGTTTGTACACGGTTTGTCACATTTTGTTTTTTTTGTTTGTTTTGTTTTTTCTGTGCGTGTGTGTGTGTCTTTCACCGTGACAGGAGAGCTCTCCACGCTGCTGAGCCCCACAAATTGCTCCAAATCGAAAGTAAAACGTTCCTCTTACAAAATCTGGAGCGCCGGGGGGACACTCGAGTGGTGTCACAAATAGAAAAAAGTGGCACACTCCAGACAAATGAAAAACAAAAAGGAGGTCATAAAATTCTGGGCTCTGCTGCGGCGGGGAGGAGGGGGCTGGCACAGGTCGGAGCAGGTCGATTTTATTTATTTATTTATTTTTACCTGAAAACACGAGCGAGCGAGGTGACGCCCTCCTAAGCATCACAGGTGTTTTGTTTTCAGCAGCAGCGCTCCTTCTCTTCCACCACCTCCTCTCACATTCAGGAGTGAGAAAAGCTTCTGCACCACAACTGTGCAAATAATGAGATTATGTGACTTTATATTTATGTGAAATAACTGCAGTTAATGTAGTGGAATTACATCAAGGCGCCACATAGGGGGCCACCTTTTTCATAAAGTCAAAGCGATTCTGGACGCTCTGGCAGTCTTTCCTATTCATCACACGGCTTCTTCATGATTGGTCCGAAGGGAAGAACTGCAAACGGCTCCGTGAAGAGTTAATCTGACCGCTTCCTGTTCCTCATTTGTTTAAAGTGATGGAGACATAAGATGTCGGTATGTAGCCTTCGTCTCCGTTGGTCCTTCGCACTCGGGTCCAACCATCCCCTTTATCCTCTTCTACCACAGCCAGCACCTCCCCTTCCTGCATAGAGATGGTTCCTTCACTCGCACCTGAGAGGGGGAAAGGTTTCATCAGCCATTGTATAACCAGAAGTCAAGTTTAGTTTATTGGTTCATTTCGAGCATATCACATTAGAAAAAAAGAAAGAAAAAAAGTCAAAACAAAAAAAAGTAACAGTTGCACAAAAGTATATAACAGTTGTACACAAGTACAGGAATAAGAAAAAGGAACACAACATTTAGCTCGAAAAGGAGTGGGAAGAAGAAAACTTATTGAATCCCACCCCATTCATCCATTACTGCTTTACGATATTAATCTTCCACTTCGTTTTCAATACAAAAACAAGGAACATACTTTCAATACAAGAAAGTAAAAACTTCAGCATTGTTTCATATTTAGACATTATCAAGTTACTATAATTTAGAAGCTAATTAGCATTAGCATACCAGGGAAGCTGTACATAGCTGTGCATCTTCCAATAGGAGCTGCTAGTTCCTCGTCTTCAAAATCATCATCAAACTCGGCATAAATGGGTTGGGAAGGATCAGGGGGGCTTTCATCAGAATGAGCTCCATCAGCACTGGAAATAATAAAGAATACAACAAAAAAATATATATATGTGTTCTGTTCACAACTAATGTGTTTCGAGTTATTCTTTTCTGCCAGAGAACATGAATCTCACCTGAGCGCATCATGAGCGCCGTTATCATTAAACGTGTACGTCTTATATCGCGTCGAGTCGCCTCGAGCTCCAGCTTCAGCCAACCAGTTCTTTTCAAGAGCAGATTAACAAAACAGGAGGGAAAATACACCAAATGATAAATGTTACGCAATATCACAAGGTATCATGGTCAGATTGTGTTGCGTTACCACATCAAATTTATAACAACATCTGTATGACTGACTGAGCTACAGGCCTTTTTGTTGACTAATGACAATTAGCTGTTGTGGCCATCTTGAATAGGATTGAGTCCAAAAAATAATCAGTTACAGATGCACACCCAACAAACATTTTTTTTAAAGTTTCATTAAAACCCATCTAGTGGTTCATGAAATATTTTGCTAACAGTCACGCAGGGTTGGCTCCAATAGTAACTGCAAACATTTTAAGCAAATGTCTTAAGACCCTGTCACACTAGACACTTATGCCAACTTCTGAAACATTTTTTATATTTAAATTGTTAATAAAACTTATATATTTGATCAGTTTTGTTAGAATTACATTATGTACACACCGAAAAGAAGCTTCCTGTTGATTTTTTTCAATTCCATCTTCAACGTAGACGTCTTTAAAATGTTCATAAGTTGTCTAGTGTGACAGGGCCTTTACACACAGAGCAGCACTTAAGAGTATGTGATGTGAATAACTCTCAGCTACAAGAGCACCAAATTTTAGTACAATATTTGTAAATTTTACTGAATTATAGCCATTGTTAGGATTTTTAAGGTCACTTTGCTATGGAGGTCAGCTTAAGTTGGATTGGATCCAGAAATTAATCCGTTTTAAATGTATGTCCAATGACTATATGGTGAATTGTTTATTAAAATACATCTACTGGTTCATGAAATATTTTGCTAACAGACACGCAGGGTTGACACCAATAGTAACTGCAAACATTTTAAGCAAAGATCTTACACACAGAGCAGCACTTAAGTGTATGTGATGTGAATAACTCTCAGCTACAAGGATACCAAATTTTAGTACAATATTTGTAAAATCAACAGGTATATAGCCATCGTTAGGATTTTTTAAGGTCAGTTGGCTATGGCCGTCAACTTAAGTCAGGTTGACTCCAAAGATTGATCAGTTGCAAATGTACATCCAATGATTATTTCCTGAATTGTTCATTAAAATACATCCAATGGTTTATGAAATATTTCGCTAACAGAAAGGCTTGACTCCAAATAGTTGTTTGCAAAGTTTAAAACAAGGATTTTGTACAATCTGTTACTGCTCAAAATATATGATTTTAGGAAAAATGTTTGCAAAAATGACTGAGTCACACACATTTATGTGTTTTAAGGTTGGTGGCTGCTAAAATGTATCCAGTAATCTATGAGATATTTTGGTAAAAGACAAACGAGCACTCACACAAACATGAGCAAAAAAAAAAAAGTCTCCTTTTCCTTTTCAGTGACATGAAATAAAGTGTTCTGTTATTATAAAAAGAGGCTCATATAATATGAATAAACAACAGGGGGGGGGGGATTACCTCATACTTGCTCATCTCTCCTTTGAGACGCTCCATGTTCTGAGACGTCTGACTGATTTGGGATGCGAGAGTAGCCGGATCTCCCATTTGAGGGTTTTTCTCATAAACATCTTTCATCTTTCCGAGTGCTTCACTAAGTGGAGGAAAAAAAAAAAAAAGAAAAAGAAGAGAGACAGACACAACAAGAGTTGAGCGAAGGAAAAGTGACTTTTGGAGAAAATCTGCTCCCAGCAGAGCTCAGGGGTGGGTAAACAACTCAAGACACACACAGAGAACACAGAGTTGTTTACACTGCATGAATATTGTATCCACATTTCCTGCGGAGAAGCTGCAACGCTGATTGTTGCTAATGTGCAGGATAACAACACACAGATACACACACACACACCTCTGATCTACTTCCTTCTGCAACTCTTTGGAAATTTCCTCTAATTTCTGCTGTAACCTCTTCCTGCGCTGTTCTGGGGGGAGATGGCCAAAGTCCTCTGTCACCGTGGGCTGCAAGAAGTCACAGGAAGGGGAGGGGTTAGCACAGAAAACTTGACGCATTCGCAAGCGAAAGAAACTGATGAGAAACACCCAGACTGTGGTTTGAGATCAGCTCAGAAGTTTAACAGTTTGGAATCACTTTTAGACGTTTTATATAGGGTTTGGAAGGAAAAAAAGCCCGTGATGAGAAGAGTTTCAAAGAGCTGAACACAAAACCATCTCCCGTGTACCGGCAAATATCATCCTGAGTTTGTAGATTTTCAGTTATTTAAAGAAAAAAAGGAAAGTTTTGGATGCCACAGTGCAGATTAAATCAGGCTGGTTGCTCAGTTTCCTGTTGTGTCAACAAGCGTGCACCCTTCCTCCACCAGCAGATGGCCACCTCTCCAATACAAACTTAAAGAGACAATCTTGGAAATGTTTGAGAAAGAAAACGCATTAAAAAAAAAAAAGTGCACATGATTGTGTGTCAAACAAGTGAGACCCCCCCACACACACCAGCTTTGTGTTCATATTACAGTACCATGGTCTTGTCTGGGGTAAATTTCTGAGGGGACAAAAAACATAAAAACAACACGTATATAAAAAAAATTACTTATAAATCAACGTTCTTTTGTTGTTTTAACCCACGCCAGCATTAAAGCTCAGCCTGGACGAGGAACACAAGTTCAAACACAGAAACTCCGTTAATCATTTGAGGAATTCAGTGACTTTTATTCAGACACAGGCCGCTAAGAGTGGCGGTGTCCCGAATCGGCTCCTCTCATCACTCACCGATCTCCTGAGTGTCCTGAAGGACGAGATTCTGGGTTTGACTGTCTTATTGATCTCCTTCAAACAGTACGACAGGGGGTCCCGGCCAAACTTGGGGGAATGGGATCCGTTAGGGGGTGAGGCGTCGGGAGTTGTGGAGAACGGAGTGAGTGTGGAGGAGAGCTGGGGTCGGGCAAAAGTTACCGGCACCCGACAGTCAGGTGTGCAGGCAGGGGACGGTGTATGAGGTGGGAGGTGGGGGGAAAAGAGAGGAGGGAAGGCGGGGATAACGGAGAATGGGTGGGGGGGGACAAAAACAAAAACCAAACATGGTGACAAAGGAAAGAAAAAGACACCATCAACACCTTAAAGCGCACCACAATGCCTGGAAGACAACACAAACCCAACGCACAGAAAGAACATAAAAACAAACTTTTCATTTAAAAAAAAAGCTCATTCCATGCAAACTCATTAAAAGTTCAAAGGAAAGAAACGTTATATTAAGTAGGGTTTGTTTGTAAGAGATGTAGGATTTATGACATTCAACAGTCCAAATTTTGTTTAATGATGCGTCAAAACCCCAAAAATAAAAAGTCCAAACTCCAGGTATTTTCAATTAAAAACTCGGGATGGACTTAAAAGGTTGTGTGAATTTCCATGGAATGAGCAGAAACTAAAAAAAAATAATAAAATAAAAAACTACACAGTAAGCAACGGCAGCCAAACTGCAGCAAAACTTCATTATAAAAGCTAGAAAGCAAACAGAACCCTAATGAGAATCATAATGAAGGCAAAAAAACCCTACACATCTGAATTGCTCTATTAGGACAGTTAAAAGTGCTAAATAAGCTATCATATGGAGCCCCTTTGCAACAATTAAAAGTTGTTTTGTTTGCCTTTTTCCCAATAATGGCACAGTTTAAATAACAACGTTTTTATGAACGTGTTTATTGCCGTTTTAATGGGCTGCGAAACTCTCAACGTTAAGTTTGCCGTAGTGAAAAAAAAAAAAAGGATTGATTTAACTAGCCTAACGTTCAAAATAATTATTACGTTGTGAAATAAAAACATATTCCTAACATATAAAGATTCAGTGTGTGAAAATCTGTTTCAAATGGAGGCAGCAGAACCCTGAGACTGACCTATATAAACAGCCCGCCAGCTATTAAACCAGTACAGTTGTTATAAATAGCTTGCTGAATTACCACAGTGGGATTGTGAGGATGGATTTTTGGGGCTGGGCAAACGGCATGTATTAGAGAGAGAGAGGTTAACTTGACAACATATCTGGGGAGAACTACTTAATCTACGTTTAAGCTGAAAGGTGCTGGGGTGGGATCCATTAGCTAAATTACACAGAGGCCTGATGGCTTCCAGTCTTTAATGGGAAAAGTCTAAAACGGCCTCACAGCAAGCTCCCACGTGTAAGTACCGAGCTCTTGAAGCACAGAGCTGTTATTACGCGAACATGTACTACTTTGGTGCTACTTTTCTGGAGAGTTATGTGGCTCTAAGTAGAGGCGAGGAGTTAATGGGAATGTTCGGTGGCCAGACTTAAACCGAGAGCTTAACTCAGGCCGGTCTCACACTTACTTCTAAGGCCTAATTGGGAGAGCATGACTGATGACACAGAGCTCTGTGCCACACACACACTCACACTCACACACACACACAGACAGAGAACAGGGAGTGCACAGCAGAGCAAAAGGCGGTGAGACATGCAGAGAAAGCAGGCGTGCTGAACAAGCAAACACTGCAGGGGAAGAAGGAAAGGATCATTAAGTTTTGGGGCTGGAGGAGTGGACCATGAGCTGGTTAGCAGTCAGCCACCCATAAAACTGCTTCACTTCAGGACTGTTGTGTTTAATGTTTACACCAGCATAATAGGTTTTTGCACCAAGAAAAAAAAAAAAAGGAGACACTAAAAAAGTCAAAAATATCACTGTTGATCAGGTTTTTCTGGCCGTGCAAACCATTCACATTAAGGCAAAAATAATATGCGACACCTAAAGTCAGGTTCTAGGCAGGATGAAGGAGGAAGCGTGTGTTGGGGAGGGGGGCGGGGACGACTGTGGAGAAATTTTTAAATATACGGTTCTCGTGCAGAACGCTGAATATCGCCTGACCAACTGGAAACCACGATGCAGAAGTGAGGAGGATTTATGGAACGGGAGGGGTTAAGGTTGATTCACTCACAGCCATGGAGAGCCATGCAAAATAAACTTTTCTGAAAAAGCCCAGCAATTGTATACAGGTTCTTTTTAGATGATAATGAATCATGCATAATTTTTAAAATTATTATTATTACTCCAGCTTCACCGTGCATGCACTGTTTCCAGCTCTGCCAGGCAAGAGGTCATGTGTAAGCTTTATTATTATTTTATTTTATTTTCTCATAAAGCTTCAAGTTGTAAATTAAACTCTTAATAAATGAGTAAAACAGAACTAAGAAATACAACATTGTGTGTTTGTAGTCGATTTGCATTTACTGAAAAAAAAAGAAAAACAATAAGAGTTCTGGAGCGTTATTCGTCAACATCTGTTTACATACACAAAACAGAAGACAGTGGAAAAATCCTGCTCTAAAAAAATGTAACAGTGTTTGTGACTTTAAGTGTAAGTGTCTGATCATCTTAATTGTTTTCTAATTAGGTTCCCATAAAGAGGAGTGGAAAGTTATTGAGTCACTTTAAGACACAAAATAAATCTGCTTTGTTTCTCTGCTGCAACTCCAGTTGTTTTTATATTGCTCTTTTTCAAAGCAACCTAACCAATTAAGCCTTAAAATATTGCCTACATTCATTTTAAACATCAGAAAGCTTCACCTCTCATAAAGAAGGAAGGTTGAAACGCAAGACTAAACAAGCAGAAAGAAAAAAAAAAAGAAAGAAAAACTCAAGGTTATTAAAACGGAAGAGAATCTAAAAAGTTCAGACCTAAATTCAACACACATACTGCACACAACTACTGGCGTGAGACAACGGGGCCGAGTGCAAAACGTGATCCAAAGCAGGAAACTATTACGGCCCGTCAACCAAGACTCTGACAGAGAACAAAAGAAAACAAAGAGCAGGGATGTAAACTCAAAGGCGTGATTGATTAAACAGCTGCAGGCAGGTAAACGAGCCGGAGAGGACGGTGATGTGGAGTCGAGACGAGAGAAACAGAGGAGCATATCCAGGAAACGACAAATAAGAGTAAAAGTAGAAATTCTGAAACTGAAATAAAAACTACACCTTTAATTTGTGTAACTTGTGGATTATGTTCAAACGCTTAACAAGCAAACAGCAGAGAGTAAAGTGATTAAAACTGTTTAGACCAAGATTCAAGAGACAGAAACAAAAATCATAATAAAAAAATGTCGTTTTTTAAAGAAAAGAGACATTTTCTAATAACTAGAATTGCAGCAGAGCGTCTGTTTTTCAAACGTTGAACATTTAAACGAGACCGAACAGGTCCAAGAGGAAGTTTTTACAGATTTTGTTGAAATAAGTGAATGTTTAGTGTCTGAAGTGTTAAAGTGAGGCATTGGATGAGGCAACAATATCTGCCCTCTGATTGGACCATCTGAGCTGCGATTGAGTCACTGCTGGTCAGTCAATTAGAAGCATAAAAAAAAGGATCAGAATTTGCACCTGTAACTTTAACGTGTGTATTTAACTTTAAGGAATAAGATCTAATGAAATAAAAAGTCCTACCTTACTCTTCCTGCTGAAAAGCCAAAAGTTTTTGCCCTTATTCCTCCCCAGAAGGTCCATGTGGCCTTTAGGTGTGCCCAAACTACTGTCAGAGGAGGCTCGATTGATCCCTTGGCTGTAGTCCTCAAACTCCACGTCTCCAGGACGTTCAAATCCGGACTTATTCTGCTCTATTACAATCATCGTGTCCTAGGTTAGAGGCAATTAGGAGGGAAAGACACCAGAAGTTATTTTTAAACAAACGTAGCTGCAAAACTCACGACGCACAATACTCTCTGTGGCTAAACCAAACTCACGTTCTTCTCATTAACGTTAGTGCCAGCTTTAGTAATGCCTTCCAGGCACTTTCCAATGATGGGCATCACTTGCTTTTCTGTGTCTGAGAACAAGATGTAGCCTTGTGCTAACTTCCGTATTCGTCTCTCATCCAGATCCTGCAATTTCTGAAGAACACAAAAACAGTTATTCAGACTCTGTCAGCAGCAGAAACGAACAAAACCTCAAACCACTGTCGTTTAACAACTTAATTTCTGATTATTAATAAATGTAAAAAAAAAAATCACCAGAATACTTTTTTATATATATTTATAAAAGGTGAAACAAAAATCTTTTTAAAGCTCATTACTGGCTTGAAATCCAAGCAAGTTTTTAGTTTGCAATTAATTTTAAATCTTACAAAAAATATTTGACACATGCATCAGAATGTGTTCTTCCTATGGACAAACAAAGCAACTTTACTGCTATTTTAGACTTTATTCCTCTCATAGGGAATTACTCTGTAATAGGAAAAATACTACATTTACATAATATACAACATTTTGGCAGATGTGCAGAAAAGTAGCTCTAAGTCAGACGACAAAATCATATAAACTCACTCAGCCTGATGAATATCCTGCTTTACTGTTTGGTTTACATAAAACACAACCATAATTTACCAAATTACACTTTATCGTTATGCAAAAAAGACATTAATAAAAGATTGTTGGAACGTAACATGCATTAATAATAGACTTACATTAAAAACAAGTGGTATGTCATTAAAATAGAACTGGTTCTGCTCTTTGTTGTACTTCTGGAGCTGCGAAGCGTAGTCATTCTTACTCTCCTCTGCTGTTTGGGCCTTAAAATGAGCCTGCTGTTTGGCCTGAAACCACAGGAAAACAAACAAAAAAAATTAAATCGAAACATGTTGAAACCCATCTGTCGTTGAATCACGTTAAAACAATTTTTTTTTTCCTTTTTGCAGAATGCATTTTTCTACCCGCCTTACTTTTTCAACGTCCGCTTTTGTTGCGTTGATGTCCAGATCCGTCTTCTCTGCGTTTTGTGTGGCGCGCTCTGCTTCTCTCCACTCCCTCTCAAAACGCTTTTTACTCTGAGGTGGAGCGAAAGAGAGAAAAAAAAAAAAAGGAAGGCTAAAGTCTGCATCAAACATTAGGCATATCCAAAATTAAAGCAGTTTTATTATGAGGGGAGACCGGAGAGGTTTCCACTGAGACAGAAAATAATAATAATAATAATAATAATAATAATAATAATAATAATAATAAAAAGTAGATTACAAATGCAGCAGGAGTTTAAAATGTTTTCCACTTGGATTTCCTGTTTTTACTATAAACAAATAAAGCCACCTGCCTGACCACACTGACTAGGAAATAATTCCCAACAGATTATTTAAAGGCCTCACATTCCATAAAGGAGAAGGTTAAATTAATATCATCTAGTGAATGAATATAAGAGTTTTATCTGTTTTGGTTAAACCTTGTAAATGACATTATGTGCAATTTCATGCAATACTGGGAAATCTCAGATAATTTGTTAAAGCTCAAAGTATGTGTCGAGGATGATTACTAGCTACGAACAGGTAAAACTTCAATTCAGTATCAGTACATTTGACTTTTTGTGTTGGTTAAGGTTGATTAGCTGTAACAGCCATCTTTGCTAACCAGACAGACAAAAACATGCATTTGGTCCTGAATAATATGGAGACTATTTTGACCAAATCTCGCCAATTTAAGAATGGACTCACATTGTCCAGCTGCTTGTAGGTGCTCTCCAAACTCTGCTGGGCCCTCTTGGCCTCCATCAGATACTGCAGACATTTATAAAAAATAAAAAAAAAACAGAATGACAGAGAGGTCATATGACAGAGGGACATGTGTGGGAGAAGACAAGAGAAACAATGACCTTGAAAAACCACACTGCAAATCAGACAGGGGAAAACAAATAGCAGCTTGTCTGAGACGCAACATCTTCAGCGAGTTATTGTACGCAGCGGCGCTGCTCTGCAATCCGACAAAACAAAGACAAAGTATTTCTCAGGCAGAAACAGAAGACAGAGCAGCTCTCCCTCAGGAGACACTTAAACGTCTTTCCTGCTGCAGCAGTAGGAGAACCACATCTCCACTCATAAATCTGTTTTTTTTTTTTTCTTAACTCCTCCCATACTTTATTCTCCTCCCAAACTCTGTTGTATATAAAAAAAAACATTTGGCTTCTTGTCAAAATATTTCTGAGTATGTTGTTGGAGACAATTATCACATTTATAATAGTGTACAGAACAGCCATTTGTGTATTATTTAAAACACAAACATTTCTTGAAGGAATGCATATGGACCACTGCTTTCCATGCTAAAGTTTTAAATTAGAATCATTTTATGACGAAATGACTCTCAGCTACAACCACAACAAATTTTAGCTCAATATCTGCTAAACTGGCTGAGTTATAGCCCTTTTATGGTAAAGTCAGCTGGTTGTGGCAGCCAACTGGAATTAATCCATAAATTAACAAGAGTTTTCATTACCTGAGAAAATGCATTGTGAATGCTTAATGCTGAAAATGTGTGGTGAATAGCTAAAAAACTGAAACTCACGTAAGAATAGCAAAATAAAAGTAGCTGAAATTAGCATAAAAATAGAAAGAGCATGTTAGCTGAACTAAGCAGTAAGAAGCTGAAATTGTCACAAAAAGATGAATGTTGCTGAAAAAAGCTCAAATTGGCTAAAAACACAGAAAACAGCTGAAACTAGCAGAAAGCAGCTTAAGAATAAAAAGCTTAAAATAGCAGAAAGAAGCTGAAAGAAGCACAAAAAAGAGTAGCAGAAAAGTTCAGATTGAGAAAAAAAAAATTAAATCAGCAAACTTGAAGCTAAACAAAGCTGAAATTAGCACAAAGTTAAAAAAGCAGAACTAAAACAATGGGTAAAAATACAGTAACCATTTGTAAACATTTCAAGGGGATTTTTTTTTAGGGATGCTGAAAACAACTGTTTTTATTTTCAATAAGAAAACCATAACTGAAAAAGCTAACTATCTCAAAAAGTATAAATCACAGCAATACCAAATGTCATAGCCTGAAAGTGCTGAAGGAGCTGACCATTTTGTTATACAAGTTGTTAAATTGCACAAAAATTGTGTGCCGATAAACGTACAGCAGAAAAATGGGTCTCAATAGTTTGAAGGCTTTATAGCAGTAGTTCCTAAACTTTTTAGCTCCTGACCCACAAAATAACACAGCGGGGTCCCGACCCCAACTCTTGGAACCACTGCTTCACTTTACTTTCCAACAGTTTTGTCATAATTCATCATGTGGTTCATCAGACATGTTGGCAACAGACAGACGGGCAAAAACACTTTCGACCCTGTCGTCTTCTGCAGCAGGCAAACAAAGCTAAATAATTCTGGGACAGAATCACAGGGTCACTGAAGGTCGGGTGTATGAGAGGGTGGTTCTACTGGACCCGAAGCAGGAAATCCATGTGCATCATTTGTTCTTTTCACATTAATCTCACCGTCTTTCGCTCCTGCTTCAGCTCTTGCAGGTACTTTGTGAGATCGATGCAAATGTTCATCATCAAGTTCTCTGCAATCAGCTCCCTCTGGCCCGCATAGTCGTTCATCTCGTTCAGGATGTCCAGAAAGGACTGGTGGCTGGACAACCTGCCGTTTAAGAGGAGAAAAGGAAAAGGGTGGAGAGATGAGGGCATGCGGATGGGACTGCTGATAACGCCATAATTGCACAAAGTTCTGCAGAGGGTGAAGCCGTGATAACACGATCACGACTTCCTTATTCCTGTTTCCTCCTGGGGGCATTTAAATGTCGCCGGCAAACATCCCACAACAACAACTGCATGGATAACTCTAACAACAACACAAGTATTTCACTTCTTTAATGCGATTTTATTTTTTGTTAGATTAAGACGTCTAAACTAACGAAGCTCACCTGCACTCTGGCTCATCTTTGCTGCTTCGTTTTTGGTTATATTTCTTGGAAAGGTTCCTGCGGACATGGACAGGAATTGAGAAAACGTGAAAGCCGTATACTCAGCTGTCAAAGTATCAATGACTTTCTAGTGCAACCGTTACAAGTTTCATTTAACCATTGTAAAAAAAAAAAAAAACAACCATCCACTACGAGCATCTGCTCTTCCTTCTTTCACTCTCTCAATGACCACTTCCAGTCTATCATGCGCCCAAGTCTGCTCCCACTTCCTCTCCGCTGCAGCAAAGCTCAGCACTGCAACAGATGTGGGCTCGTGCACTGGGAACCGACCGGGCGAGAAAGACGGGAAGTTTTATTGGAGAGGCAGCGAGCGCGCAGGCAGGCAGCTGTCCCAAAGCAGTCATAAGACCCGCAAATGTTTCAGAAACAACAATCCTTATGTGCAACCAGGAAAAAACAAGCTGCAAAAGGTTCTTTTTCCCCCCAACAGCCCATACAGACAAACACAATGCAGTAAACCGAGTCCTACCTCAGTTGTTTAGCATAGTTTTGCTCAATCTCGGTCCTCTCCTTCACAAATTTGACGTACTTCTCCACCAGCTCCAGGCCGGTCTGCGTGTGCTTCTCTATCGTGTCGTACTGATCCTGGGGAAACGAGGAGGAAGGGGGGGGAAATGGTTTAAAAAAAAGAAAGGATAGATCCTGTGCTAACATTTATTGTGCAAGAATTTTGAATGAAAGGTGATCAACTAAACAGAATCTTTTTTTTCCTGCTTGATTGATTCATGGAATGTTCTTTGCATGTGGAAAACCTGTTTTTGGTGGTCTTTAAATTTCTGCTTAGCTGTAAAACTTGGAGAACGCCCATCGTGTGTGAGAGAAAACACACAGTTAAAGAGCACATAATGCGTCTGAAATATCTAGTTAAACTGTGTTGTTCTATAATTAGAATAATTGAAAAAGGAATGTGACACAATTTCCTATTTTATGACTCATTCAAATGAGCCGTTTGTTACATTTCAAACCAGTCATTCTGTTTCTTTACCTTTCTTTGCTTATCTGGCAAAGAGACTTTTTGACACTTTCGAGTTCAGGCAGGTCTGTTAGCAGTGAGAGACGGCAACAGAAAGCGGTTTTCTCTCTCTCTTGGGGAAAAAAAAAAAAAGCAGCTCCCCGCAGCTTTTATTGCTGCTAATTTTTGCATTGAAGTGGGGCCCGTTTAGAAAGGGGATTCCTGACGTGTCGGGCCTTGTTCCTTTGTACCCTCCGTGCTCTTTAGATAAAACAAAAAGAGACTTAACTGAATGAGACAACGCGTTACCTAATCACAGGGAGACTGCGATCCAGATCCTGTCCTCCAAAGGTCTCTTTTTGGGGGCGGGAGCCACGCTGGGCTTCTCATTTTAGGTCATTATTTGTGTAACAGACGTTTTGACTGTCAAAATGGCTCGCACATTTTGCTAATTCAGCATATCTTTTGTTTGAGGATACAGTTGTGGTCAAAAGTTTACATACACTTGTAAAGAAACATAATGTTATGGCTGTCTTGAGTTTTCAATAA
>JAUBOC010000019.1:7708877-7722960 GCA_032275365.1 Anablepsoides cearensis | reverse complement strand
CTTTGTTGTTGTTGGGCAGCTTCTTCTTACAGTTGGTGGAGTAGGTATTGAAACTAGGCATCAAAATTTAAAAGTACAAACGATTCCGGGAGAATTGAAACATTTGTCCCGGTTCCAATCGATTCCGATTCTCGATGCCCAACCCTATCTACCACACACTACATAGAGGGCTTGGAACTGGACCTATAAAATGAGCACTAGGTCACCAGATTTTAACAAAGCTCGTACAATCAGCTGCACATAAAGCCAAAATACAATAAAATACATTGAAATAATAAAATAATATTGTAGTGTGGACGGCGATACGGTGGTTATTTTGCCTCAAAGGTCTGAAATGCTTCACACTAAACACACTAACAAACAACCTAAGGATGAAATCACATAAAGGCCTACCTACCAGTACAGCAGCATGCTGCAGTAGGAAATGTTAAAGGCATGTTAGACATTAAGGAGTCAGGAGCATCAATTGCTAGAATTAAAATAAAATTACTTAAAGTCAATAAAACTCACAAGTAAAGGCAAAATAATAATAATAAATAATAATAATAAAGTAACTCCCTTTAAGGCTCTGCGATCAAAGATCAGTTTAGGAGTTTTGACTACCTCATGATCAAATCTCTTCAGCTGTACCTTTTCCCCAGAGTGACTCCAGCCAGTTTGATCAGATCTCTCATGCAGGGAGTGACAATGATGGGCTGCTCATCCGAGTCCCCGGCCTCATCGTAACTCTCCACCTGTTCCACCACAAACTGGGCGTGACGCAGCAGCGTGTCTTCAGTGAAGCAGTTGAAGTTGAGTCCTGCGGGAGGGACGGTGGTCTGTGGGCAGCGAGAAGAGCTCATCAGCGCTGAGCTGCTTGGACCTGGCTTTGCACGTGATCTTCATACAAATACAAAAAAAAACTGATCAAAGGAACTCACCTCAATTTTGTTGAGAAGGTCCTCATAAGAGGCGTCGGGGTTTTTCTGGAGGAACTCCACCACGATCTTGCTCATGTAGATTTTCTCCTGCATCAGCGCAAAGATGGGAGCGTACTCCTCGCTGGGCTGCATCAAGATGTAGTCGGCAAAAGCTGGAATGAAAAATTTAAAATGAGATGCCACATATATAAAATGATGGAGTCGACTTGAACAGAATTAATAAATAGCACTGCTTACATGTTGTGAAACCAATTAAAGCCTTCTCTCCTCCGTCAAAACCTGTGATCCACCAGGCATTGATTGGGCCAAGCTTTTTGGCAAAAACACCACCTAAGTAAAAAAACAAACAAGTCTTTTTAAAGGGTGATAAACATTATAATGTTTCTATTGACATGAAAGTTGTCGTACCCTCCAAGCAAGGATTATCATCATAAATGGGTTTAACAACACAGCTGAAGTAAAGCTCCACGTTCTTCTCAATCAGCCCGTTGTCAAAAGGGCAAAGATGGCCACGCTTGTCATAAACACTGCAAAACACAAGAAAAAAACGCTGATCAGAAAACACTGGAAAATTTCATAAACTTATATTTCTTGTACTGTTGAGTTGAGGATCATTTTTCTCATTAGGTGCTGTTTTTTGGCAGACTGGTGAACTCCTGCTCATTTGAACTTCTTTACATTTCACACAAACATCCCGACAGAAAACACACCTGAAGTTTGTGATCCGGTGCTGAGGCAGATTGTCGTAGCTTTCAAATCCATCTTCGTTCGAGTCAAACAGAGACAGACGCTCATCTGTCAACATCTCTGGCTCCTCGAGCTAAACACGCAGACAAACATATGTATATGATGAGTACAGACAGAAACTGTAACTCTGCAACACTTTACTTGACTGTATTAGAGGAAGTCTCACAGCATTGTCAGGATCTCCTTGAAAGAACTTCAGATCAGAGTCGTCCAAGTACTGTCTGCAGTCTGGACACTTGGGGGGTGGTGTCTGCGGGGGAAACACACATTGGGATTGTGTCAGTATCAACCACTGACTCACTTCTGTCAGCATGAACCTTTAAAGCCAGGCTGAATGGAAATCTTTATTACCTTTGCAGTAGATACGGGCTTAATCGGTTCAGTCTTTAACTCCTCTGGGGCAGGTCTGCATAAAAAAAATAAATAAAATAAATAAATAAATAAATAAATTTTAACATAAAATCCATTCAACCAAAGATAATAAATTATTTTTAACGGATGAATTGCTTACTTTTCATCTGAATCCACTTTGAGGCGCTTCTCCTCACGGGACTGCAACGAGTGGCCAAATGTTATTAACCCCATCAAAACATTTACACAAATCTGACAGATAAAACTTCACCTCTTCTGTGTCTTCTTTCTTCAACTCATTTGTTCCATTGATCGTTTCTTCGTTCAGTTCATCAGACTTGCGCTTTTGACTGCAAAGCAAGTTTCAGATTATTTGCTTTGATATTTATTTAATACGGTACAGACAATGAAACTAATACTCACACTTTAGAGAACATTGATAGGATGGTGGGCTGTTTCCCGTTGTTTCTTGTAACCCTGGAACTGGCTGGTGACTCTAGAAAAATATATATATATGTAGTGTATATAGTATATAAAGTAAATAAGTATAAAACAAGTCTCAGACTCACTCTTTGTGTCTGTGCTTCCTTTGCTTTTTCGTCCCCCCTTCCCTTTGGAAGCAGGTGGTGACTTGACTGCTTCTTCTTCTTCCTGCGTGTCCATGGTAACACTGCCATCTTCACGGCCTTTGTCTTCATGGGAGCCGTTAGCGAAGCCGTTCGCCTTTCCGTTCTGCCCCGCACCATCACCACACGAGCCATTTTCCAGGTGAAGCTCTTTACCCAGCAGGGCTTTCACTTTTGAGATGTAGACCTCCTAAAGAAAGAACAAAGGAAAACATATGTTAAAAGTTGAACAATAAGCTTAATAATTACATAGATAAGATTCACTAACCTTTGAGATCTCAGACTTTTTCATTTTTTCTTCTAGGCTGGTCAGTTGGTCCTGAGCATCATCTTGCAGGAAGCTCTGCACCAACTTGAGCTTCTCCTTCACTTGGTCCTAAAATGAAATGGGCTTGTTAGTAGTTTTCCTTTATAAGAAAAGACAAAACTACAAAAAAATAATAAATACACAAGCTTAAAAATATGAACTCATTTTTACTGTTAAGTGATTTGTTAACAGATACCAGTGCACTAAAATGAATAGATTACTTAAAAACGCCAGGTAAGCCCTAAATTTTTTAAACACATTAGTATTTGAATGGGTTTGTCTGTTAGCAAAATATCTCATAAACTACTGAATGGATTTTAATGAAACGCTCAGAAAAAAACCCATTGATTGTACAGCTACAACTGAGTAACTTTCAGTCATTATTCAAAACGTCTACAATTAGAAGATGATCTTAGTTCAACACTGAAATAAAAGGCGGCGAGTGACGTGCATTTCTTCAACCTAAAGTAGATTAATTTAATTTCTTTCATTTCAAATACGAAAAATAACAGTAAAAGTGTAAATCTTGACTAGTTTTCGCCTCCGTTACATTGGTTTCTATTTTATATTAGCATATTTAAGAGTGGGATATAGATATGGTAAAAACTAATGTTTTTAAATGATCATTTCAATTCCTATCAACCTTTATACCGGCCAGCTGCAGCAGATTTACAGTTGGTTTTGTGCACGTTTTACTCACCTCCTCTGAAGACCCATCCTCATCCAGCATTTCCAACCTACAAACACAACACATATCAGCTTATACATGTCAAGTCTTCGAGGAGCATGTTGATCGATCCTTAAAACCGTAGCAGAGCATTGACTGTCAGAGCGAGCAGAAAACAGAAACGCAGGAAACTTCTCGAGTGGCGCCAAATCTCCCACACTGCTCCATCGATTGTCAGGCTAACGATGTTAGCGGGTTAATTGTGATTTAGAAACCAAATTACTAAGTGGCAACAAGCTAACGCTAGCTGTAGCTGCTAGTTCAAACGCAAGGTGAACTTGTGGTCACGTTAACTCCCGTAGGTGAAAGTCGTATGATACAGTTTAGGTAACACATTTTGAACGGTGTTGTTGTGACTCATTTGACAGATATTAGCTTTACTAACCTTTTCCTGACGTCGTCTGGCAGAGACAGGGACGTTCTGGATGGCATCTTATCACAGCTAATTAAAAGCGTAGGACACAAACGTTAAAACTGCTTTAAAACACGACTAAAAGACCGCTGTAGGCCGCAGTCATTCACCACAGCGCGGCTCCACGGTGACTGGCAGGGCTGTGTTGCTTCTTGAAGGGGATGCTACATGCAGTTCGGGCGCGCAGGCCGTCTTTTCGCGCGGAAACCCGGGTGTTGTGGATTCTACAACTTTACACATCCGCGGGTTAAACACTCTCTGTGTAAAAAAGTATAACCTCCATTCTAAACTCAGAAACACTGGTAAAAACAGAATTTTATATCACGTATATTATTTTAAGCACAATTAAAGCTACTGGTTTGTTTTAGTTCCACATATATATGTTTACGTGGATAAACAGGGGACTGGGTCCACCCCTTTTGTTTCACACTTGGTACAGTCCACTGACCAGGCGGAAGTAAAAAGAATTGTTTATAATATATACCAAAACTGCTGTAAAATTTAGCTTCAGTTCATTTCAATTTAACCCTCTGAAAAATTAAACCATTTTAATAAGAACAGTTGTTCTGTTTTACGTAATAAACAGCCGGTGAGTAACAAATAAAGCGTTTATTGTAATATAAAATTTAGGTTCAAGCTAGGGGCTGTTAGCTGTCTGCCTTGTTTTTTTAATGTCCAAGTTATAGTTTAAACAGTACTTGGATTTTCAATACACTGTTTTACATTACATGGAGAAAACGTCCAGCAAACACAGCCAGCTATTTGCGTATTTCACCACAAGATGACAGTACATCACTACTGTTCAAAACAGTTAGCCCCAAAACACCCCAGACCTTAAAATAAACACTTTTGTTTCTAAACTGATATGTTTAATCCATATAACTATGGTTCAACCTAAAACACTTTTAGTGTGTTTCAATTCCATATACTGTAAGCGAGCTATCTAGTTAGTACATGAATAAATGTGATGTTTTGCTACTTGAGTATAAAGGTTTGCTAATTGTGGGGAATAGTATGTAAGCAATCATAAGAAACTAAATGCTTGAAGTGAAAACTGTCTTTTGATGACATATTATAGATTAGAAACCTCCTTTTGTCACCCATACAGTGTAAAAATCTTAAACCACCCCTATTTCTTGTCTTCTTTCAGAGTTGACTTAATAATTTTTTTTTCATTTATTTTCAGTCTAGTACTTATCAATTATAATAGTTCTTGTTTGCTTGCATATTTTATTCTGATCTATAGCTCATTTAAGTATTACATGGTTCATGTATTCTTAAGAAAATAACAGTTTCAAATGGTATTTTTGGCTCTTTGTTCTAACAGTTTGTCACAAATATTTATTTTTCCTATTCTTTAGTCAAATTTATTAAAAAATACATTTGGTAACACAAACTAATAGACACAAAATAGTATATCTACACTGATAGGGTGAATTTTCAAAGAACTTTTAGCCGAAAACCTGTCATGCGTGATCAGCTGACAGATGACGCATGTCTCAGGTCTCGTGCCATGTCTTTGCTGGATCCTTACCTGTTTTTATAAGAGATGACATTTAGATGTTGATCTGCTGAAGATAGTTTTCTTGTTAAATCTTTAAAAAAAAAAGAACTTCAGAAAGGCTGAAGAACTGAACGATCAAGGCTTCTAAGTAAGATTCTAAGAAAGTAGCACACTGAAAGCAAACTTTAAATAAATTATTGGTAGTTTAAAACTTTTATGCAGTATGTATATACAAATGTACTATGTTTACATTCTCTTAATTTAGCTGATGTCATTGGCTGTGACTTATTACGGCTTCATGGAATCTGCTAACATTTTATCTAAATATTGTTCTATATATGATGAATTCGTAGTATTTTTTTATGCGAGGAGTTAAATGTTTTGTGCATATAACCCCACTTGCAGGTTTCTGATTCTAGTGTAATATCCTACAGAGTGCTGGGAAGACTTGGCAGATTTCCCAGCAGCGCAGCCTCCTGAGACTTCTTCAGCCAGTGTTCCCACCCAGGAATTCTGGATGTCTGACAGGAAACAGACCCAACTCTCCCAAGGTCAGTATAAGGCAGCCTCTCCCCCTAGCCCAAGTC
Source organism: Anablepsoides cearensis (assembly GCA_032275365.1). Taxonomy (NCBI): domain Eukaryota; kingdom Metazoa; phylum Chordata; class Actinopteri; order Cyprinodontiformes; family Rivulidae; genus Anablepsoides; species Anablepsoides cearensis. The sequence goes on along the minus strand of JAUBOC010000019.1, from coordinate 7,716,779 downwards.
CCCCCCCCCCCTCACCCATAAATGCCTCCAGGGGGCCTTTTGTAATGCTTTCCTCTGACTAACAGACAGCTTAAGGCACCACACCCCCGTTTCATCCTCCTGTCGCTCTGCCCACTTTCCCATCGTTGCCCTGTCTTGCTATATATAGCCTTCAAGCAACTGAATAATTTTATTAGGTAAGAAAGCCATGATTAATGCCCACACCGAAGTTGCACGCACACTTTCGGGCTTTCATGTCGAAGCTAGTGCTTCTCTGCCCTTGTCAGAGCATGTTTAGATTTAACACGGCTTTTTGAACGCTTAGCAGATCTCGGCACAATAACAGGACATCTCCGGACATGCAGAAAATAACAGCTGCATCTCCTTTTTTTTTTTTTTTTAATTACACACCTTAAAATCAAACTTAAACACACAGCATTCGTTTAGGTATTTTCATTTATTTTTATAAAACTGGAATGCAGTTAACAAAACGTTTATGTACCTCAATTAGTGTTTAGGATTGTACCAATTTAACACAGGCAGCGTGCTACAAGACACACAAAGCTATTGCACACAATACAATTCAAACAACACAAAATCATACATACTGTACAACAATACATACATACAGACATACATAGTTTTTCATATATTTATCATAACAGTTCAGGTACACAGTTTAAAACACCTTTCCACCCAAAAAGGGGTAAAAAAAAAAAAAAAAAAAAAAAACAACTGGGGGAAGAAAACATCTGAAGCTGCCAAAGTGCTTTTCACAATTTCTACTTGGCTGTCTACATGTTAACGTTAATATTGGGCAGACTAACGGAGAGAGGAGTTTTAACTGGGTGTCTACAGGAAGACGGTTAGTGTAACTCTGAATAACAGGAACCGGACAATAAAAAAACAAACAAACAAAAAAAAACAGGACTTCCTACAGTTGACGGAAGTTCGACGCTGTAGGATGTCAGAGAATAAAGAAGCTGTTCTCCCAGGAGGGCACCCCCCCCTTGTGTGCACATGTGAAACCGGATCTTCTCCTGTTTTGTAGAGGAGGTGAGTGGGGTAAGGGGGGGGCACTTCGGGAAGATGAGATGGGTTTACGCTTTTAGTTGCACAAAGCATATGGCCAGCAAAAAAAAACTAAGATGCTCACAATTTAATTTGTGTTCTTGGTGCAATAAACTGTTCACAGGGAGAGTGACTTGTTCACCCCTCACTCTCTGCTCATCAGTGACTTGGTAATGAGTCAAAACTATGATTGCTAATACTGTCGATAATGGAGCACGCGCCCCAAAACACTTCATTCATACATTCAGCCTTTTATTCTCGCTCTCTCACTAAGAGGAGGACATAAAACAAGTTGGCACATTTGCTGCTATGTTGCTACAACACTGTCAGGGCATTGGTTCTATTAGTCAAAATCGCTGGAGAGCTGTCACAGGGTAAAATTCATGAGTGCCAACTCACTTTCTGAAATGTGCTTTCCAATTTGGCCTTCCTCAACGGAAACTATTTAAATATTAAAGACAATAGTAAAAGCAAAGAGAGACGGGTTATGTAGACAAACGGGATGAAGGGTGGTTAGTAATAGAAGCTCAAGCTGGAATAAATATCAAACACATTAGCACTTACAAATGCGTTAGAATTTCATGCATTAAATGAAGCAGATTATGTACTTTCATTGTGATTATTTTAACTGGAGTCAAGCAAGGTAATATAGGGAATATATAGCCCTTGTTATGCTAAGGGACCACTCAATAATTTGGTTTCAGTACCGTAGAGTGCTCATCATTCCGTAAAGAACAAGTGGTTGTTGTACATGTTGGTCGATGGAAAGAAAAGTGGTGCATTTTAAAGAATAATGGAATAATCTACAAAGTGCAACTTTTCAATCTTTGCATTGACACTGCTGATGGAAGTCCCGAACTTAACAGAACTAAAAACAAAAATCATGCTTCAGTTTTTGGCTTTGAATGAGGATTTACATGTTCAGGTAGAAAACAAACACACGGTAGGTATATACAGAAAATGGCGAGCTCTGTATTCTTTGACAAAAAGGTACCAAAACCAAAGCTTTTCTTTTCACATTTCTTAAAAACACCACCATTGGAACGTCGTCCTGTTTTTCATGCATTTCACAACTGAACAATGAATCCACAGAATGCTGATTGTAAGGTCACACAGTCAAGATTGTAATGTGAGAAACGTCTGCATCACATGATGTGTCCCGACAGACATTCCTATCACAGCTCTCAGTCCCAGGATGCGCTTGCTACTCTTTTAACATCTGCCCATCTCACTGTGGCCTCTTTACTTGATTGTAAATGCTCTTAAAAACAAAACAAAAACAAAAGCCCTGTTTTGAACCATATCAGACACAAGTTTGCATGATGGGCATGGTCTGGTGTTCGTGTTTGATGGTGCAGTGTTCCAGAGAGCTGGAGCTCTTCAGGGGGACCCAGCAGCGCTCGGACGGTCGGCCGCTTTGCAGCACCCCCCAGCAGCACAGCACACGCAGGAACTCCCTTCTCATTTCCTTGCTGCGCAGCATGTAGATCACCGGGTTAAGAGCTGAGTTTAGAGTGGCAAAGCTGAAGAAGACCTGCGCTTTGGAGAGGACCGGGCAGAGCTGGATGGTGCAGGACGAATCCAGGAGCAGGATTGTGAAAGCGGGCAGCCAGCACACGATGAAGACGCCCAGCACTATCGTGACTGTTTTCAAAAGTGCATACGCTTGTGAGTTAGTTGCTTCCTGGCGGCTGGAGCTCACGATCAAATAGATCCTCACGTAGAGGATGACGATAGAGAACAGTATGAGGGTGAAAACCGTGACCACAAAGACTATGTATTTCTTGGAGTAGAGCGGCAGCACGGCCGAGCAGTCAGGGAGGTTGCAGATGCAGTTCCAGCCGATGATGGGAAGTCCTCCGAGCAGAATGGAGGTGACCCAGCAAGCTCCAATCAGAAGGAACATGCGACACGTCTTGGTGGAGCCGTACACCTTGACCTTAGTGATAGCAATGTAGCGCTCGATGGCGATCGCCAACAAGCTGAAGACCGAGGCAGACAGAGCGATGAACACCGTTCCCTCTCTGATGAACCACTGCACAGGCACCAGTTTTATAGTCATTGGCCCCGACAGGAATATATTAGCTATGTAGGCGGAGCCTGCCAGCAAGTCGGAGAACGCCAGGTTCCCAATGAAGAAAAACATGGCTGAATGGAACTTCTTGTTGCGCCAGACTGCAATCAGGACTAGAAGATTCTCAAGGATGATGACAGTGCAGATAATGATGAAGAAAATGTTGAGATTGCTGAATTGTTCCTTACTCTCGATCAAACCGGTTATGTTCACGATGCTCATGTTTTTAGCATTTGCATAGTGGTGAGTGATCAGATTCCTGTTGTAGTACTGGGAGTACTTGCTCTTCATGGTGACTGGGTGGCAGAGCCCAGTGGTTTTACAGCAAGGATTCATTTGCACTGCAGAGTTGTGCAAAGTGTCTATGCCATTAAATTTTGCCTTTAGGGCAACAAACGGGCTGGGAGGGAAACTGCCTGTCCCACAGTCACGTCTCAGGAGCGGCTTGTGGGGTCACCTGCAGAAACAACAAAAACAGAGAGAAGGCCCGGGTTACTGACAGAGAAAACACTGTTGCTTAAATAAAATAAGTCAAAGTCAAGCAGTTTTTGTTATTGCTTCTCAAACCACAGGATGGATTTTAATGAAATCTTCAGGAAATTATAATCGATTGTTTCACAACTGATTGACTTTTAGAGCCAACTTGATTCAAGTTGGCCAACACAGGCAACTGATATTAGAAACACAAAAATATGGCTATAATTTAGTTAGTTTTATGGATACAGTATTGTGCTAAAATATTGTGTGGTAGTAGCTGAGAGTCATTCTCAACACATGACATCTCATGATGCACTCCATAAGCACATGATGTTACTTTCAAGAGGACCAAAAGAGCTACAACTTATTAGTCTAAAACTCTGACGTGAAAGGCAGTGGGTGATATGCATTCTTTCAAGGAATCCTAGGCTTTTATTGCAAATGTTTTTTTTTTTCTAGTGTAATTAATTAAACGAAAAACCAAGTTTTCAAGAAACCATGTATTACTCAGTGCACAAAATTATCAAACTAATAAAAGTATGAAAAAATCACCAAAAAAAAGAAATTTGAACACAAATTCACAAATGAAAGGCTTCTCGTTTGCACTGCTCAGTGTAAGCTGTACTTACTGTGTGCACATTTGCTACATCCCAGATGCAAAACCCACAAACATTACAATACATTATCAGAAACTTACTCCAATAAAATTAAGGATTTGCATTGCACATGAAGATAAAATGCAAAATTACCCCCCAATCCACACTTTTTTTTTTGCAATAGTGAACCTGCTAAAGCAAACGTCGTCTCCAGGTAAAAGAATGAAGACTCTGTGAGACAAAAGGTCTGAAGGGGGACATTCCAGTAACCCTGTCCGAGCACTCGGCTATCAACACACTGCATTGTTGTGTGGAGCCAACCATTCCACTCCAATGAGCTACTTCTTGAAACTTCAGCATAGCTTGTTGATCAGCCCAGACCGTTTCGCCCCGACCTGCCCAACCACCCACTTCCAGCTAACTGAGAAAAAGCTTACAGCAAATTAAACAGATACCCGAGAGGAAGAAGTGGGGGCTTCAATAAGAGAAAGCCTGTTTAGACTTGATCGTGGCGTACAGTATAAGTGCGGTTCACCTTTGCATTGCTGCTGTAAACAGAAAACATTCACACTAGTTCTGTCACGATGAAAGTTCAATCAAACTGACGTTGCATCAGTGTGGGTATTTTTTTTTATTTCAACAATCATTCTCTAAAGAATGAGATAGACTTACAGGCTCGACATAAACAAAAACTAAAAAAGGACTGACACTTGAGGACTGAGCAAAACGAGTTTAAGGCAGGCTCTGGTAATCTCATTAGAGTTGAAGCTGGTGCTTTATACCTGACAAAAAGCAACACGATCCCTCTACAGACAAGCTCCTAAAGTAATTCAAGACTGATGCTTCCACTGCCTGCTTGTCTTCACCGGCCCGGACGACTCCAACAAACCAGAGCAAGAATAAATGAACGGAAACTGGGCATTTCACTATTCTGCTGGGCTTTGAGTCAAAACCCGAGAACCTAAAAGATAAAGAAGGAACGAAACAAAGGTCGGACAGAAATCAGGCATGTGGAACGGCATCTGGACACAAAAGCAGGAATCTGTGACAGCGCACACATAACACAAACCCAGCAGAGATTTCCACATGTGCAGGAAAATGCAGTGTATTTGCTCGCTCCCCACAAAGCTGATTTTGACTAAGGTTTCGTGCACACGTGCAGGTTGAGCGTCCAGCTGCCAGTAAGAACCAGCGCACTGTTTCCTCCAGCAGGAACAATAGGCTCCTTCAGAGTGGATAAGCAGTGGCCTTCAGTCTTAATAATGAGGCGGCACGCTTCCATTTGGCTGCTGAACTGTATCATAGCAGAAACAAAGTTACAGTTGAGCACTCCCTTATCGAGCTGCCGTCTCAGGATGCCTGTCTTTCGCCCCCTTTCAGACCCATTAATAGACACAAGCAGGAGGCTTGAGCTTGAGCACATGTGAGAGCTGCACCGGGGTAATTACATTAACTCGCATTATTGAAGAATAATGGTTTTACTCATGGAAAGTCTCCTTATATCCACAGTCCTGTGTCTGCGATGAGAAACCACAGACTTCTCGTTGTTTCATCTTGTGCTTCTTCTTTTTTTTTTAACCCCCTCAGCTCTGGACAGCTCTCTTTCCCTCTTATCACCAAGGAGACTTTTAGCGTCTGTCATCAAGGGATTCATCTGCATGTGGGGAACCAGACTGGCTGGTTTTGCCTACAACAATGTCTCATAGGGCCCAGCCCTTCTACCTGCCATGTGCTTTTCACGTGTTTCCATGGCGATTGGTCAGCTGCAATGCAAACTTTCTGCAATGCACCCCCCCCCCCCCCCTCCCACACACACACACAGTCAACCCTTTGTCGAAGTTTTGCCCCTGATTTGACCCAGACACCTCTGTCATACTTCCACTGTAGACAAAACACTTTGTCAGTAAGTTTGCTTTGCAAGAAAAAAACCAATGGCTCCTTTTCTCGACAAATACAAGGGAACAGAAACCAGGTTGTGATTTTTCTAGACAAAAGTTTAGATGAAAGTTACATTTCAGCTTTTATTGTTGCTACATTCAAACAAACTGCATGTGCATTTATATTGCAGGGATAATTTGTTTCCCCTTACTTTACAACAACTTATAAAAAGGGGAAATGATCGTGTCGTTACTTTTCCATTTGTCTTTTTGCAGCTAAAGTGGTTGTGAAGTACATTGCAGTTGTATAAGAGTTGTTTTAAAGAGATATAAGTTGGAAATACCGGTTTTCTGATCTGTGACAGGCTCTCTGCAGTAGGTTCCACTCTTGCTCTGTTATACAGGTGAAGGTGTAAACTGGCAACAGAAAAATAGCTCAATATCCTGTCTGAGATTCACAGCAAAGCTCTAACAAGTTTATTGGAGGCGGTAAAAGAACCAAGTGTGGACAAACGGGTAGAAATCAAGCGACAGGAAGACGCCAAAGAAGAGAAAAAAAGCGAGACAGGATATCCTCTCTAAAAAGAAAATGTTCTTAACACCTAAACCTTAACATGTGTTATCATGTGAGAAGAGATGCAAAGATAGAGTTGTGGTGCATATTCCCATGCACAGATGTCACCAGATTTGTGCTTCACAGTTACGCCTACTCTGACAACCACATGTGCAGACGAAGAAAAAACAAAAACAAAACGTTCTTTATGGTTAATATAACCGCCGTTGCATATAAGTTTTAGTGCACAGATTTCTGCACGCATATGTTTACAGTCAACTCTTGCACGCTTTAAATCCCAGAGCTCTCGCATTCATTGTGGGACTAAAAGGCGCACAAAAGCCTCAGGTGTTTTTTTTTTTAAAGAAACACCTGATAAGCCCTAATTAGCAGCGTGTCTGCCCACCAAAGACCAAGGAAAAACCGTCCAATTACCTGTCAATCTAGACTTAAATCTGGCTCCACTTTCTCTGGGTGGAAAACTCCTACAACAGCAGCATCGTCACACTTCCTTCTCTGAGCTCAGATTTTCAACAATACCATTCGGAAAAGGAGAAACCAAGTTTAAATTTATACAGTTTACGTTTGCAACTGATCTTGTTTTGCATTGAAATGTTTTTTGATATGCTGTGCAGTGTGTGAACGGAAGAAGTCTTGGCATATATCTTTAGCCATCTGCCCAAATCCTGTCTGCACGCAACCCACTGTTATGGCAACAACCCAACTGCTGTCAAAGTCTGTAGCTTAAAATAAAAAATAAAATAAAAAATTTTTTCTTAAAATTATCTTCACCTGCTGCTGAAAGGCAAAAATGGACAGCTGTGTTTTTGCCTGCATCCGTGTGTGTACCCAAATATCTAATGAACCACTAAATAAATCTTAATAGAACTTGCAGAAAGTAATCATTGAACATATATACATCTACAGATGATTACTTTTTCGGGTTAATAAGAATAAAGATGTATGCGGCTATAACTCAGTCACTTTTACAGATACAGATATCTCTTTAAGTAAGTCATTCATTTCATTTTTCTTTTAGAAAAGAAACATAATTTGATTTTTAATAAACAGATAAAGTCATCCATCCCCAACACACAGATAGTTTCTAATTAGGGGTGCACCGATAAATCGGTCGGCCGATTTATCGGCGCCAATTTTCTCAATTTTGGGAGATCGGAGATCGGCCGATCTTTAGATAAGATAAGATCGGTGGAGAAGATCGGCAGAAAAGATCGGCTTTTCTACCTCCACAAAAGTCTGAAAATCAGCCACTAT
>JAUBOC010000019.1:7669652-7680444 GCA_032275365.1 Anablepsoides cearensis | reverse complement strand
TATATATATAGATAGATAGATATATAGATAGATAGATAGATAGATAGATAGATAGATAGATAGATAGATAGATAAACCCAACCATAGACACAAAAAACTACCATAAAGTAACCAAAATACACACTTTTAGCCTGAATATCAGGGCTTGTAGCTTCACTTTATACTCAGGACTGATTCTCCTGAAACAAGTCAGTTTTAAAGAGCAGGAATCTATGATTTAGCAAGAAAAGACACAATCTGCCGTTTAACCTTTGGATCAAACTCCATTCAAGATAGTTAATCAACCTTAAAAAGACGCAAAACTGGCTCCAACTCATTTAATTTTACAGCCACTGAGCTAATTTTGGTGTGACAGTACATGTCTCCCACTCCTAACCTCCTTTCGAGGTGCCAACTCGGGGGGGTAAGTTGCAGCAGGTTTGTTGCTGCTTTGTGCTGACGGTGCAGAACAACACTCCAGTTCCACAGAGCTGCTTTGCCACTCCTGGCTTGCAAAACACAAAGAGGTAAACTGCCAGAAATCCCGTAAATAACCCATGAAAAAAAAAAAGGAAATTTCACAGAACATATTAAAAGCTCACAAGACCGGGCAAAAAAAACGTGTTTAGGGTGTGGACTGTGTGTTTGTGTGTAAGAAGAAAAAAAAAAGGGTGTAAAACGACTGTGAAATGGGCATCAAGTCAGCTCAGCTCATCCCAGATCTTTGCCTACGGGGGAACATTGATGGGTTTGTGCCCAGATGTGTGGGAGGGAGACGGGGCTGAACAGTCATATCCAGTGTTTGCAGATTCTTTCAGCTCTTGAGGCACAGTCCGCGCTCGTCAATAAATCTGCCATACTTCCAGGGAACTGGCGTCTGTGACCCGATTACTGATTTTGACCCACAAACAAAAAAAAAAAAAAAAAAGAGAGAGAACAGCTTTTGTGTGTGTGTGCATGCATCATAAAACAAAACAAACAAAAGCAACTAAAGCAAAAGGAAGCGTTAGCTTGTATTTTTATCCTGGTGCTTATCATTCAGGAAGAAGAATGCAGAGATAAAGGGGTGCAGTTTAAACAGCACCACATGTCTGAGGCCCGCTGTCACCGGGTCACAATCAGCCCTCTCGGCTGCGCCGTCAGTGTGGAGAGGCAGCGTGCGTTTTAGGAGCCTGACTCCGTGCCAGGATTCATACTTTGGTGAAACAGAACATTCAGATAAAGACGGCAGCGAGACTGGGAGGACATTCACTGATAAACTTTGAACCGTCACAATGAGAACATTCAGACGTTTCGCAGCCATGTGACGAGGTGCACAACTCAAAACCTTCACATTGAAAGGCAATGCTAGTCACTGTCCGTTTCGCAACATGTTTGGGTTTTTTTTTTTTTTTACTTGAAATGTGTCACAGCAAACCGCAGACCATGTCCCGACACTGATCTCTGCATACAGTAAATTGTGAAAAAGTGATGCGGTGCACGAATTTACAAAAAAAAAAAAGAAGCAAACTTTTAACCGCTGTGAAACATTTTGAGTTGTGAGAAGTGACTAAAAGTTATCTGTAAAAAGGCTGCTGACAGGCTAGCTGTTAGCTTGACTCCTTCAAGAGGTAAAGAATAATTTTTTTAGCTGATCGTAAGCTGACTTCTTGCTACTGCAGATACTGGCAACTCATAACCCTTACAAACATGCAGCACAACGGAGGACCAGGATTGTGGAAAACCTTTTTTTTACATATGGAGATCATTTGTGAACAAAATAACAACAATTTCCGGTTTGTCTTGTTTATTTTGAGGCTGAGTTATGTATTTATAGATTCTTTTTTTTTTCTTAATTTCTAGAAGTGCATTGTGTACCATATAAAAAATCGTGCCTACATTTTTTAAAGTGCATTTGTGAGCCTGTGTACTCACGTGACACAGCTGCAGGAAATATTCAATTGACATCTCATTGATCTGGTGTGAAAACATGCTACATGGTGTGGTTGGATGAAATGGAAGAGAGTCAATACAGCAAAGGAAATTTACCAGAACAACACTGTTGTTTTTCAAAGATTACCAAGAAAAACCTTGTGTTTTTGTTCACATTGTTATGCTGCAGTACATTATGAAACGGGGCTTGTTTTTACAATCCTAAAGACTCAAATCTTACAACATAACCACAAGAAACAAAATAACACGCAGTCTTTTTTCTCTCCACGATAAGACCTGATGGGTGTGTGCAGCAAGACGTTGACTCAGTGTTGGTTTAAATTCCCACTTGATGAAAAAACTTTTTTAACAACACAACTTCAGCAGGAAGGGACTGACAAACAGTCAAGGCCATTGACCCAGTTCAGGGGGAAAAAAAACACCCGTCATCTGTCCCTGATGTTTCAAAGAATTTATCATCACTAATGCGGGACAGCCGATAAGGAAACAGAACTTTGTTGCAGTATTAATGATCGCACATCATGTTTTTCAGCAACTATAACCTACACAATGCAAACCCCTTCCTTTTCTCGTCTTTCTTTTCTAATTTAGTTTCTTCCTTCGTATTGTTTCTCTGCCAACTGCACCTCGGTAACCAGAGACACCTGGATTTAGTTCGTCTCAACTCCATTGCCATGTGATGGCAGAGATGATGTGGCACGGGCTGATAGTGAGAAACCGTCCAGCGCAGAGACTCCACACCCCCGTCGGACCCTCAATGATCCCCCTGTCCTGAAGCGAACACGCAGAGATGTGTGGGATTATTCTCACAGGAGGAACTCAAACCTTTTGACTTCCTGCTGAGGTCACTGGTCTTGGTGGGAGTGTCTGTGAAATGCATGCTCCAAGTGACTTCAGCAGGAGGAGGAGGAGTGGGACGCAAGGCGTGGGTGGAGAAGTAGATGACAGGTTGGTGTGGGGGTGGAGGAGGGAGAAGTCCATGCAGACCTCATCTTTTGTGAGTCTGATTGGAGCTGGTGGTCGCATGAGTTCAAGTTCCTCTTAAGAAAAATACACAAGGAGAGTTTGAGAGATCTGTCCATTGGTTCAATCAGCAAAAATATCACACAATGTGGAGCATGGGCATAACTGTCAGCTGAGATCTCCATGTCAAATTAGCTAAGTTACTGCTATTCCATCCAGTAGTTTATGCAATATTTTGCTAACAATCAAACATAGTTGACTCCAATATGGTGGCAAATATGGGGCGCCAAGTGTAAAAATATTTACTACAATTTTACTGTTATTGTTTAATTTAAATTTTATGTGTAAATGTTAAATCCTATATATAAATCTAAAAGTAAAAATTAAATCTTAAATGTTGCAGCTGAATGATAACGCCTCCATTGACGGTGACGTCATCATTCTGTAACAAAAACAAATGCTGGCTGCGTCCTGTTGTCACAGCGTCGCATCAGAGGCTCCAAATTCTCAAAAAACTCCTCTGATGTGGCCAAAAAATTGCATCCTCCTCTTTCCCCTTTTTGAGGGCCGAGTCCGATGGATTCTTCTTGGCCCACCCTATCCCATAATGCCTTGCGGGCCGACCGGAGATTTTTTTTTTCCTTCTCGTAATGGCAGACGAAGCGAGAGAAAGGAGTATAGTTTAAATAAAAATCTGTATAAAAATTAAAAGCTTCAAGCAGTTGTGTTGGTAATGCTTTTATTATTTATATAGACATGTTTTTATTATTATTCTTGTCATAAATCAAACGAGCCTGTATAGTGAAATAAACGTGCACCTATAGTGGGTCCCTTATTTCTTCAAATATTGCCTTTAACCTAATTTAGTTGTTTTGGGATATTAATAATACTAATATCTTGATATTTTGCTAATTTCAATCTATTTTTACTTCTGTTTAGCGTTGTCATGATTGCTAAATAAAGCTAACTTACTTTTGTTTTTTATGGTCGACCATGGACCAGGTAGGTCGGGGGTCCTTTGAAGGACCCAACCCCTGAATTTGGACACAGCCGCTGTGGCTGCCCGATCCGTCTCGGTAGCACGATCCGTACTATCAACTCATTTGTGCATGTGCTAAATGATAGACTCCTGGAATGTGCTCGATTTAGGAAAAAATACTGAAAAAATTTATTTCTATACTTAATTATAAAGGTGTGTTAAATTATATTCTGAGAACAGTTTTAATACTGTATACGTTTTGTTTAATAAAAAGTAGATTTCCAGTGCGTACATAATTATTTATAATAACTTGCAAACTATTTTATAACTCATCTTATCTTCGTTTTATTTTTTTCCTGCAATAAAAACCCACAGCTGTTGCAAACGTTGCCTTTTCTATGAAACATTGCAGGTGATGAAAGACTGAATTCTGTCATCAGTCTAGCAAAATGCTACATGCTAAAAACTATGCTTCCGGGACTGTACAGATCATGCTTCTGGTACGGATCAGGCAGGCACAGCCGCTATCTTTGCTGAAGATGGCATTAAAACTTTAAATTCAAAATGTGACCATTGAAAACAAAATGGATGTACTGTGCAGCTCAGACACCGGCCGCAAATTCTAGTCTGATGTCTTTTAGGGAAGCGTTAGCAGAGTTAGCAATGTTAGCGGTTTCTTCTGTCGCAGGATGATGACATCACAACAAAAGCTGCGCACCAACGGCAAAGACTGTGCTCCATTCTGAATTACTTAAATGTAAACTTTCACATTAATCCCATTTACATTTAGCTTTTCACATTTAGATTTAGCCATAACATTTATTCAAATTTAGCATTTGGTTAAAAAAAATGTACAACAATAACTGCGTGCTAAATAGGGAAAATGGGTTAGAGACATTTTATAATATTTTATTTTACACTCGGCACCCCATAGGCAAGTAATGATAAAACTCTAACCTGTCTGACAAATTGCCCTACAACTGTCAACTGCACAAGTGATGCACAACCTTTTCTTTTTATCACCTATGGTTTAAGATAGTGATCTAGACCAGAATGCTTTGCAACACCTCGAGGTTGGCCTGATTACGAGCAGGCCAGCCTCTGCGGATGGGGGTTTCAGGGTCGTCACACCGACATGAGCAGCTTTCTTGTGGTATCATGCTGCTCCCTGACAGCTCGCCCTCCTCCTGCTGTCTCTCAGCTGATGTCAGCGCGCTCTCCGTTAAAGTCATGGCTGCCCTACAAAGGTCAGGTTACCCTGAGGTAACCGCTGCTCCTTAAGCACCCTGACCTGAACCGCTGCGAGGCTAATGATGGGGGAAGCACCTCGTACGCAGCCTCGTAGGTGAAGTGGGAGGAAGGAAAGGAGGGGCAGGATGGAGGTCTTACATACAAAGCCATCTTGTTTTAGACTAGGTTCAGATGGAGTTGCTTCGTTGCCAAAAGTTCAGAGCGCCACATCCTGCCGCCGAGCGCACGAGCTGGGTTTCAAACGAGCAGCGTGAACAAAGAGCCTTACAGGACCGATCCTCTGAAATGCATAAAGGAGTCCAGTGTGTACCTTCACCACTCTCCTGTACTGTTAGTGATGACATCTTCATTAGGGTATTCTTCAAAGGATTAAAGGATAATATGGTCATCTTCTGTCTATCAATCTGCAGTTCATTTAATCACTCAAAACTTTACTCCTGGCAGCCCATCCGCATGTACGTACACATGTACTCTGCACATTTACTTTAGCATAGAAACACAGACGTTTAGTTGAGAAGACAAAATGAACATTATAGAAAAAGTGTAGACAATAAAACACTAAAAAAATGAGGACTTGTTTTGCTAGCCATTAGCCTAGCCCGAACAAAGCGTCTATCTCCGTCTCTAGGACGGACGTTACGGCTGATATGAAACTAACTGATGATAACTATTTGACAGAGCATCACTTCAGAGTTGAGTGGGCTGCCCCCTTTAAGCTTTTATGATCTCTTAAAAACAATGCAATTAAGTAATTCTTTGTTAAAATCACATGGCTCAGTCCAAACACACTCACGCCCCAGTCAGCATCTCCCTTGGGCAGTGACGACATAATGCTTTCCAGATGTCGGGACGCTGTACTCTCCAGCAAACATTTGGAAGCCAGTGCCCCTCTCTCGTGGTGTTAATGGTGCCCAAGAGGCCACTGGCGGGGGAAGGGAGGGGAGGTCAAAAGACCTTTAAAAGCTCTTACAAAAGACAAAAAAAAAAAAAGAAAAGCTAGGGCTTTTTTCCCTTTTGGGTAATCAGTGATTTGTTCTCTCTTTGCATTGATCAGCAGGGTTTCAGATGAAATGCTCCATGAAGAACCAGGGTGGGGTTTTAAGACACAAACCGGATAACGAAGTCCTCTGCAGCTGTTCTTTGTGCATGACGGATGCTGCTGCTAAATATGATTAAGGTTTCATTTGTCTGCATCCTGGGGTTGGGCCTTTTGAACATCTGACGTCAGCTACTTCTTATCAACTTAAGATTCTTCCTTGGTTTAATTCTTTGAGCGTCCATAAAATAAACATCAGTGGCTTCGGCTTGTATTATCGTGTTTCTCCCTGAGACCCTCCTGAAGTGATCTACTGTGACGGTCTCAGATTTATGTTTCACTCCATGTTCTGAGCTAAAACAGAAAGGCTCAGGGCCCTGCTCGTTTCTGTGTCTGCCCTAAATCTTTGCCGGGCAAAACAAGCCCCAGTCGCCACTGGGAATAACTTTTAAAAAATGCTTTTGCCTGGATCTCATCCAGCTGCTAACCAATTTTATTTATACTCATTTTCCATGTCAGTTTGTTGTTATTAACAAAAAAGCAATGGGAGCACCTGCAGGGGATTTTAAGATGTTTCTGATAAACTTGGAATTGTCGATCACTTTTTGCTGAGGCTCAATAGAAGGGCGACGTTACAAGAAATACTTTTTTATTTGTTTGTTTTTTCATTCAGGGGGTGAATCTACTGAGACCACGAGTGAGCTCTAAAATGAAACCCAAAGATGAGACAGAAACAAGGAGAAGGGAAAAAAAATGTTTTAGGCTGCGGGGCCTTGTGCGAACGTGTCCATCTGCAGCCCCTGTTGGAAACGACCCAAAACAAACAGGTTAAAATTAAACCACAGAGAGAAAGAGAGAGAGAGACAATCTGTGTGTTTAAACTTCTTACAAACACAGGATTACCCTGTTACCATTTGAAAAGTCTGAAATATTGTCCGTTTTTGTGGTTTATCCCATCACAATAAAACCAATGATCTATACAGCAGTTCCACCGCTGGCTGAGGCACAGCTGCTCGCCACAAAATGAAAGGAGATAGGAAGTAAATCTATGGAAACCCTCCACAATTCTGCACAATGTGTCCTCAAAAGATTTTTCTAATTCGCACCTCATTTTTATAAAATATAAACCCCATCTGTGAAAAGCTGTAACGTGAAACATGATCCTTTTTATTAGATATTAATGGCTTTGCCCGTGTGTTTGTGTGCTGGTCTGTTAACAAAATATCTCATGAACCAGTCATTTAACCAGTGGCAAGCACAGATCCACTAATAGCCAAACAAGCTTCATATTTAGCAGACTAACTTTTTTTTTTTTTTTTTTTTTTTTGCTAACTTTGGAAACCGTCAGCGGACCAATTAGCTTCTGCAGCTGATTTTAAGTCCGCTAAAAATTCACAAACTCCTATTTTTATGCTGTTTATCATGAAATAAATAAAAACTATCCCCTCTTTCAAGCAGTGCTGGACATGTCAGCATCTTTAGCAGCTAAACTTCAAATTAAGAGTGTCAAAAAGAAATAATAATAACAGGTAAGTATATTTAAATAAATACAAAAATTGACTACGTATAAAATATTATAGAGAAAGTATTTGATATTTGTGTTTTGACTAACTTCAAATGGTATTCATAAAAACCCAATATGAATTCAAAAAGTGCTTTTATTCTGAAGTAAAATAATTGGAAATGACTGATTTTCTACCTATGACATATTTAATGAAACTTGCATTTTACAAAACTCTGGTAAAACCTTCAATTTACCCCAATTCTCATATTACAAGCTATTCATATTTTTTTTATAATTTTGTTAACTATTCATTAACTAACTAGTTATACTAATAAATAAATAAGTGATTAAATAAATAAATAAATAAATAAATAAATAAATAAATAAATAAATAAATAACTCATTCACATGAGGTGATATACATTTAGCCTGAATTCCTTTTCTTGAGAGAACTGAGAATAAAATAAGAACTCAGAATTTAGATTTTTTTTTTCCATTTTGTTTTTCTGTGTGGCACTAATATTCTTCCACATACCCATCCTAAAACATATTTTTAAATATAATTACATGTTAAGTGCTCTGCACAGAGCAACACATTTTACAAAAACAAGGTTTATCTTTGCACAATCTTCAAAAAGATGTGCTGCTGTGTAAAACCCACAATTTTTTTTAATTGTAAAGAGATAAAAATGTGTGACAACACTAGTAGTTTTAGCCGTTAGCTTCCATTAATTTTTAATCTGTTTTAGCAGTTTAGCATTAGCGTAACTAAGATTCTTGTTTAGTGGCTTAATGGGTAGTGAAGCTACTGTAGCTTTTTGATTGTCTGTGCCCACCAAACTTAAACCAAACTGTTTAAAGTCACCAACATTTCAAACATTAAGAACTAAAGGGACGAGTTTGCAGAATCTAATGTGACAGAAAGCAAAGCGACACATCACTTTGAATTGTGCTTCCTGCTCAGTGTTTGTTTGTGAAAAGCTCTCATGCAGCTTCAGCTGTTTACATTTACACATAGCTTTTTCATTACAAAAAAAGGGGGAAATGTATAATTTATGTCTGTTCTCGTGAGAACTTCTCTTCCTCATTATTGGGTAATGATCTCTTAGGCCTATATCAAGTGGCTTAGATGCTGAAAAGTCTGTGCTCAGTTAAAACCTGTGATTATTGTTTATGTGGGTGTTCCTTTGAGGTTTCCTAAAGAAAGATGATATCTGAGTGTTTGCAGCAGATCCCTCCTCCACTTTTACTGACAGCTCAGTCAGGTGTGCCAAGCAGCAGATCACATTTAATGGGTTCAGTGTTTAGTGTGGAGAGGCTGTGATTTGGAACAATGCTGCCATCTAGTGTTCAAAAACAATAAAGTTTTTTATGTGTTTTTAAGCAGTAGAAAACTATTCAAACAATAATGACCTTTTTTTAAATAAATGTTCTGTCCTCCCTAAATATTTTTTCATGTCCATTATGGATGGGAGTCTTTTAAAAAGCTGACTCATTTGTTGTCATTTAATCATTACTTCTTTTTTGAGTTCAGCTCTAAAAAGTGACAGAGATCAACCGAGTTTGTTCATCATATTAAGCACTTCCTGCAGTTTCAGGGCTATGAACTGAGAAAAAAGAAAAGAAAAATGAAGATCCATCCTTCACACATGATGATGATGATGAACAAATGTGTGAAGAATATCACGCAAACGCTTCGGAGCATCAGGATCAGTTTTAACAACGCTGAGGTCATTGCTGTGCAGCTGATACATATTTGCAGTTTATCGCACCCAGAATGCATGAGGTCATTTCTGCACAACCTCTGCACAAAAATTCCCCACTTTGACATTGCAAAATCAACCAATCTAAAGCCATTGCATGCTAAACTTGTCATTATTTTCACTTTAACATTAATAACAGCTGTTCAGAATCAACCATCCTAACTCTAAATGAACTCTTCTCTGTCCCACCCTACTCCTAAACATTTCCATGTGGCCTAATGTAAAAAGCTTTACGTTGCAGATTAATGATCTTCTCCGGGGACCATCAGGATCGGATGAGGCAGTACATGGGGGAGAATGGGAAACCTGCTGCTGGAACATGCTGCTTCCCTGATTCCCACTAAAGAGCGGGAGGTGGGGGTTTTAAGAAAATAAATGAATGTCTTTGCAGAAACACGAGGAGTGATCTATACTCCCCCCCCCTCAAAAAGCTGTACCTTCTCCTGAAAGTTGTACTGACTTTGTTATTTGGCAGACCCTCACACTAATCCTCCTGCTACCACCCAGGAGGGTTCTGGTTCAGATTCTTGTCAGCACACATAAGAAAATGAGGGGGCCTGAACGGGGCTGATTGTACTTGGAGAAACTTTCTCTTATGACTCATCTGGACAAAAGGAGAATAGAGGGAAAACAAAAAAAGGATACGGTGAATTGGGTCAGAAAACTAGAATCAGCAGTGAGAGATCCTTTTTTTTATCAGGTTGCAGTGCAAATGAAAAGATAATCAGCAGGATTATCAAAGCAAAGCGATAAGAAGGAAACAGTCGGTGATGTCGAAGGAGGAGTGGGATTCAAAGATGTTATATCCAGTAAACAGAGCAGGATGTCATCAGATAAGACGTCAACACCCACAGAAAACAACTTTCCATTCTGCTACAATCTTTGGCATGCTTCAGCCTGAACACAGTTTACTTTGTTGGCTGACTTCCTTTGTTAAAGAGGCAATTAGTTACTTCCTGTTGGGTTTCTGAGTCTTGTGAGCAGATGTTGAAGTATTCACATTAAGCAGAAGTATATACTAGGGTTTAAGAAGACTGCTTTGGAAGTAGAAGTATTAGCTCAAGCTTTATACTCAAGTAAAAGTGTTTTGGTTTTAAAACGACTTAAAGTATAAAAGTAAAAATAAGCGGGGAGGAAAAGGCCATAAAAGGGCTTATAGAGTACAACCCCACTTCCCCAAAAAAACATTTGTCTAAAGGCAAAAATGTTAATGTCGGTCGACGTTCCTACCCTCATCTCTGGTCACGATCTTTGGGTAGTGACTGAAAGAACAAGATCGCAGATACAAGCGGACAAAATGAGTTCCCCCTGCAGGGTGTCTGGGCTCTCCCTTAGAGATAGGGTGAGAAGCTCAGTCATCCGGGAGGGACTCAGAGTAGAGCCGC
>JAUBOC010000019.1:7643087-7654464 GCA_032275365.1 Anablepsoides cearensis | reverse complement strand
TAGGCTTCATATATTTGTAAATTGATTCTGATGAACTGAGTGCCTCACCATCCATGAACCTCACCGCACGTCACTGACATGAGGTGTTATACGGTAAAGAGTAGAGATGCTCGATATTGACTTTTTGCCGATATTGTTCAACACTTAATTTCCGATTCCAATATTAACCGATATTACAAACCGATATTAAAGTGACATCACATAACTCCTGTCAGGGACATTATGCCTGCTTTTTGATACCCCACTGGATGCATTACATAGATAAACATTCTTTGTACAAAAATAAAAATCATTTAACAGAAGTTAGGGGAAAAAGTGGCACATTTATTTTTTAACATTTTGCCTCAAACAGTAGTTTGGATCATGCTCTCCCTGGGATAATCCAGTTTGATAATGTCATCAGTCGCGCACTGGTGAACGTCTCTGGACCACAAGCATTTTTTAACACATTTTGGTCAAATCCAGGCCTTAATTTATCTGGCTTTTGTTATCAGAATAAAATTCAATATGTAGAGATTTTACATTTTTATGCTAATATCGGACCGATAATATCTGTAGACCGATAAAATCGGACATCCCTCGTTAAGAAGACATCTTATGATAAAAGTATCATATGATGCAGTCAAGACTATTTCCTGGTGCTTAGTGTGTAAACAGAAAACAAAAGATAAAGATAATGGAAGTTTTTTTATAAGCTCAGATAAAGATCTGGTTAAAGTCTGGTTTACAGCGTTCTACTTTCATAAAATATTGATTTTATGTTGTTTTTTTAATCCCAAGAATTTAGTAAAAGGCTCTTCAAATGGCTGAAAAATGAATAGTTTTGAATAGATTTGTATAAAGGAGCATACTCCTGGACCCCCCTAGAACTGCTTCACTCCGTGGCTGCTTGTTAACATAGACAGGTGTTCCTTCATTGCTGTCAGCAGATGTTCTGTTTAAAATAAATTATATTGTTCATTTTAATTTGACTACCTGGTTTAAAAATAAAATAATATCACAGACAAAACTATTTAATTTTGGTGTATAAATTGGCAGTGAGATTTAGAAAATTGGACAAGGGCCTTCACCTGTGATCTTGGCTAGAGCCGGCCCTGGGTGGCAGTTAATATGCTAGGCTTTTATGTTGTGTTTTTTATTCACCATAAGCTTAATTTCTCCTTTCTAAATTTCTTCTTTCTTTTAATTAACTCACCTGCAGAAACACCAGAAAATGTATCCGTCAGCATTGTGAATAACTCCATATCCCCTCTGGAGGGCACCGAGCTGCAGCTGCAATGTGACATTATCAGTGTTGCTCCTGCACAAAACCTCAATGTGTTGTGGACTTTCCACCGAGGGAACAAAACCATCGAGCCATTAGGTAACGCAACCTGCAGCTTCAGCCCGGAAAGGTCTGACAGATCTCCGGTAAACGTGTCCTGCACCATGAACATCCCTCTGAAGTGGTTCCACGATGGAATTAAAGTCCAATGTGTGGCTGAGCTGAACCTGGGCCTGGCGGGATGGCAGCTTCAAAACACGTCCAACATTGTAACAGTCTCTGTGCTCTGTAAGAATTACTTTTGCTTTATAGTAATCAGCCTTAAAAAACGTATTACATCATACTAATCAAACTGTGTTTTTGACTCTGCTTTTACAGATGAACCCAAGATTAACATCACAAAGCTTCCAGAGACCGTCCTGGTGTTCAAAGATTCTCCCGAAGAGCTTGTTTGTGAGGCCGATGGCAACCCGGTTCCAGAAACCTACTGGGAGTACACGTCAGAAACGGCAATCCTTAAATCTAAGGAAACGCTCGTGGTGCATGACGCAGGCCTCTATACATGCGTCGCTAAAAATATCTATAACACCACGAAACAAGGGGTTAAAGTTATTTTAATAGGTAATGTACACCTACTTTGTTTTGAAGAGCGATTGTTTGTTTGCTGAACAAATGTGGTCCAGTTAAAGGAGGAAAAAATGAAGGAAAAATTTGGGCCACCACACTGGCTGCTAGCTTAATCAGAAATTAGACTTTACATAGTTGCTTTTGGCTCACTATGAAGCCCGCGAGGGGACATGGGGGACTTTTTTCTTTTGTTTCCACGCAATAGCATTGGGTTACCTCGCAAAAGTTGTTTATCACTGTTGTTCTCGACAGTTTATTACGAAGTTCCCATGCTCCAACAATTTGCGAGTTAGCTTGCTATTTTAGTTCAGCTTCGGAATGAACACATCACACAGCCAAGCATGGAAATATGTTTATATTTTATACTCAGTGCAGCCACGCTATATCAATGTCAGTTTCACAAACTTGTGTCGACACATCCTTTTTTGGTAACTGGATATTTCAAAATAAAAGTCTGATTTAATTCAGTTCATACAAAACAAACTTTTGCGTAGGAACACAAAACAATATTCAAGATTCACAGAGTCAAAGTGTTTGTTGTCATATACACAGATAAAACATGTTTCCCTGAGCAATGAAATTCTTACTTTGCCGTCCACAGTGAATGCCAAGAGACAACCAGATGAAAAGAAAACGAGCACTTAAAGGATACTAAAGAAAATAATAAGGGATAACAGATAAAAAGACCACACTTAAAACAAACAAACAAACAAAAAAAGACCAAACTAGAGATAATAGCATCAAAAAAAGGGAACACTATCAGTGTTTGGAGTGTGTGCAAAAGTGTAGATGTGCAACAGGTAACAGTCTGAATTTGCGATGGAATGCAAAAGAAAAAGGCTCTGTAGGCCCACAGCCGTTGGATAGAATATCATTTTGGCCTTAATGGGGGGAAAAGTTTGGACACTCCTGATTTGGATTACCTTCAAGTTCTGTGAATGCTAAATGTTGTGTTGTATCAACCATCAACCCTCCAAGTTTAGGAATTAATTTATTGGAGGACATATCTGAAATAAAAAATGGGTAGATTTGAAACATTTTTTTTAAATTAATGTTTATCATCGACATGGATTTACTGTAGATCTGGACTTGGTTGTTTTTATAATGGCATTTCAGTCAAGAATTGTGGCTGAAACTTTTGGTTAATGTTCAACAGTTACAGGAATTCACCAGAGACGGGTCAAGGAAAAGCATTTCATCAGCAAAATACATTTTCGATAGTCAAGATGCTGGAAGAGCTGGCTTACTAAAGATTAAATACTGTAAACATGATTCTGTCACAACTTAATTTTAAGCTTCTTTGTTCAAATCACAGAATAAGTTTTTTTTTTATTATTATTAATTTAATTAATTTACATTTCTTTTAATATTGTTTGCTATTTGATTTATTACAGAGGACTACCTCCCCCTCATTGCTGGCTTCGTGGCTCTCACAGTTGTGATCATCTCTGTTGTCTTCGTCTTCATCTACTCAATCTACTACAAGAACACGAAGATGCGGCGCTACAGCCTTAAAAACCCCAAGTTCAGCAGCCAGAATAGCAACGTGGCTCACAATGGTTGGGACATCCAGTTACCTGTGACCAAACTGTCTTAGCACCGCAGGTGTTGACGATACAGGACTCATGCTGGGAAGGAGCTGAAACTCTCACACCAAAAACTAACAGTGTTTTTAAAACCTGAATACATTTGGAACGGGCTGAAAATGTCTTCTACTGCACCAAACATCCCAGGTTTTTCTCACTGTGTGTCCCCACAACTCAGCTTTGACTCGAAAATGTCTTTTTGCACCTACTACTGGATTTCACCTCCTTTCAGTGGACAGAAAGGGAACAAAAAAGATGAAGGACTTCAAACTTGGCACAACTTTTATATTTAATTTTTATACAAAAGGGACTCTAATATGATTCCTGTGTGTTTGACTTTGCAGTGATAATGTTGGATAAGCCCCTGTGAATTTTACAACAAAGCCATATTTCTATATGAAAACATAAAAAAAACAGCTCATAATTTCAAAATGCATTTGCCATGTTGGGAGTGTGAAACTGATGTGATCCAGTTGTTGCTAAACTGGTAAAAAAAAATTGGATTTGCTTTTGGATACTGTTTGTATGACATCTTTTTTTATTGACTTTTTTAGTGCCACACTGTGCCAGGCTCTTGCCTAATGGGACAAATTGTCATGTTCCACATGTTTGTGCTTCTGAAGTGACGTCTCTCTTTATAGTGTATTTTTGAGGAAAAATATTTATGTAAAGGAAAAAAAAAATTGTGTTTATTTATTAAGAACAGTGTGAAGTTGGCTTTCAGAATGAACTGCACAGAGGTGTGTAAACTAAATTCCTCTAATCTCAACTGTGATGTGAGGAGTGGACACTGTATAAATTGTGAATATTGCTTTAAATGTGTGCAAAACGGTATTTTAACTATTAAAATTGTTGCTTTTGCAGAGCACTTTGTCAGAGAAATATTGTGGGATTTAATCCACTAGCTACAAATTGAGCAAAGGTTTTAAAAGTTGGAAAAGAAACTGGATTGTGCAAACATCTATGTTTTCTGCTTTCTAGTGTTTGGGTTTATATTTAGCCCAAAAAATGTTACTCATCGTTTCTTTTTAAGGAACTAAGAAGCGTCAATGAAACCTTAAAATAGCTTTATTTTAGAGACAAACTGAACGTTCAAGGACAAACCGGTGAAAACAAGAATGTTTAAGAGAGAGAGAGAGACCGCTCGCTGTAACATAAGAAGTTCATTGCCTTCAGATTGTTTGGAAAAAGTTCAAGTGAAGGGCGGCTACTCACTTTGGGAAAGATTAGGGATTTCCTACATGCAGCTTTTGTTTGCAGACTTTTTAAATCAGTCGTAGGCTACTGTTCCTGAAGCGAGCTTTACGTGATGTGCGTGAACACATCGCGTTTTTGCTTTTGGTTTCAACGCCGCGACGGTACAAAAAAAAAAGGTAAAAGGTCCGCCGCTCCCCGGATCTGAGAGGACGACTTTTCAGCTGACATTTGTGTTTTTCCTCTTTTGACAAACTTTGCCACAAACCACGATGCGGCTTTTGATGGGTCTATTCACCTTAATGTCGCTAACAGGTAGGCTAAAAATGACTGTCCCTCTCATTGTTAAGTCGATCCATTTTTTCTTTTTTCTTTTTTTCCCCCACCGCGTCGTTCTTTTAGTTTTTTTAGGAGCCGACGCCCACATTTGTTTGATTCCTTAACAAGAAAACTTTTATTTGTTAATCATTTATTAGATTTATTAAAAGTAACTTTTTACAACTTTTGCCTGGGTTGATTAAAACCCCACTGCAGTGAAATTATGTAGGTTTACTTAAAAAATGTGAACATGGCGGTAAGATAGTGTGCATACATCAGGATCTGACTGCCAAATACGAGTTCTGCCTGTGTTTGTCTGTTAGCAAAATATTTCATAAACCACTGGACTAGTTTAATAAAACTTTACTTAAAAAACTTTTAATTAGCTATTATGTGTCATTACAACTGAACAACCTTTGGAGTCGTCAGTCCATGTCATTCTGCATAATGGATTTGAGTAACTTTCTTTACATAAGAAGATCTCAGTCTGAAACTGAAGCATGAAAGGTGATATGCATTCCTGCAAAGAATGGACCTTTAGTTTTAGTTTTGATTTTTCCCCCCCTAAGGAAGTTAGGACAGCAGCAGTTAAATAAACATGATCATTTATCTTTAGAAACATTGTTGAAACAGGAGTTCAGCTGCTGCTGTTCTGAAAGTGAAATGTTGTTTTTATTTTATTATTTTCTTGGTGTAGTGTTTCAGCTGCTTCTTTTGGTTCTCAAATAAGTTTTGATGGTAACAAAGTTGGGTTTTACGCACGACAGTTCAGCACCTTTTACATCTGAATGTTACAGTTTTAAAACATACAGAATCTGATCTGGTGTTTTTGATCTAACGTTAAGACTTTGTTTATGTGATATTAATTAGTGTTAGAGCTTTATTAGCACATGGCTTTTCCTAACAGAACACTCAGTCCATGATAACGCAGACCTAAAAAGGTGCTGGCTTTTCTGAACTTGTTTGTAAATATTTCTTCTTTTGCATTTGGGGATGGAAGCAAAAAATAATGTTCTTTTTTGTTGCTGTTTCTTTTTATTCGTGCCAGACTGGTAGATCTAGTAAGACTCTTCTGTTGTTCTGTCAAAGAGGACAAAGATGATGACTACTCACTATTGTTTTGCAGCCCCCTCATAGCTACCATGTGCAGAGATTCGCTGAGTAAATGATAGAATTATAAATGTGAAATACCCAAGTTTGCTATTTAACGTTGAGAATTTTATGTTGTCACTAGAAAAGGTGCATTTTATGTCTAAATACAGTGTGAATGCTGAGTGCTGAATGACTGGCAACATTAAAAATAGCTAAAGATAAAACAAGCAGAATTGTCAAATCAAAAGGCTGAACTCAACAAAACAGAAGCTAAGAGATGAAATATGCAAAATGATGGCTAAAAGCAGAAGTCAACAAAACTATAAATAGCATCTAAAAACCACTAAAACCTTTTGCTAAAATGTTAGAATTAATTAACCAAGTTAAAATGAACAAAAACTTAAGAGTAAATTAGTAAAGCATATCCAAAAGATACAATTTGCAAAACTGTAACTGGAAGTTAATACATGAGAAGCTAAAAGTTAAAATGAGCAAAACTGTAAAAGAAGAAGAAAACAGAGAATATGACAGCTAGTAGTGTGAACGCTTCACAAGCATTCACACTATAGAGATCATCTGTTCTTCTGTGTGGTTTTTGACACGTATCTTGTTCTGCTATTTTTGTGCTATTTCAACAATTCATATCTCAAAACGTTCAGCTCCTTCAGGATATTCCGGCTATGACTTTTGGTATTTCAGCTATTTATATTATTTTAGCTGTTTCACTTTTCGGCCATATTTTCCCCATTGAAAATGAATGGAGTTGTTTTTCAACACAGTTAAAATCCTTCAAAATGTTTCTAAATCTTTACAGCATCCTACGCCTTTGTTCTGGTTCTGCTCTTCTTAATTTCCTTGTGCTAGGTTTAGCTTCTTTTTTGATGATTTTAGTTTTCTTCTGATATTTCAGCTATAATTTTGCTCCTTTCTGCTATTCTTACTGCTAGTTTCTTTAAGTTGCATTCTGCAAATTTCAGCTGCTTTAAGCATTTTAGCTACTGTTTAGCTGTTTGTTGCTAAATATAGATAATACACATTATGGTGGATTTTTAAGCATTTATTTTCAGCATAGTTCAGCTGCTCCTTCTACTTCTTTTTGCTAATATTAGCATGTTCAGCTACATTTCAGCTGTTTCACTGCACATTTTGTCTGTTTTAGCTACTATTTCACAGCAATATGGCCTTTTTTTCCTTCATTTAATTTTCCAAATAGCTATTTTACCCTTTTTCCTTGTCTGTGTTCAATACTTTCAACAAGTTTCTGCTACTTTAGCTTCCTTTTGCTAATTTTATCTACTGTTTAGCCATGTTTTGCATGTTTCAGCCTCTATTCTACTAATTTTATCTATTTCATGCTAAAAAATTTTTTAATTAATCTTTTTTTTAATATTTCAGCATGAAATAATTAAAATATATATATACTTTTTTTGAAGTAAAATTGTGCTAAAAGGTGCTTCTATTCAGCCAATTTTCGATATATTGAGCTAAAACTGGTATTCTAGTAGCTAAGATACCATACCATACCATCTTTATTTATAGAGCACTTTAAACACCCACAGGACCAAAGTACTGTACACATAATAAAACATGCATACATTCATAAAATAAAATAAAAAAAAAAAGAAAACATAAAAACAACACTACAAATTGTGTTCAAAGGCCAGGGAGAAGAGGTGAGTTTTAAGAAGAGATTTAAAAACAGACAGGGACGATGCCTGTCTAATGTCCAAAGGAAGGTCGTTCCATAATTTAGGAGCTGCCACAGAAAAAGCACGGTCACCTCTGACCACCTCTAAGATCAACCTCTATCAAAAATAGTAGCCAAAAAAAAAAAACCATCCAAGATGGATGGTCCCTTTTTTTCATTAAAAAGTGTAAAAAGCTGTTTATGAATATTTATTTTATTTTACAGCTTTTGTTCAGGTTGTTGTTTCTAACTTATTTGAGCTAATTTTAGCTTTTTCCCCCCCTGCTACTTCAGATATAATTCTGCTCCTTTCTGCTATTTTTCTGCTTTTTTCAACTTCTTTCTGCAAAATGTAGCTTTTTATGCTTCTTTCGCATTTCCATTGAACTTGCATTAAACTTTAGCTTTCGGTTTTCAGTATAATACGCATTCACACTAACATTTTTGCAGGAAATGCAATTTCTCTAGTTAGCAGCTTTTTGTGGCTACTTTCACTATAAGCTTTATGTCTCCTGTGTCCTTCTAGGAAACGCTGCGAGTTCTTGTGAAATTAAGTTTAATCCTCCGAAGCTTGTGGTGAAATTTGGAGATCCTATTCTTGCCAACTGCAGCGCGTCCTCCTGCATCCATGTGGAGGGAATGGGTTGGGAGACTACATATGGTGGAGGAGGCCTGAAAAACAATGTTACTTATTTACCTTTAAATATTCCTAAAGTGACAGACTGGGATCCAGCACCACAGTGTTATATCACCTTCAGTGATGACCAGCAACAGATGCTTGAAACCCTCCCGATCACAGTTTACAGTAAGTCATTTTATATGGCAGTTTTAAATAAACCATGGTTTTTAATTTCATTCATTAATTTATTGTTCTAACTTGTTTTTTTATTTCTGTTACTTTTTGCTAAAGAAATACCACCCAGTGTGAGTTTCAATGAAAGCCAGTGGGGTCCCATGGTGGAGGGCCGGCTGTATTCCTTACAGTGTAATGCTGTGGATGTTAGACCAGCTGACAAACTGTCTGTGGTTTGGTACAAAGGAAAACAGATGTACAAAGAAGATAAAAATCCTGGTACAACTACTGACAATGCAACATCAATAATCCAAGTGAAACCCAACAGAGAGGACGATGGAAGTGATTTCTGGTGTGAGGTGAAACTGAACCTGTGGCCAGCAGGACAGGGTCCTCCTGCAGTTCGCTCAAAGCCGCGGAAATTAACCGTAAAATGTAAGTTTTTGTTTTTTTTTCTCAGTGTAGCTGGTAAAGCTCAGTAATAGAAGCTAATTTTCAGACTTCACCTTTCGATCCTCAGACCCACCGACCTTCGCTGAGCCTTCTAACGAGACCCTGGAAATGACCCCCGATACAAACATAACTTTAAACTGCAAGGCTGCCGGAAACCCAAGTCCATCGTACAGCTGGAGCTTTGCACCTTCCACACAAGAGGCGATGCAGAATCACGACGGGGTCGAGTCCATTTTGTCTCCTGAGGAGTCGGGGATCTACAGCTGCACAGCCTCCAACGAGCTCGGCCAAACCACCAAACATTTCACCGTCGTCGAACCTCAAAGTAACCTGTTGTCACTCCTCACACTCTTTCCCTTTACTGTTTGTCAGTGGTTTTTAATTGTCGTAACCCTAATTGTGGGATGTTTGTTTATCATAGCCTTTCTTTTTAAAGGCTGTAACAGTGAACTGAAAGCATCGATCTAACCAAACTTCTCTTCTTCCACAGGAGATCGAACCGCCTTCGCAGCCATACTGGGAGGATTTATCGCCCTGGGAGCCGTTCTCTTCATTGCTGGACTTGTTTTTGTTACACCGAGCGGAACGTTTGCTTTGCCCAAAGGACCATCAGGAGTTATATGAGGTTTTTTTTTTTTTTGTAATTTAATGTTGGATGCCTTTGCTACAGAAACGGTACTATCATTATTTTAGTGTTTTTAAAGCACCAGGTACTGGAAATGAGGTACTGCTCGTGCTTTCCTGTCTTCTGATTCGCTGGTACAAAAGTTAATGCATAATTTCATCCGCAGGCTTTATACTCTATTCATCAATGTTTTATTATTAACAACTGGGGCATTCACTGTCAGGGAGCGAGGTAGAATCAGATGAGTCACCTCGTTTAAGATGTTTATTCTGTTTCGTGGATCTTTTTCTTTTATTTAGTGAAAGCTTCTCTTCTCAGCTACTTTTTGTTCCTGAGTGAATCATTTTCCAGCTGACTCACTGGAACAGCCATTTCTATTTTTTGATAGATCTGCTATGATATTGTGGTGCTGACTTTCTTTATTGTTATTTTTTTTATTTTGCACAGTTGTTTGAGTGTAAAAGTTGACTCTAGGCTGTTTAGTCCAGTGAACTGAAACACTCGTCCAAATCAGTGTTAATCACAAACAAACCGACACTTGACTCGTTAGCTTACCTGAGCATTTTAACATCTTTTTTTTATGTTTCTGTGTTGTTAAATTCACTGTTTTCTACAGATCAAATAACAAATTGAAGCTTGTGACATTTTGAACAACATTTAAAGGAGTGTTAATGGGGTCATGAGGCCAAAGTAAAAAGCTTTACTTTCTACTTGCCAAAGTTTGGGATCATGTTGATGCTTCTGTGCACACCACCAATGTTTTCTTCTGGACTTTTGAAAACCAGCAGCAGACTCAGCCACACCTCGGCTCTGTTGTTTTGTTAGTTTCATTTTTCCCAGGAAAAACTAGATGTCTAAGAATGATAAAGCTTTGTATAAGCTTTGTATCCATGGAGACTTCTGTGTTTATCACATCAGCTCTTGAAACTTCAGAGACACTTCTGGCTTCTTGGAGCATTTTTAGCAGCTGGTTTTGTTTCTTTCCTATTTCTCATGAAAGTCATGCTCTTTTTAAAAGGCTTTCATTTAGAAACTTGCGCTTTAAAAAAAAAAAACCCTACATTTATTTTTATCCAACAGTTGTTTTGTTTTTTTACCAGGGTTGGGCATAATTGTGCAATTAATCGTCAGAAAAACACTGATGGATTATTTTTTTGTACTTGACGATTAATACGATTAATGCCACCAGGCAGAGTCCGCTCCTCTACGCTTCAAATACGACGAACATTAAAGAGAAAAGTTCTGTAATTTATTTATCTATCAACACAATTTAAAGTTTGATGAAGTCTGTAATTTTGACACAATTTGGAACAGATTTTTACGAAGAGCAAATCTTTCTACTAAATGTGACGAGGATGTGAGGCATCCAGGGGATTAATCGTCATCAGCTAAATACCACAATTAATCATGCCTAATTTTTTTGCCAATATTGCCCAACCCTACTCTATAATTATGAACCACTTCGGTACATCCACAGTACTTCAACTGCACAATGTGTTGATTTTTTATTTGTTTTTTTGTGTGTTTATTATTCATGTAACAAAGTCAAATTGTTTAATCTATGCCGTGATGTTTTTGACTGTTTTATTTCTTCATGCACTGATGAAGCAGGTTATTTCTGTGCCTTATTTACTACGATAAAACACGTAGTTTTGAGCCTTTTTGTAACTCAAAAGCACAGATTCTCAATGGATCAAAGCTTCCTAATGAAATGTGTTGTGATGGCTATATATATATA
>JAUBOC010000019.1:7561793-7573237 GCA_032275365.1 Anablepsoides cearensis | reverse complement strand
GGGGACATAGATACTTTATTATGGTATAGTATTTAAATATATGCCTGAGAAACACATAATATAACCCCTTTAAAGGAAAAGTGGTGCTGCAACAAGGCTTTTGGAAACATTTTATTTATAGCTGACTGAAGGAGCGAGGAGCTCATGCACAACGTGTTTTATGGTTTTTTTTTTCCATTTGAGCTCTTGGTTCCAGCTCCTGACCTCTGCTAAGTCAAGTGTGAACTATATAACCTGCCAAAACATTTCTTATAGGTCATGTTCATGTTCACACATTAGGAGGCTGTTGGAGGGCAGAACACAGGATGAAAAAAGGAAGAAAAAAAAACAAGATAAAAACTTAGCTTAAGGGTTCAGGCTGGTATTTTTATCTGATGCTACTTTTGAGTCGGAGTTCCTTGACATTTCTAAGATTTGTTTCTTTTGAAGCAAAGTTAACGACAGTTCTTCATTATGCCGTTTCTGGACGGGAATTCCAAAAGATGCCGACTGGGAGATGTATTTTACCCCCAACAAAGGCAAAGTAATTAAGACCAGAGAGGCCTCAGGCTTTTGTATTTGTGTGTTTATTTGTGCGCAAAGGGTTTATTGTCTGATTACTTGTGGGATTGGGGGTTTTGTTGCGAGAGAAGTCCTTAACGAAGATCAGAATTAGTTTTTTTTTTCTCTCTCACTCGATGCCGTTTTCTTCCCCCTGAGTTCATTTTTTTGTTATTGGCTTGCTTTCTCTCTCAAGAACATTTTGAAAGCTGTGTGATGCAATCCAACAGCGCAGAGAGCACTCAGTAACAGTCTTATTGTCTCTGACACAAACACAGTTTGTTTGCATCAACAAACTCTAAAGTAAAGGCCTAGCACTCCCTGATGGAACTCATACGGCCTGCCGCTTTCACGACATGGTTTTAAAACAAGATGGCCGCCACACATACCGTAGGGCGCATTTGATGGTGTCGCTGCGCCGCGCAGTAGATTATCTCAGTTCGTAGGCACCTACTAATATGGCCGACAAAGCTCCCAAAATGTAACTAAACATAAAAAAGTTTTTTTTTTTTTTTTTTTTTTTTTTTAAATTTTAGGTTGTTTGTTTTTTCTTTCTTTAATGGCTTAGTTTGGAAATTCATCATGGACCAAAGAATTACTTCTTCTTTTTTTTTTTTGTTATCCAATGTTAAGCAACTTAGCTGATGAAATTTTTTGCTGCGATGAGATGTTGAAAATGAAATTACAAGCACTGATCTGAAGCTAAACCCGAATTAAAAAGTTTTTTTTATTGACTTTTTGGAAATTACACATCCTGTGAAAAATGTGAGTGCATGTTCCAAATGAAGGCATGTGATAAAAAACAGAACGGGGCAGCGCGTGGTCACGCAAACATACTTCCTCCAAAAACAAGCTGTCTCATTTCACGACCCACGACCTCCGACATACAGACCCATGTCGGATGTGGCCTGTGTGGGCTGTGGTCCATGTGGGCTGCAACCCCTGAATTTGGACACAACTTTTAAAAAACTTAATATGTGCTGAAGATGACTGTCAGCTACAACAACTCTAAATTTTAGTTCAATATCTGTAAATCTGACTGAGCTATAGCTCATTTTGTGTTTCAGGTAAGTTAGCTGTGGCAGCCATCTTGAACATGGTTGAGTCCATAGGTTAATCAGTTGAACAATAGATGCTCATTTAATGATTACTTTCTGAGAGTTGCATTCAAATCTGCGTGTAGTTCATGATATATTTTGCCAACAGTATGGGCAGAAACAATTAGCCACAACATTAGCTGAATCTATCCAAGTCTTTTAAAAGTTTCATGGCGGCAGCAGAGGAAGGCTGTCTTCCTGCTCACATCCCGCCAGTGTTGCCAGTTTAACAAGCTGCCTCTATCAAACAGGTGGGAAACGAGGAGCTGAATCCAGACAGAGGACGAGGACAGAGGAGAGCAGCGAGATGTGAAAAAACGAGTGGCAGACGCAGAATGAGGCCGGCCCTCCTCATAGACGCCTGGCAAATATGTATTCTGTCATATGAAGTTTCATGTATGATCTGTGCGTGATCGGTCCAGTCGTTCGCCACTCAAGGCCGCGGCAGCACAAGCCGGTGATGTTGTGTACGTGAGCGCCGGCCTTCGTCTCTCGCAGAGGTGCTATAAATAGTTGAAGAGGAGCCCCGGGGCCCTCAGAGTAATGAGATTAAACCCAACCAGCCTAGGCTTGCACTGTTTTGTTGAGCTTCAATACAGTTTCAATTTTACATTCTAATATTAAAGGCCACGTATTCCTTGAAGAAACGTTGACAAACCACCGCCTCTTGTGCTAGAGTTTTGAAGTAAGATCACTTTTTGTTGAGAAATTATGTTGTTGTAGCAGTTTTAGTCAAACCGTGATGGTATGCGATATCTTACACGATCTGTTAGCAGTTACAGTATGTTTTTAAAAACTGTCAGCTACAACCTTGCCAAATTTAAGCTCTATTCCTGTAAAATTCACTCAGTTATTGCTTTTTTTGTGTTGTCTATTAATTAGCTGTGGCGGTCATCTCGAATCAGGTTAACTCAGGTTATTACCTTCCCAAAGTTTCAATCAAATCAGTTCAGATATTGAACAGTACAGACAAACACATTATGAGGCGCCAAGTGTAAAATGAAATGTAAAAAAAAAAAAAGATTTCACTGACATATTTTTCATTATTTAGCTCACTTTTTGAGAGTTAAAAATTTTCAATAACATTTTATTGTGATTTAGCACAGTTTTACTATATATTAAATTTAAATGTTAAATCCTAAATTTAAACATTTAAATCTAAATGTAAAAGTTAAACCGTAAATGTTGAAGTTAAATGTTGACGTTCACATTTAGGTATTTTGGAATGGAACGCAGCCTTTGCTGTTGGCGCTCGGCTCATGTTATGATGTCATCATCCTGAGACAATAGCAGCTGCTAGCGCTACAATGCAGCTAAAGCTTCCCTACAAGACATCAAACTTGCAATTATGGTTGACCACAGGTACCACCCATATTGTTTTTTTATGAGCACATTTTGAATTATTATCTTCAGCAGCATTAGCAGCAGCTAGCGATGGCTAGCAGCAGCTACTGTTGACGTATGATGGCCTGGTTATCTGACACTAACTTCTGCTAATGCTTCTAACACTGCTATAGATAATATTAAAATCTAAATTCAAAACGTGTTCATAAAAAACAACATGGTGATACTTGTGGTTCAGCAGTTTTAAGTGCAGCTTACACCAGCCATAACTGCTTTAGCTGCATTGTAGCGCTAGCGGTTGCTATTGTCTCAGGAATGGTGGCATCATAACACGAGCCGAGCGCTAACGGCTGTGTTCCATTTCAAAATACCTAAATGTGAACTTCAACATTTAAGGTTTAACTTTTATATTTAGATTTAAACGTTTAAATTTAGGATTTAATATTTAAATATATTTTTTACATTTATATTTAATATTTTGTAAAAAATATGGAGTTAAATAATAAATCCATCCATCCATTATCTATACCTGCTTCTTTCTTTCAGGGTCACGGGGGTCACTGGTGCCCATACCCAGCAGTCACAGTGTGAGGGGGAAAAAATTTGTTAATGAAATATTTTAACTTTTCATTTTACACTTCGTGTCCCATACACACAGACATCCTCAGTCAGCGTTAAGTAATGAGTGATAAAAAATAAAGAAAACATTGAGTGTGGATGCTTCTTGTGAGACTGAGTCCACTGGTGAGCATTTACTTCAGCATCAGTGTGTGTGCGTGTGTGAGCGCAGTCAGCTGTGATGTGAAAGCCTTGCATGTAAAAAATTGTGGTTTTGCACCCTGCAGGCCATGACACATCTCCTGAAAATGTGTTTATCATAATGGTAAAATGTTTGTCGCAGCCGTGAAGCTTAAACCGCTAACTTGAGATTAAATTTCCTCTTTTTGACTTTTGCAGCTGTTTTCTCACTCATTACTGCCACTAAAAAAAGAGGAAGTCCTGAAAAGCAGACAGAAAGCCACACTGGCACAGTTCTGGTGGCTGCCTGTGTGCGAGCATGTGTTCGGGCGAGCGCTATTGTGAAGCAGGAAGTGTCTGGGGACCTGCAGAGTGGGAGACATGCATTCTGTTTGGACATACTGCCGCTTCTCGCAGCCCGTGTTCCGCTCCTTCTCAGATGGTCTGCTACTAGACTCCAACTGCTGTTTCTGCCACAACGCTCAGGCCTCATTACCCAATCACAGCTTCTTCCTCCATCATTTCACCATCAGTTGGGGGAGAAGTTGGCTCCCCAGGTTCACTTGATAAATATATGGCTTGTTACTCATCACCTGCTTCTGTTCCCATTAGCAGGAAAACATCACACAATCAGGCAGGCAGAGTGACACGAGCAAATGAAGGAGGGGATGAAGAAAGACAGCGGGAGCGATTCTTCTCTGCACCTGAAGCACACGCGACTGAAAACCCTCATCTTTGCTTTTTATCGAGAGCGATAAAGTTTATCCCGGAGTCTGCGTGTGCTTGTATATCCTGAGTGAAAAATCTCATGAATCACAAACCGTAATGACACTTTCAGAAAAGTAATCACAGGTTTGACATCTACAGCTGATTACATGTAGGAATCAGCCCAATTCAAGATGGCATCTGGAACTACTGAGCTAAGATTTGGTGTGACGGTCGCTGAGCATTGTGTCCAACACATACCATTAACTATTGGAGTCAACCTTGTTTGTCTGTTAGCAAAATATCTCATAAACCCCTGGATAGATTTACATGAAACTCTCATAAAGTAATCATTGGCTGTGCAACTACAGCTGATTTATAGGGGTGCAACAATACCCGTATTGAACCGTTCAATACGGTGCTTTAGGTTCAATACACACTTGTATCGAACAATACAGATTTATAAAAATAATTTTATCAGCTTGTCTTCTGAAGCTGTGTTGAATGCTCAGTAGATCTGTGTTCGACTACTTCACCTAGGTTGCATTGTTGAGCACAGATCCACCAGGAAACTTGCTGTTTCAGCAACATTTAATGTAAAAACTGTATTTTTGGAGGTTAAGCAAATGTTCATAATTAATTTCAACAAAGTATCGAAAAAATATCGAACCGTGAGCCTAAAGCAGAGGTGCCCAAAGTGGGGCCCGCGGGCCAAAATTGGCCCACCAAGCCATTTGATTTGGCCCACCGGCAGTTGTCCCAGTTACTAGATTGTAATTATGTTAAGATTAAATATAAAATACAAGAGACATTTAGATTCGATTTAAGGCCATATCTAGATTTTTACAGTCTATAAGACCACATTTTAAATGATGAAACGTCCCCTAAGCCTTTGCTGCCTGAGCATATTTTGAATTTTCTCCATGTCCATGGGCTGGAGAAAAAAAGAAAAGAAAAAAAAAAAGAATGTGGACAACCACACTGGCTGCTAGCTTAATCATAAAATATAAAACAACTTTACTTAATAATAATTTGCATTTCTTATATTATTGCATTTGGCCCGCAGCCCTCAGATTGATTTTAATTTTGGCCCTCTCAGAGAAAATGTTTTTGAATTTTGGCCCTCTCGAGGAAAAGGTTTGGGCACCCCTGGCCTAAAGTATCGAACCGAATTGTGAATCTTCTATATTGTTGCACCCCTACTGATTTACTTTTCGAGTCAACCTAAGTCAAGATGGCCGCCGTAGCTAATCAAAATTAGCCTGTGCAGAAGCAGTTATACCTCAATGAATTTTACAGATACTGAGCTAAAATGTGGTGTAGAGGTAGCTACATTCCTCCCTAAGATACGCTCCAAGTGCCAACAGACCACAACTTTCCTTTAAGGTGGAATTCCACCTTAATTCCAATGGAATTCCATTTTTTGTGCTGTCAATCCTGCGACCTCTCTGTATTCCACAGACTAAATTTAACTTACTTAACTTTTACCACTACCGTGTGACCGAGCAACGTCAGGCAGACGGTAGGAGCTCAAATGGTTTCGGTAATGTGATGTGAAAAAGAGAAAGGAAAATGGAAACAGAAAGAGTACTTCTGTAGTGTCGGGGAACACAAGTCTGAAATCAAAGTGCTTATGCTTTGAGAGAGAGAAAGAAAAAAAAGAATCTGGATGAGGGACAAGAGGGCAGCCAGCAGCGTAACATTAAAATGACAGAAAGATTGAGTCATCAGACAAACCCCGCTGTAAGGCAACGACCCCGAGGCAGTTTCGCCGTAAATGAATCCCTCCTGACAAGCCCGCCGGCTCCTCACTAATGCAATCTCCCTGCGATCGAGGATAATCACATTCATTTTCTTATTGTTCTCCAACCCGAAATGACTGTCTCAAGCAACGCCTTTTATTATTAGCATTATTACAGCTGTGTAACGCAGCTCATTTTGCCTAATTGCTTTAATCTCTGGAAGGTATACTCCTTATAATTATTAATTTACAGCAAAACAGCAAGACGTTAGTTTACACAACGACGCAAAATGATTTTCTTTGAAAATGAAAGCGTTTTATTTTACACAAAGGTCATGTTAAAAAGACAATGCATTCGAGGATGAGCTTTATGGTGGATTGCAAGCTTGTCAGTTATTTGGAATTAGACTGAACATTTTTCAAGGTTTAAGGAAAACATCTCAAACCCTGCCGTGAAAGGTAGAGGGTGATATGCATTATTTTAAGAAACACTAGGACTTTAATTTAACCCATTTTACGGCATTTCAGAATTTCCTTAAGCCACACAGTAAAAGCTGCTCTTTAGAATAAAGCTACTTTGGACTAAAATCGACTCAGCCTTCATGAAAGCCCATCAAACAAATTTCAGTTTAAAATTTTATGCATCTTGGAGTTTTGTGCCCCAGTTTTCAAAGAGCAAACTTCTTGATGGTTAAAAGCCTTCCTCACTCTGAGCTACCTGCAACTCCAAAATGAATTTGTTTTAAAATGAACACATTACCAGAGTCGAGACTAAACCTTTTTTTTTTTTTAAACGTTCACAGCAGTTCTTGCTTGCTTTCGATACCTCAGATTAGTAGCAAGTGCTGACAAGCTTCTCAGTTCTTAGGAAAAAAATCAGAAAACCCGCATGAAATCAAACCTGTCGTACGAGCCTAACTGAGCTAAAACCAAGTCCCAGGAACCCTCGACACAAACTCTAACCTAACTTTAGCTCTACCGTCTCAGATCAAAAACAAACTGTATTTTAACTGCAGGTTATTGGATTTGTTTAAGAAATCTGCACAGAGTTGCTATAAAAAGTGATTAACTCATAAAACTCTGCTGTGTCAGGACATGTTTACACAAAAATGTGCCAAATATACGTTTCTTTTTACTCTGTGTGATATTAAAACACTCATCAGAGACGCAAGAAAAGAAAATCTGTTGTTTTTGCTCGTCTCATTTTTTTAAACCGTGACTTAAATTACCAAAATAAATTATTTATGTTGAATCTGAAAACTGTAACCGAAACCATCAGCTCTGTGAACAAAGCAGCCGGCAGAGGCAAAAACACAGATCAGAGTCGGGCTGAGAGGAGGATTCACCATCGCTGTGTTACGTCCATGTGGGTAAATCATCTGTATGTTGGATCACACGAGACGATCAGATGTACAGATGGGAGTTTTGCCTGTTGGCTGTTTTTCTTTACCAGACTTTGAAAAGCTTAAAGCACCAGAGGAGCCAATCATCCTGTGCTGGAAAATCTGAACAGTCTTAATATTTGTTCCTTTGATATGCTATTAGAGTTGCCATTCTGACAAGAATCTTATTTTAGAGCAAACAATAAAACAGACATTTAGACCCAATGATGAAAACTATCTGAAACAAATGTAATTGTCTATCAATTAAAGCCTAATGATCTGACTGATTATCATCTGCTGCAGGAGACAAAGGGCTTTTTTGCTCATGTAGGTGTTGGTTTGCCCGTTAGTTAGCAAAATATCTAATGATAGGACACATTTTGAGGAAACTCTAAGAAAGCAATCATTAAAAGTACATCTGTATGCAATTTACTTTTGTAATGAACCCAAGTCTAAATGGCTGCCACAGCTAAACGGCATTATCCAAAAACAACTCAAGTCTAGAACTCAGTGTGCTTGATAGCACTCACACAATTGGGATGATTTATTTTTCTTCTATACATTCTTTTTGGCATCTGACTCGTTCCAAAATGTTTGTGCAATTTTACTGATTCATGTCTCAAAATGTTGAGCTCATTCATAGGTGATATGACTTTGATATTTTAGTAACTTATTTCACTTTTTCCAATTTTCTTTATCTCCAACATCCTTACAAACCTTTAAAATGTTTATTAGTCTTTACCATACATCAGGGGTCTGAAACTCCAGTCCTCGAGGGTCGCTATCCTGCATGTTTTAGAGGTTTTCCTGCTCCAACACACCTGACGTTGATCGCTGGGTGATTAACAAGCTTCTGCCCAGAAGATCACTGAATCAGGTGTGTTGGAGCTGGAAAACCTCTAAAACATGCAGAAAAGTGGCCCTCGAGGACTGGAGTTTGAGACCCCTGCCATACATTTTACTTTTTGTTCTGGTTCTGCTTTTTCAACTTTTTTGTGTTAATTTCAGGTTTTTCTGCTTTTTCTGCTATTCTATTGCTCCTTTGAGCTATTATTAGGTTATTTTTAACTTTTTAGACCTCTTCTTTCTGCTAATTTAAGCATTTTTAGCAGATTACTGCTAATTTCAACTGTTTTCTACCTTTTTAGCTACTTTGTATCTGTTTTCACCTTTTTTATCTAAATTACCTTTTTGTGATCATTTCAGCTTCTACTGTTTAATTCAGCAAACATGCACTTTCTGCATCTTTTTCAGCTAATTTTTAGCTTGTTCTTTTCAGCTAACTTCATCTTTTTATTACATTTTACACCTTTTCATTTTCCTTTTATTGTTTTTCACCAAATGTGAGCTTCTTTACTCCGTTCATCAATCATTTTGCTCATTTCAATTTGTTTTTGTAACTATCTACTTTCATTTTCCTGCTTTAAGTAAAGATCCGCAGTTCAAATTTAACTCACATTAACAGTTTTACAATCAAATAATTTCAGCTTCTTCAGCAGTTTTCAGGAAAAATCTTTCTGCATTGAGCATTCCCACTGCTTTTTCGCAGGTAATGAAACTTCTCTAGTTGATATTGAGTTAAATTCTGGTGAGAGTCGTTAACAATGAGTTCTACACATCGTGCAACATCTCACACTATCACAAGATTGTACATAATGACATTTTGCATTGCTGTAACTGCAAAACATCTCATGAACCAGTAGACACTAGGCTTCCTTTTCTTTCTGGGTCACTGTGCCAACCTGTCCAGGTTTTCTCCAGCGCCCTGGACAAGTTGCAAATCCATTTAAGAGCCACATAGAGACAAACGATCCTATTCAGAGCATCCTTCCTCATTAACAGAACACGTTAGCACACTTCCTCTCAAGAACTGTAAACATAAAATTAATGATCCAATGTGACATTCATGTTTAATTCAAAGCACTGGTGTGCAGCGTAACAGAGCTGCTAGCATGCCTTTAGATTCTTAATGAAGTGATTTAAATATGGAAATAACCACTCTGACAGCTGTCACATGACAAAGAACTGATCGTCTGTAGATCCCTTCAGGCACAGTTTTCAGCTCAGAGTTTTTGGAATTTTGGCCCAAACTTAAATTGTCTTGCCCTCATTCATTTTCATAACTAGCTTGTGAACAAGTAATATCTTTAGGGGTAAGTCGGGCTGAAAAAAGAGCAAACGTTGGATATTTTTGTGCATTATTCCACCGTCTACATTAGAAGTGTAAAGTGTTGTCCTCTCAGCTAGTCTCTGCTGGAGATAAATGGAAAAGATCCCAAACGGAGAGAAGTGTGATTTCTCTTCTTTTTACAGCATCAGACAGTAGAAAGCCAACACCACGGTCTTCAGTACATTAATAATAATAATAATAATAATAATAATAATAATAATAATAATAAAATGAACAATATGCAAAAACAATGAAAGAGGAAGCATTTCACTCACTGTTGTTTATCCACACCAGGGGGGTGCTTTAAAAGGACAATTTGAAGCGTGAAGCTAAAATGGATAGTGTGTTCAAATCGACCTTGAACACTTTCACACTCTGCTGCACTGTGCCCTGCATTTGTTTTAGCATCGCATTATATCAGTAATTATCTACCATTGCGAGGTGATATGCAGCCAACTGTCTTTGTTCTGGGGATCGTGTATGACGAATTGGATGCCAAGCCTGCTTATTAGGCTGCAGCTCCGATCTAGATTGGATTCAATATGACAAAATGTGAAATTAGAGAAATGATATGGAAATTCTAGAATAGACAGATGGGTAGACGGATAGATGGGTAGAGATATAGGTAGATAGTTAGATGAGGGGAGAGAGAGTGAGATAGTGATGGGGGGGGGGGGGGGGAGGTGGCATGAAGGTAGTTGGATTACTCACTCTCCTCTGTTTTCCTTTCCTCTTCTGTCTTTCCTTCCTTTCCATTTGGACGGTAATAAAAGAGGCCCAGCAGTCCCAGCCTGCAGAGAGGGAGTTACGGGTGATGTGCTAAAAATACCACCCCTTGTGTGGGCTCATGATGGTGGTGGTGGGTGGGTGGGGGGGCCAACTGCATGGGGAAGGAGGTACATGGATTTCTGGTTTCCCCGCGTTTCTTGCCACTCTGCCTTTTGTCATCACCTCAGCAGCAAAACATGCCTCTTTTTTCTTTCTTCCTTTCCATGGTGCTTTTGTACGAACACTCCGCCGCTCTTTTGAGAATCCTGCAGGTCTGTGAAAATGAAATCTGGTTCATTACAACAAATTCCACAAGATGCCGCTTTAATCTTTTAACCCCCGTTGCTCCTTTCTATCAAACCTCTCACTGCTCAAGCTTCCTCCCTGAGAAACTCCATTAAACATCAAAAGCGAATCAATACCACTCCATTGCTCTTAGCTGCTTTGGTTTGGACTGGTTACTCTGTTACTCCGTTCAAGAGTTTAGTCTCTCAGCTCCTAATTTATCTGGAAGCTGGTAGTAGGAAACAAAACAGAACACCTATTGACTGCGTCGCCATCTGGTCTTTTCCCAGTCTGGTTTTCCATGTCAGTGGATCCATCTGTTGATGCCCAAAACTCAGCCTCCACAGCAGCACGAAATGTAGCTCAGGCTCCTGCAGCAGGAACCGAGGTGCTCGAGTGAGACGATAAGTATTACATGACCTGATCTGCTGCCTCCCTGACGTGTTATTTAAAAATTGGAGCACTGGTTGAAAAAAAAAAAAAGAGCAGCGGTTTGGGGAGTCACGATTCTGAAATACTTACATTTTGCACTGAGTAACCTCTGGAAGCACAGGGGGGCCATTTACATACAGAATGGAACCAATCTCCATGAAGCCCCCCCCCCCCCACCCACACGCACACACTAACATGCACACACACACATACAAAGGTAATAGTAAAGAGTGGGAGAAATC
>JAUBOC010000019.1:7542671-7557874 GCA_032275365.1 Anablepsoides cearensis | reverse complement strand
GCTGAACTTATCCCCCCCCCCCCCCCCAAACTAGATTAAAAAGGCTTTTCCGGAGAGCTTGCACAATGCGTGCCGGGAGGTATGCTAAAAGGACGGCGATGTGTCTTAACTCCCATAAACTGATGAGTTTAATGAGCTTTCAGCCGTCAGGTCAGAGGAAGTCACGATATTTGAATACAATGAGGGGAGGTGAGAGCGGTGATGAAAGATTAATCGATTCCGGTGGATTCTGAGATTTTAAAGTGGCTGCCGACCAACTTGTCATTGTCTCATTAGCAGTCTTCCCGCAGCTCTCTCCAACTGTTTACGCCGGCTCTTGTGTCCTTCCTTTTCTTTTCTTTTTTTTTTCTTCCCTTCCAAGTACGTCAAAGCACTATTGTCCACCACGCTCTGTGAGGCCATAGTGGCCGGATGCCATCTCTTTACCCGAGCGGCGCGGCGCCAGCGTTTCGCCTCAGAGCTCTTGCTTCACGCGCACTGTACTGTAAATGTCGGCATTAAAATGTAAGCAGGCCCGAGCGTGGCGCTGTCTCTTGTGTTTGCCCGGGAAGCACAAAGGGCAAGCCGAGGCAAGCGGAGATGGCAAGCCGGCTTTGGCCGTGTCATTTGAGACGTGGCATTCTGCTCTAAAAGCACTGAGCGCCTCACTGTGAACCCCTCTTCCTGACTGTACCTGGTAGATGTGTGGATGATTCGAGCGCAGCAGCAGAGTACAACTATGAATACGTGATCAACCTGTAAAAGTAGCACACTTTCCCAATTTGCAAGTCCTCCCTTCTCTTCCCTTTGACTGCCCTCTCCGCCTCCCCCACAGTGGTAGCAATCAGCCAGGTGCTAAATGCCAGGGTGAGGCACAGCTCATGGGTGGGTGGGGGCCTGAAATTGCACGTGGAAATAAGCATCTGTGCTTGCTTGGCAGGGTAGGAAGCGGGGGCAGGAAATAACTGTCATTCTCCTCCACCGAGGCTTAGAGTATGGATTGTGTGTTGTCGTGGGGAAAGACCAGGCGATTGACTCAGGCAGGTTATTCATTAACTAAGTGAAGTGAGAAGAAAGAAAGAAAGAAAAAAGAAACCCATGATGGGTTGAGACAGAGTGTTCATTTTTTTTTTAAAGAGCAGTTTAAATGAATGAGGCTGGGCTCATCCCTTCAGAAGGACCTGATTAACAGCAGCGCACAGTGAGGCTCGCAGACAGGAGAGCTGACACCAACCAGACTTTTGGGAATTAGCTGATCTGGCAGCAGCCTGCCCTCGCCGGGGGCTTCTCCGTGATGGTAGTTAATGAATAATCAATGGCTAGAGAGGGTCAGTGGAGGGGATGTATGTAAATCTCCTCTACACTCTCACATAGACTTAATGGTTTAATTAAACTAATCGCTGTATTGACTCAGGGCTCCAAAGCCCTTTGAAGCCTGCCGTATTAATGACATGAAATCAGGCTTCCCCCCCTCTTTTGTTGCAGAAATGTGTGCAGAGAGGAGACTAAACGACGCTTTGCTACACTCCAGCTCTCCCAGCTCAGTCTGTGTGTAAGAACCCACTGTGAGAATATACACAGTGATAAAATATTTCCCCAATTCTGAAAAAATAAAAATAAAAAAGGAATGCAATTATTTGCAAATTCCATAAACCCACATTCTGTTCACAATGAAACAAGGAAACCACATATGTTGAAATTAGGACATTGTCCCATAATAATTTAATTTTATGGCAACACGTCTCAAAGAAATCACATGGATACGAAACAGCTGGAAAAGCATTTGTGCCATTATTTAGGTTCATTGGCAACAGGTCAAGAGGACTGGGTGTAAAAAGAGCATTTTAGAGAGGCTGAGTCTCCCAGAAGTAAGGCGGGAAAAAAACTAAAAAAAGCAATTTTAGAATACTGTTTAATAATGAAAATCTGGGAAGATCTTGAATATCCCATGTTTTACTGAAGGG
The DNA here is from genome assembly GCA_032275365.1 of Anablepsoides cearensis. Lineage (NCBI taxonomy): Eukaryota > Metazoa > Chordata > Actinopteri > Cyprinodontiformes > Rivulidae > Anablepsoides > Anablepsoides cearensis. Next base: position 7,555,931 of record JAUBOC010000019.1, on the reverse strand, counting down.
CTATTCAACTGGCAGCACGTGGGCCACATCCGGCCCACGGGTGACTCCCATCCGGCCCGCCACTTGGCCTCCCCGAAAATTATTTTTTTAAAAACTTAATTTAATATAAAAATATATTTTAAATCAAATGGAAATTCTGAATTTATGATTCAATGTTACAAAATAAACACATTTAAAAGGTAAAAGATAATAATACTGGTTCTTTTACATAATGCAGTGTTTCCTCTATTGGGCTCCTGAGCTGTTGGCTTTTAACAACTGCGGCCTCTGAGCAATTTAGGAGAATATCCCTGATCTAGAGCTTATATTTTCATCAAAAAATGTATAAACATCTAGAGAAATCTCCGTGAGAAAAAAGCAAGGCTGAAAGTCAATACTGGATGTCCGTGATCTTCCAGCCCTCAGGCGGCTCGGCATTAAAAACAGTTCTGAATTTGTTATGAACATCACTGGATGGGCTCAGCAACACTCCCATAAATTATCACAGTTGGCCGTGCCATTCGCAAACGAGTTGCATACTAAAGTGAAGAGAGGCCGTCCAGCCTATTAGCTCACACCTCAAACGGTTGCTTCTCTGATGGTATGGGGGGTGCATTATATGGCACAGGTGTCAAACTCAAACAGGTCCTCAAGGGTCACGATCCAGCACGTTTTCTGTTTTTCCTGCCTAAACACACTCGATTTGCATGAATGGATGATTAACAGGCTTTTACAGATTTTGAAGAGGTAATTGAATGACTGAATCAGGAGTGTTGGAGCAGAGAAACAAGGAAAACATGCAGGATAGTGGACGTCGATGTGGCGTAGACAGCTTACGCATCTGGAACAGCACCATTAATGCAGAAGATTAGAATATTAGAATTAGAATAGATAAACATTCTCAGGAAAGGGGGTTTCTGCTGTCAGTAAGTGGGAGTTTCATATTGTGTGATTGGCTGGATTTACGATTGTGGGTGGAGTTTGAAGAACGCTGGGCATGGAAATATTAATTTTAGTCATAACTTGAGACGGAAGTCGCACCAATTTTGACGTCAATAAAGCATGTTTATATGTTCACAAATCGTTTTATTTTTGAAATTGTTCTGTTTTAAAGTGCCTGTGACATGCCTGTCCTTCAAATACAAAAAGTCAAAGAAAACATCTTTATACTTAAGAAAATTGTCATAGTACAGATTATTTTACCCGTTTTGTCACATAACTGGACAATTTTCTTTTTCTCTACAGTCTGTGTTAGTGGCCTTTGTATCAGTGCTCTGTTCACATGCAGACATTCCTCTTTTACATCATTTCCTGTTACGTCACATGCGAATAGCTCAACAACCGTTCATCTCAGCTGTATGAAATTTGTTTTGCAATATGTTGCCCATTTTACCGTTCCAAAAATGCATTCATATTTATTACAAAAATTTGATGTCACAGGCACTTTAAACTATAAATACATGGTCAATAAATTATATTTACATGTTCACAATAACTTTACTATTACATTACGTTATCTTTTAACTTGCCCCACAAGAAAAGTCAACCCAACCAATCACTGCAAGGACAAGCTCCGCCCACACAGACAAGAAACTCCCCCTTTGTACTGCCGAGAACTCCAGCTACTCCTCACTTCCTAGTATATTATAGATTATTGTTTAAGAAGAGGAGATGCTTCATAGTGACAAATATGTCCCTGTCCTAACTTTTTTTGAGATTTGATGCTGCTACAAAACAGTTTTAAACATAAGTTTCAACTTTTTTTAATTGGACTTTTAAAACTAAATTCCGTACCCGCGACGCTGCGCCCTCAACCGAAATACAACCCATTGTGATGAAACGGCCTTAATGCTCGTGTAATAAATGAACTTTACATTTTCCAAATCAGTGCCTTCTTCTCCCAGTCATGCAGAACAAGCCACACTGCCTATTATCACGAGGTTGTCTCTGGCGTGCGTCAGCGATGTAGTTCAGGTAGCATGGCAACATGCGAGACAGCAGCTTTAATCTGCTCCTCTCTGAGTAGACACAGACGGTTTGTTTCTCTTCCACACAAAAAGATGGACTCACTCTATCGGCACAAATCCCCCTATCCATCCTTGTGAAACCTCTGATCATCATGTCATTGTCCGCAGTGATACACTCTGGCGACTTCGTCTTCCCATAATGAAACCAAGAGGGCCTAACCACAGCCCAGCCTATAATCAGTCTGTGTAGGGTGCTTGTATCTGTTTGTGTGTACACGCATCAAATCTAAAGAGCTCCAAGTTAATGTTCTTCTGTGGGAGAGATACTAGAGTGTGTTTCTGCCACTGTATCTGTGTGTGTGTGTGTGTGCATGAGTCACTTTTAGAGGGTTCACCAGCTAATACCGAGCAGAGACTCTGTATTTAACAGGAGATAAAATAATTGTCTCTTCATCAGCTCTCTGGAGATTACAATAGTTAACTGTCAAGTGAATCAGAATTCTTGACGTTTTTTTCCCCCCAGTCGGACTTTGAAAGATGCTGTTCAAACAGGCTTCTATGTAAGACTGTTGTTTTTCTTTTTTTTAAATATATATTTATATATATAAGTGAATTTCCAATCCGAGCTCCAGCAGCCGTGGTGTGTCATAAGCAAAAGGTAGCTGCTCTTATCAAGAAAAAGCGAGCGAAAGACTTAGAAGAAAGGGTAAACTGGTGAATGTGGAAGGCAAGAGGAAGGGAGGAACAGCTTGACAAGGCATCTTATCTTTGCTGTGTTCTTGACGGTGCTCAGGCTTTAAGCTGCTTGCTGAAAGCTGGAATCCATGCAGCAGGTTTTACATGTATTTTTTCTATTTTTTTCCTTTTTTTTATTTTTGCTGACTGCTATAGCAGAAAAAGGGCTGAGGATAATAATAATAAAAAAAAATACAGACACTTTTCACAAGACATCTAATTTGTGCACTCATCCGGGCTGTGCAGAGTGTAGAAACACACATTCACACTCACACACACACACCTGAATTGAAAGGTCTTATCTGTATTCCAAACACAGACAAAAGGTTAGGCCTGCTACCAAAATCCAAAACAAGAACAAGTGTTTGGACTTTTACAGTCGAAATCTATCAATTTAAAATAAACTCACAAAAAGTATTTAGTAAAAATACATCTACAACTGACAATAATGGATTTCTGAATTTATCAGAATGACTGCCTCTGCTGACCAACATCTCTGTCATTTTAGATGATCTAAACTCATGAAAGATGGCAGCTGATAAGCATGCAATACAACATATAGATTTATCAAGTTTATTTCTATAAAATGACACTGTGTTGCAGTAAAGAAGCTTTTCTACAGTATGAGTTATTGCTACAGTGCAGCTAAACAGTAAAGCTGGAAATTGTTATTGAGACGCTGAAAAATTACTACTTTATTTTTTTTTTTGCTCTTCTCAAAAGGAAATTGCCTCAACCCCCAGTGTGTTGTTGTGAAATGCCATTCTGGTAGTTCCGGGGTTAACCAGACAGTTCCAAAGGCGTTAATCAATTCCTGCTATTATGAAAGTCATAAATTACACCTCGTGAGACGCATCAAGAGTTGTGCTGCCAGAAAACCTGATGCGCGCAGCGGTGAACCAGCGCCGACGTTTTTGCTTCTGGATTTGGATTTTTAGTGTGTCGTAACCATGCGGAGCAACATATGTGTCAAATAACTCCTGCTCGAGGCTAACTGCCTTTTATATCTACAATGTCATCACAGAATTACGTGTGCTTGACCTAATGCACCTTGTTAAAAGATTATTTCATGGTCTAATTGCTGCAAAACTATTAAAAGGTGCTTTTTAAAAAGGCCAAAGAAACTGCTGTGGGTGAACACGGCTGTTGATGTCTACATAAAAAAGTGTTTTGGGCACAAATCTTGCACGCCATTTAGTAGAACATGTAAACATTTACACAGGGGTATGAGTCAAACCATTTCCCCCCCTGATTTTCATTTTCCTCCCTCTCCTCCTCTTTCTGAGTTGTTTGCAAATTCTCCTCAAATCCCCGTTACACAGACGCTTCATGTCTCTCTATTCTTGCGCCTGTGGTCTGTTTCTCTTTCTGATCAGCCTTCCTGTTGCTGCAGAGGAACTGTCAGCAGTGAGATAAGGATAGTCAGAGCACATGCTTTGCGATAGGGAGGTGGGGTGGTGGAGGATGGGAAACTAACAGTGAGAGTGGCAAAAAAAAAAAAAAAAAAGCCTGTCTGGTTAGGACAAATTACTAGATCATCGCAAGTCGCTCCTGCGGCGTGGACGTCTTTGGAGCTGCGAGAGGACAAAGAGCTGGAGACCAGATGGGGCGGAAGTCCTGCAGCTGATGAGGTGAAATGTGAGAGGCTGTGGGAACAAACAAACTTTCAACAACCTGCATGCGCAAGGATTAAGGAGACTTGATTAAATCCAGGGAACAAACTGTGGCTGTGAGGAGAGGGAAGCAGAGTTTAAGCATCCAGGGCCTTGAGGATCACAGAGAAGGATATGCATGCTGATGAACTTGCCTCCCCCGGCGTGGCACACGTGACGGGGGAGCAGAACTGAGGGGAGGCTCGGGTCTTGTGCGCGTGTGGATCGAGCTCTGAATTGATGACAGTTTGCAGCAAACGGTGCTGCAGCTCTGTCTGCCTGAGTAAAAAGTGGATGAGGAGGGTGGCGGTGGTGGTCAGGGGGGGCTGCGTGGGAGAGAGGCAGCCATCCAGAGAGTGAGACAGCCAGTTGTAAGTGGAGGCTGGGGGAGTTTTCTTCAGCCGGTCAGGTCCAGCAGCAATGAGTCAGAGGAAGCTGACACGACAGCTGAGGTTGTGGGAGAGTCCTGAGGGTCTACCTCATCATGCCCCCTCACTCACCTCGCCGCTGTCACCCGACGATCATCAGTACCGCGGACACGGGGGCTCGGCGCTGTTCCGACGCATGAAACTGAACCGCAGCATTCAGGAGTTCAGACACACGCCTCACTGTCTCTGCAGGTATGGTTGTGCACTGAGGCACTGCTATTTAAATATGTAAAATTAAGCAGAAAAAAAGTCCTTCTGAACTATAATATATTGTGCAATTAAAAAAAAATACTTAAGTAGTTCACAAATGGGTTTATGAAATGCGGGTACGCAATAATTGTAAGCAAAACACATTTATCAGCATATTTTACTCAACAAATATATAAATATATACTAATATATCAAAATCATTGGATTTTATAAAATTTGCTCATTGATTTTTAATTTAAGAACACAAACTACTGATATAAAAAAATGAGAGGAGTTTGTTTGGCACCACTTTACAATAAGGCTCCCCTTATAGATGGCTATTAAAGAGTTTATAGATAGGTTATTAATTCATCTGTAAACACTTTATAAATTATTAATAAGTGTTTATTATGCATTAATTAAGGTAAAAAAAGAAAATAAACTGATTTCTTTCCAAATACTGAGCCAAATATGTTTGGGTATTAAACATTTCAGACTAGTTTACTACCTTAAATTTTTTTTATACATCAACATTGTTGACACACGTTTGAACAGTAGTTTCAAATATTGATAATCAACACAAAGTTTTAAAAAATATGATTTTTTTTTCACAATAAAGTATATCTTTTGGCATTTATAAATGTTTGTCATTCATAGTGTACTGTTTTACACTTTATGATAAGTCTCCCTTTGACAATGAATATTTATAATGCAGTAATACAGTACAATGTTAAAATATTAAAATATGTGTTTCTTATTGTTATTGTGCTTATAATGTAGTAACCTAGTCTGAAATGTTTAATATAACACCTTTAGATGTAATATGTACATGAACAGATTTGTCTCATTATTTCATAAGAAACTGGGCAGTTTTGTCTCTCCTCCTTAATTATTGAATAATAAACATTTATTAATGATTTATAAAGTGTTCACAGATAAATTCTGTGTCTATAAACTATTTATAAGGGGAGCCTTATTGTAAAGTGATACCCTTTGTTTCTCACTTTAACATTTTTTATGTTTTTGACTTGAGTGAATTGATTAAATTTTATGTTCCAGTAAAAAAAGGAGTTGTGACTATTTGTCTTGTTCAGACATCATCATAAAATATTTAAAAAAATATGACTGTAATACAAATCACATGAAGATTTTGGAGGGGATTACTCATGAATTTAAAACACTGAAATCTGATAATTACCCCCAGAATTCCCACACACGCAAAAAAAAAAAAAAATAAAAAAAATAAAAAAAAAATGGGGATTAACATGTGCAGCTTAAAGAGATTCCCCTCTAGCAGACATTTTTGATGTTTTTCATTACAGAGGAAACACATTTAATGATAATTTGATCTGTAGCCACATTTACAAAGCCTTGTGGGGGAAAGGAGTAGCTTCTAATTGGCCAATTTAGAAGTACAAATTCTAAAAATACCAGGCTCGGTTTTAGAAATTAAACTGAAAGGCGTTCAAGGCCACTTTGAAAGTTTGACAAGTTGAGGAGAGTTAAAAGTTGTTCTTGTTAAAAATAGATCCTGTAATTGGCCAGGAGTCTACAGGCAAATTTGTCCTTGAGGTTTGAACATTTAAACAAAAAGACCACAACCACAATTGATTTTTAAAAACTTGTTTTAAAGTATACTGTTACTGCAAAAAGAATAACCTTTTTTTTAAAAGCAGATCTGTTTATCGGTGAAGTAATATGATACCACCGGCAGGACGCTGTATGCGTCATCCACAAGTGTGCAGTGCGTTCATGTGTGTAAAAGATAAACAAACCGGGGACTTCACAGCACGACTTGAGGTCAAAGTCCTCGGGGTTCTTCTAATAGCTGTGAGTGCTTTGAACCGGTCAAGAGTTCATATTAGATCCTTGGAGGTGACTTTGGAGCTCAGGTTGAACAAAACAAGTCTCAATTAGTCACGTCTTCTGATCTACAGCTTTGACAAGAGACAATTGGCAGTTATTATTGCTCAATTAAACGTGACTTCCTCTGAAAAATGACTTGTCGGTACAGTGTAATTGTCAGAGCAGCCCAGAGGCAGTCTGCCAACTCAACATTAGTGCAGAGTCGCAGCACGAGCATCTGTCTCATCTCATCTCTACAACTTTCCCTCCAAGTAACCCCAAAGCCTGCCTGTCTGGACATTTGGGGTTTTTGTTACACTTTATGATCACAGAGAGATAATCACAGCACAACACACACACTACATGAAATGAAATAAATGTAAACCATCTTTGTCCCTCTCTGATCCCTCAGCTTTGACACAGAGAATGGTCCCTCACCAGGCCGCAGTCCCATGGACTCGCAGGCGAGTCCTGGGTTGGTGCTCCACCCTTCGTTTCCTCAGAGCCAACGCCGGGAGTCCTTCCTGTACCGCTCCGACTCAGACTACGACACGTCCCCCAAAACCATGTCCCGCAACTCCTCCATCAACAGTGAGGGGTGAGTAGAGAGCCATCGTGACCATACGACACCAGAGCACAAAAAGTTGGGACGAAACAACCAAAAGGCAAAGATTTTGTTATCTTCTAAAGCCACATTTATTTCATAATGAAACATAGTCAACATAACACGTTTAAACTGAAAAAAATAGTTATTATGGCAGAAAAACATCTCAGTAAGTTTTTTTTTTTTTTTTTTATTGAGCACAACTTGAGAAAGTGCCCGGTTCTGAAGAAACATAAAAAATGGGATAACCAGCACTTCAAAAAATACCATGTTTTTAATAAGGGCAGAAAAAAAGACGTGTTCTTTCAGCTACATGCCGTCGTCAACTTCAGACAAACTGCAAATCTATATAAAGAGGTAAAAAAAACACCTAAGACAATCACAAACAAGATGGGTAATCAGCCCAAAGATCTGTGACTAACATGCACAACTAATAGACTTCAATACTATAGAATATATAGGAATACATGAAATCACTGAAAAGTTACAAAAAAATTTTTTTTACAAAAAAGGACAAAAATCACAGAAAGCAGTTCAATGTCAATTCTTCATTAAGTCCTTTAGGGTTAACAGTCTGTAAAGAGTGGTTCCAGAATGCTTCCCTTTGTAGCAGAAGTTTATTTCTATATCACCTCCTATTTTGAGAGGAGGCACAACTTTCATGCCTTGAAATTTCAAGGAGCAAATATCATGACCAGCTGTTATAAAATGTCTGGCAACAGGAGATCTCTCGTCTTTAGTACGAATTTTGCTTTTATGTTCGGCATTTATGACAACATGTAGCTGAAACGCGTCCTGTTTTCTGCTCTTATTGAAAACATGGTATTTTTTGGAGTGCTGGTTATCCCATTTTTTAGAAAAACATATTAGGACAGTTTATCACAATAAAGTATGTCTTTTGCATGTGGCTTCTTCTTTGCGTGATAGAGCTTTAATCAGCATTTATGGATGTTACAATAAATTTGTTTACAGACATGTTTTTTAAGCGTTCTTGTTCCATTGAGATTAGCAAATTATCGCATTTTGTTTTCTTTTAATTTTTTACCCAATACCTTAACTTGTTCAGAATTAGCATTGTAATTATGCAAGCATTGTGCTAATGGAACCAGGAGAATAAAGATATTATGTGTGTTTCTCCCTGGTTTATCTTCAAAGCAAAATAACAGCAGCCTTCCACATGTGTTCCTCAGGATTATGTCTCTGTTTAGACCCGCTCATGTTTCTGTAAACATCCACCTCCCAGATGCAGCCTCATCTCTAAACACTAATGCCGAGCCCCTCCCGGCGCTGCTCGAAGCCACACACTTTTCTCTAACTCTTTGCACTTTTTGGCCTTTTCTTTCCTGGCAGGCACGCCGAAGACATGATCGTCACCCCTTTTGCTCAGGTATGTTTCGCTGTCGGCGCCTATTTCTTCCTTGTAACTGGCCATAAAAGGTGGCGAAGCAGTGCGGTGAACTTGTCCTCCCCTCCCTCTGCTCCCTCCTTTCCTTCCCTCCCATGCTGTCCATCCATCCCCCAGGTGTTGGCCAGCCTACGAACTGTAAGAAGCAACTTCACCATCCTCGCCAATGTCACAACACCCACTAACAAGTCAGTATCATGCAGTCGAACACCCCTTCCCCACACTCGGTGCTCCTCGTCACGACTGCCTTGCTTTGTTTGTGGTGTGTGCGCACGCTAATGTCTCCATCTCCTCGCTCCCATGTGGAAACATTTTTTTACCCATCATGATTAACCGGTTTATGAGCTTCAGACACCGCTCAAGGAAAATATCATCCGCATCATTTGGCACATTTCCAGTTAGCCGACGGAGGACTGAGCGCGCGGAGCTCTGTGCCTCAGATGTATGCGCCTGACTCTTTGCCCAGACGATGGAGATGGTCAATAATGCTAAAATGATTCTCCCTTGAAATGCAGCAGACAGAAGGAGAGCGAGCTGGCAGGCTTTTAGCTCCACGTCAATATGATATATAAAGCAATGCAGCAGAGACTTATCAGCATCTATAATTACACAGTGCTGCACCCTGTGAGGGCCTCTCCCATTAAATGATTATTAAAAAAAGAAAGCAGGAGTCAGGCTTTGTCTTTTACTACTTTTAGATATAACTGACCTGAAGCTATAGGTTTGATGCACTTTTAAAGCAGAAAAACAATGCAAATCAGTCCTAAACAACTTATAATATAGACACCTTATTTATAAGCCTATAAATGAATAAGAAAACTAATATTTGTTTCTCCTCTGTGAATTAACCTGCTTTCTTGTCTGTTGCTGTCAACGCCGACTCTATTTTTTTGTTCTACCCCAGAAGGGGGCAGCAGAGTGTAATTCTTCCTCTGATTTAAAACTGTGTTTGTCCACAGGAGGTCACCAGTGACCAGCCAACCCACTGTTCCCCAAGCTACACTCTCTGGTAGGCTGTCAGCTAATTCAAAACTTACAGTCTAAGGAGGTTTCTTTTATTAACGCGCCAAGGCTCCTAAACTCTGAAAAATGAGTCACCTGTAATGAAACTATATGAAGCATCACAAGGTGTGTGTGTGTTTTTGCTGAGCAAATAGTCGACTCCCTGCATTTATATGAGACAGAGGAAAGCTTAAAATGTACAACGCTCAATCTTTGATACATTTATGGACAGAAAATGTTTTTTTAATATGCAGATCTGTACAAAAAATATGACTCATTCCTATATTTTCTTACTAAGAACCAGACTGAACTTTTAAAGTAGTTTTGAGTCTCACCTCCTTTTCCCCCCCAAGTTTCTAAACTGTTAATTATTTTTTGAGTGATTTTCCAGTCATTTTTAATCCAGTGTTTGACCGTCATAAAAAAAGCTTTAAACGAAAGCGGCAGCATTATCTTTTTCCTCTTCTTCTCACGTTGGTTCTGTTTCACTCTCTGAGGCTGTGTCTGTCTCCTTCTCAGAGGAGACCTACCAGCAGATGGCTCGGGAGACTCTGGAGGAGCTGGACTGGTGTCTGGACCAGCTGGAGACCATTCAGACCCACCGCTCTGTTAGTGAGATGGCCTCCAACAAGGTGGGCAAACATCTCTGCACAAACACGAAACCCCTCACTGACCGCCGGCTTTGCCGCCGTATGGCATCATCCTGATGAATAACAACTTTTATTAACTTTTATGAGTTGTTTTTTTTTTTTTTAAACACAAGACGTGGCTTATAAAACCTCCACACTCAGTAAAATACTCTTCCTGTCAGGGCTGCTCGTTTTGTTTAAGAGGTTATCAGTATCACTGCTAATGCATTATTGTGATAATGAATCTAGATTTTTATAGTTGAAGAGTTTAAGCTTTTGTTGTGGGAGTTACATTTTGAGCTGGTGAATATTCCTGTCTGTATGCGTGAACCCATGGGTTTGTGTTTCTGGGGGCAGAGAAGGTGAGAGAGTTGGAAAGGATGTGACGATCTGTGGGTGGGGAGGAGACGGCGGTGGTGGTGGTCCTGATGCTGATGTCTCTGCTGTAACCTTGGTTGCTATCTAACAGCAGCAGGGTCTGCCCTTCCCTTTTACTCATTGGCTCGCCTCTCTGACCACAAGACACGTGGTGCAGACAGCAACCAATGAAAGAAAGACGACGCTGCTTTAACGGTCTTCTCCCTTAAAGAGACAGAGTCGCATCCCTTGATTTAGTTCAAAAGAACTCTCACCATCTTCCAGCTAAGTCGTAATAAATACGCTGTTGTGTTTATACTCAGTCATGAAAGGGAAGAAACAATAAAACCATGTTTATGTGGAAGCACAGTGTGGAACATCTCAAGGGGCAAACGTGTTTTTTTTTTTTTGTTTGTTTTTAATGAACACATTGCTGTGTTTCAGCAGCTGCAGCCGAGCGGCAGAAATCCTCCGGTTCGGAGGTGCACACACGCACATTTCCCACTCAGTCTCTCACTCTTACTCACACTCTCGCTCACACACATATTTTGACAGACGTACATGCTGTCGTGTCGCACATGCGCAACTCGGCCTCGAACGGGAGGCAGGGGCAGACACACACACACACACACACACATGCACGCGCCTGCAGCCACTGCCTGATTAGCTTGCGAGGGCTGTCTACAGCATCCAGGGGGAAATGGCGCAAGAGGCAGAGCGTTGGAGGATGAACGGCAGTCTGAAGGAGCGGGATTAGAGCGCTGGTGTTTTTTGTTTTTTTTTTTGGTCACTTGAAGGATGGACTGACTCGGAGGAAGGAGACGGGATAAATCGGGGGGTGGGGAGGCGAGCTGACTGAGAGGTGCTGCACCGGTAGGGCCTTTTGGATCTGTACCACTGGGGAGGGGCAGAAGACGCAGGGAGAGGGAGACGGTTTTCCAGACCAAAGCTTTGATGTGATCCTTCAGCCTGACCGTCTGCCAGAGGCCTACCTCCACCCCCCCCCCCCCATCTCTTTCTACCCGAGCCTCTTGCTGTTATCATCTTCATCCCCCCCCCCTCCCCTCCCTCCCACTCCTCGTCTCCCTTTTCCCGATGTATCTGCTGTCACCCAAGTTCTCCTTCCCTCCATCGTTCGCTATCGCAGCTTTTGGTTTGTTTTGCTACCCCTCCATATTTCCTCTTTAACATGTTTCCTGTGATCTAAGTGAACTCCTGCAATCTTCTTTTCAAATTAACTCATCTTGTTCACCAACTGCTCCCTGTGTCCTTCACCCAGTCCCTCACTTCCTCTCAATTTCCTTCCATCTTTACTCATCCAGCACCCAGCTTCCTCCCCTGGTGGCTTTAGATCTGGGTCAGCCTGCTCAGCAAATGGGATAAGATGTAGTCTCCACAGCAGCCAGATCCAGGGTGGGGGGTTCCTGGGGTCCCTCATCTTTTGGACACGCTAAGGCTGGAGCCTGACTCGGGACCAACGGCGGGGGCCACCTCTGGAGTTCTGCATGTAGACAAGGACGATCACCCCTACCCTCAGCCCCTCTCTCCCCCCGGCTCCCCACGCCGGGGGCAGACGCCACTCTGGAGTGTCCCCCCGGCTTGACGGGCTGTGGCCTCTCCACGCGCACCCTGACGACGCCCTCATGCCACTGGGGCCCCCGCAGTGCCGCCGCGCCACTCCACTACCGTCCCGCCCGCCTGTGCCGTCGGCCCAGACCCTCGGTGGCCCTTGACATGGGCGTGGTCGAGACCATTGACCCGGCGCCATCCCCCTGCCCCTCGCCCGTGCCGGGGGGCTACAGGCTGCCCCGCTCCTCCAGCTACAGCCCCCTGCAGGGGAGGCCGGGGGCAGAGCTGGACCTCGGTGTGGCCGATGGAGGAGTTGGGGAGGGTGGTGGGACGACCGCAGAGCGCAGGATGCCCCTAGTTGACCTGTTCTGCGAGACCTGTTCAAGGCCCTGGCTCATTGGATGGTGGGACCAGGTAGGGCTGAGACTACTTTAGGACAGAATAGAAAATGGATAAATGCTCATGTACTGTCAGGAGAAGAAAAAAAAGTTATGAATAATATTAAATATGTTGCATTTAATGTGTTTTAAAGGTAAAACATGAGATTATTTAAATCAGTGGTGTCCAAAGTCAGTCCTCGAGGGTTGCAGCCCTACATGTTTCCCTGCTCCAACACAGCTGATTCAGTCAATGAACTACATCTCCCAAGTTCTGCAGTATGGAGGACTAAAACTGACATGATTAGAAAGAAAAGCAGAAATAGAAAAATGAACCATTAAATAAATAAATGCACAAAATAAGTTAAGAGAACCTCATGTTTGAGGTTGACCTTGATTTTAACACATAATTTAAATTTTAGAGTTTTTTTTAATAAATATTTTTATATAGCTTTTCCTTTTTTGTACATGCATTTGTGTCACTTAAATGCTTAAATTTAACTTGGGCATTTAATATATATA
>JAUBOC010000019.1:7512338-7536989 GCA_032275365.1 Anablepsoides cearensis | reverse complement strand
CCAATTTTCTTAAGTATAAAGATGTTTTCTTTGACTTTTTGTATTTGAAGGATAGGCATGTCACAGGCACTTTAAGTTTTTATACACACTTGTATCAAACAATACAGATTTTTAAATTTTATTTTATCAACTTGTCTTCTGAAGATGCTCAGTGCTGAAAGCTCAGTGGATCTGCTCCACCTAGGCTGCATTGTCGAGCTCAGATCCACTCAGAAACCTGCTGTTTCAGCAACATTCAATTTAAAAACTGGACTTTTTAGGTTAAACAACTGTTCATAATTAATTTCAATAAATTACAAGTTAAGAAGGGCATAGAAATGTCTTTATTTTTTATCGGATAAATATGGAACCGTGACACTAAGGTATTGAACCGAATTGTGAATTATCTGTATCGTTGCACCCCTACTCAGATCCCTTGCTCTGCATTTTCAGATCAAGTGTTTTTGTATGTATTTCATACGTCAGTGGGTCCTCACAATAAACCAAAACAAACCCACACACACACACACACTCTCTCACTCATAATCCTCCAAGCAATATTTAATCTAATAAGCAAAGATTGTCAACCTAATAAATGACAGGTGACATCTGAATCAGTTAATAAACAGATCTGAACTTTAACAACTACATTTTTAGCTTTTATTCTGAGCGTGTTGTCGACAACAGAGTTTTAAAACTTGCTTCAGATCGCTGTAATGTTTCACACGTTTGTGCTATCAGAAAGCACTTTACAGCCAATCTGCCTGCTGCTGCTGGATGAAGCTCACCAGCTCTCCTCACCTCCACTATCAGGACAGTTAAAAGCACTTTTTCAGTTTTACCAATGACAGAAATCAGTCTCACTTAAGGCCCTGTCACACTAGACAACTTATGCCAAATATAAAACATTTTTTATGTCTAAATTGCTAATAAAAGTTATATATTCGGTCAATTTGTTTCAATCACCTTATGTACATGCCGAAAAAAAAAGCTTCCCGTTGATTTTTTCAAATCCATCTTCGATGTAGATGTCTTTAAAATGTTCATAAGTTGTCTAGTGTGACAGGGCCTTTTCAGGGAACATTAGTGTGCTGCTGCTTCCAAAGACAAATTAGCTCAACTTGAACAAGTAGAAGCCATGGCTATACTAGGGGGAAAACAATGGCAGTCAATCCTCCCCTCCCTCACGACGTAGCTGCGAAGTCTCATCAGAACCGTTCTGTCATGTGCGACTTTGTGCAGGTGCTGAGGAACATGGTGCACTGCGCCGACCTGAGCAACCCGACCAAACCTCTGCCGGTGTATCGGCAGTGGACGGAGAGAATCATGGAGGAGTTCTTCAGGCAGGGAGACAAGGAGCGGGAGCGAGGGATGGAGATCAGTCCCATGTGTGACAAACACACTGCGTCGGTGGAAAAGAGTCAGGTAAAGGATTAGCCGGGGAAACACGCATATGGATGTCACACAGCTGGATGAGTGTTAGCGCTGCGGGTGGCGAGCTTTTAGCTCTGATCGCAGCAGTCAACCTCCTACATTTTTAATGCTGACACTGGAGTGCTGGCTAAGAACGAGTCATTTCCCCCTCTCTCTCTTTTTATCCCGGTTATAGGTGGGCTTCATTGACTACATCGTTCACCCTCTTTGGGAGACCTGGGGGGACCTCGTGCATCCCGACGCCCAGGAAATTCTCGACACCTTGGAAGACAACAGGGACTGGTACCAGAGCACTATCCCGCAAAGCCCGTCCCCGCCTCCCGTGTGCCAGGACAAGGAGCTGAACGCGTGCAGAGACAAGTTTCAGTTTGAGCTCACCCTGGAGGACAGCTCGCAGGCAGAGCGCGGGCGCGACGAAGACCAGAACGCGCTGAACCACGTGGCGCAGGACGGCGGCGACACAGACGAGGAGGACAAAAGCAAAGACAAGAAGGACATAATGGCGGAGGAGAACGAGGACATAATAGAGGAAGAAGAAGATGAGGTGCCGATGGAGGAGGAAGACGTCGAAGAGGAGCCGAAAACCCAGCTGGGCCCGGGGTCTGAAAAGGAGAGACTCTATGACACAAGTCCTGTAGAAGAAGAGGAGGATTCTTCTTCTCAAGCTGAAGATACATGAGACCCGCTCCTGTATCGCCCTCCCAAACTTGCACACGTTCTCTCGTTTAATCTTTAAATGGCCAAACCAAGAACAAATAAAAACTGCAACGACAATACAGACCTTTAAATGTATTTTTCAAAAAGGGAATAAACTAAAAAACCTGCTTAAAGAGAAGCTAATTACACAGCAACTGTAGATTTGGAGTGGTGAGTTTGACTGATTACACGATGGACAAACAGGAACTTAGGAGACCGTTACTGATGTGGGGGGGACGATGAGCGCGTAGCACTCTGAGGACTGGAATGCACATAGATAAACACACATGAAATCACACACGGAAACACAAGAAGAAGGAAGTCATGTGGAAAACACCAATGCAATGTGACCTGAATGCAGCTGTCATGCAGCGCGGTTGGTTTATATGTATCCTGTTTGTTTTTGGACGTGCACAAATAGACACAATTATTTGCACACACGCACATGCACCCACACACGTGACTGTATGTTTGTATGTGTGCATTTAAACAAAAGGACATTGATCAGTAATGAATATCTTTGGGAAAAAGCCATCCCTTCTCGGTGTGTTAACTAGTGTTCAGTCAGTATTAGTAATTCATGTATGTTAGAATCTCAATAGAAGCTGCTCTCCTCAGAGAAGCTCCAGTGACTTTTTTTCCATTTCTGTCGGAAATAAGAATAAGAATAAAAAAAAAAAATCCACAGAGTTTGGAGGAGACGAGGGGGGCGACGTTGAAGCGATGAGAAGAAAGATGCTGCGATGAAAAAAAGGGGCCCGAGAGGTCCCGTATCCTTTTTTCCCTTTACAAGGAGAGCGAGTGCTACTGGTGCAAGATGGCTCTGTGCCTTTCTGAAACACCAGCTTCCTGAACGGAGCTGTCGTAAAGCAATGCATTGTGGGACAGGACAGTCTGATTTTGTTCTTGTTTTTTTTTTTTTTTTTTTTTTGATTGTCTTGTTAAAAGATCCTTCTCCGCTGTTCATGGTGTCGTAGTGTGCAACTCACAGTTTCTGTGGTGATTTGTTTTTGGACTGTAAGTCTTCCTTTGTTGCTCTTCTGGTAATATTACGACTCAGAACTCTAGATGCAGAGCAATCACTGACACCGCCACAACCACCAGTGGACTTTTTTTTAAGTTTTATTTTCTTATTAAGTGGTTTTTCCTTTCTTTTTTTACTTTTATTCAGAGAATAAGCCATGCTATGCTTTTAAGCATACAGTTTTCTTTTTGCCTATTTTATATTTAAAAGTTGTGTGAATCTGTTGGAGGGACACAGATTTATTTCATCAGCGGAACAAATGTTCAGTTGTTGTCGTCTCACACTTAGTCACTGTTTTGTGTTTTTGTATCCTCATACGTGACGATTCTCACCAAAGTTAAGGATGAGAAACTTCCGCGGTTGGAAGGAAATTGTTGGAATAAGGAAATCAGGGAGGCAGAATGTCAGGGAGAAAGGTGTACAACTTAGCCAAATGGAGGTCTGGCGGTCCCTAATCATCCTTGCTATGTTTGATGGTTTTTTTGCCTTAATGTCAGATGCAGGATACATACCTACCAGTATGTAGATTTATAAAATATATTAAAGATATCCTAGTCTATTTATATTATGTCTGTATGCTTATTTATGTATTGTTGTGTCTAGAGACGTTTTGCATTCGGAGGGAAACAGTGCTGCCAGTTGTTTTTGTTGTTGCTGTGCTCGGACCAACATAAAGAATGTGTTGTTGTTTTTTTAAATCAAGATCTGAAATCTATCCGAGGGCAATTAAAGAAGAGGAATTAAAACCGATCACTGTTAAGTGAGCAACATTTAGAGACAGCGGGATGTTGAAGATGGTATCGGTCACTCATTAGCGTCATGTTGTGGAGCGGGGTCCGGGATTTCGATCGGCGCGGCTTAAATGGCTCACTTTGTTTTAGGCGTTTGTTTTCCACAGGGTAGAAAAAAAAAGAGAAAAGAAAAGAAAATAATACAAGTGTGGTTGTTTTAAAAAGGTAAGGGCACGTTTCTGCAGGTCAGTAACTGAGCTTATCTGAAGACGCCACAGCTTGACGGAGGCCTGCATGTGAGCTGCGAAGCCGCCGCGAAGGCTCATAAAAAAAATGGGAATCCAGATTTACAGTTAAAAGGTTCCCATTATGCACTGGCCTTTTTACTTTCGACGTGTTTCGTTGTTTTTGTTGCTCCCTGTTCTGTCATAAGCTATAAAAACATTAATATTTAATTGCCATACAAACACAACACTGTAGCAATTGTTTCTTAATAGGGAAATTATTCAATTAAGTGATTGCTGCCATTCTTTTTAAACAATGAAAAGAAAATAACGGAAAGTGTTTTCTTTGACCAGTTTGTGTACAGTTTATTTTTCTATCATGCTGGTGGATGGTCGGGAAAAATGAATCACGTGTCAATGATTTACTTATAAGCATTGTCACTCTTGTATATAATGTAATAATGTATTGTAAATGAAAATTTTATCCCAGTCAGAGTGATTGACCACTTAAAATGAACCACTGAGGCACAGCAAGCCACAGAGTCACTTTTTCCATTCTTTTACATTGCCTCACTTGTAATAACTTTTCTGTTATGACTTTTAATTGTGCACACTTATTGTTGAAATTATTACCAGCACTTTATTTACATCAGGTTTTCAAGGCTGAACATGTGTTTCAGGTAGTTTTCAGTCTGGTTAGGGCAGCAGTTAGTCATGATTAAAGAAACTAGCCATCTTATATAAATATTCATGTGAGATTAAAGTTGTTTGACCAATAAAGTCAAAACAAAGCTGATGTAATTCCATAAGTTAAAAAAAAAGACATGTCCTTATCTAACTTGGCCGTCTCCAGCACCATCCCCACCTCTATTTCTTAGTAAGTTTAAGCCTGATAGCCTAAATGTTTGTCCCATGGTGGCCTACTTAGCCAGTTCCCATTGGTGTTTCTGTCAGGTTAATGTTATTGCAGACTGACTTTATTTAAAAGAAAAATAAAAAAGAACTCTGGGCTTTAACATTGATTTGTTTATCAGTCAGAGAGATCATTCAAGTGGGGGAAAAATACGTGAAATGATTGTAATATTTGTAAATTAACTTGCTGTAATGTGTAAAATGTGTCCAAGTTATTTTTTATTATATTATTTTTATGAAAGTTTTTTTTTCTTCTTGACAAAGCTGAGGTGTCATTTTGTGAATAAATGCATTTAATAAGCAAAATCTATATATAAAACAATCCTATAGTATATCAGTATATTTTTCTTTTATTTCACTGTTCAGTACTGTAAAGTGTGTTAAAATACAAATAAAGCAAAAATTTTTATATTAAAAGAAACGCTGTGGTTCACTTCTTATTTGCAGAAGAAAAAAAAAGACCTGATGCCATTATTTGAAATAATTCATTTTTTGGAAGCACAATAAAGGTTGACACAAAAACATTTGTGAACAACAGCAACAAAAAAGTCAACAGAGGTAGTTACTAGTTACCTTTTGCTTGCTTACTGGCATGAGATGGCTGGCTGCAGTCTGGGGCACAAAACAACTCTAACAGCTTGCTCTCCACCAATCACAAGAAAGAAAAGAAACAGTGTTGTCCAATCAACGTGAAGAACGTCAAGAAACTAACGCGCATGCGCCATTTTAATACGGAACTAGCTAGGTGCTGCTACCCGGTAGCTTTTTCTCGAAAAAAGCTAAATTAAATTATTTGCCTCTTTATATTTAGCGGTTTTGGTAAGTTTTTACACTTAATGTATTGTGTATCTATCATATAAATATGTGCAGAGGTCGTATATTTAACTGATATTTTTTTATCTGCACTGATTTGTAGCCTAATTGTTAGTTCAATCGTTAGCCACATTGCTAGCTTTCCAATGAGTTGTCGGTCTTCCTCGGATTACATTTGGGGTTTTTTTTTTCTCTACTGACCTGCACATTTTGACTGTTTGACAGGTGATTTCGGAGCTGCTGCATTCTGCTGTTTGTGAATATGTCCGGACAGTATTTGGTGCTGCTTCTTCTGTTCGGAGGAGTCTTCTCTGTGGAAGTTCAACGTCCTCGCGGTGTCCCTTTATCAAGTAAGCGATTATAAAATGAGTTGTAACTAAAGTACGCCCAAGAACCTTTTTTTTTTCTTTTTTACTTTACGGAAAACAATTATATATAATAAAAAGTATAATTTGTAAGGTGGTTTTCGTGACACAATGTCCATCCATTTTTTGTAAAAACATAGAAAGGCCGCTGTATGAAGAGGACAAACCTTTTACGTGTCTGGATGGATCCCGCACTATTCCCTTTGACAGAGTAAATGATGACTACTGTGACTGTCAGGATGGGTCTGATGAGCCAGGTCTGTATGCACTGTATGCTGAATATTCAGTTGATGCTAATCTTGCAAGATATTTAACAAAAATCAAAGTTTGACAACAATACTTTTTTATTTTTGAAAACCTTTTTATATTTCAGGCACTGCTGCTTGTCCTCATGGCAGCTTCCACTGCACCAACGCAGGTTTCCGACCAACATTCATTCCTTCCTCCCGGGTCAATGATGGAATCTGTGGTATGTATTTTAATCTGTTTAGATGATAGTTTTTCAGGTGTTTTATTTTGTTTAACACCTGCATTTTCTCTTTAGACTGCTGTGATGCTACAGATGAGTATAACAGCGGTGCTGACTGTCAAAACACCTGCAGGTGGGACTTTTTGAACTGGTTTGGTTTAATAGTGCATGGAATTAAATTCCATTGAATTTTAAAAGGTTAAATATTGTCATGTTTTTAAAATGTTTGTGTTTTGCAGGGATTTGTGGCGTAAAGAGAAAGAGAGCATGGAGAAGCTGGCAGAAATAGCAAAGGAGGGCTTTTTGCTCAAACAACAACTTATCCAGGAGGCTAAAAGAGGTCTAGAGGAAAAGAAGGTGTGAATAGTAGAAACTTGTGTTCGGTTTGTATGAAAATGTTTCATTGTTGGTTAAATTGGTCATTTTACTTTGTTTTAACAGAGCAAACTGACAGAAGTCCAGAACAGTAAGAAAGATCTGGAAGAGAAGGTGGAGGCTTTGAGAATGGTTAAAGAGACAGCAGAGCAACCAGAGAAAGAAGCTAAAGATCGCCATCTGAAGGCCTGGGAAGGTAAAAGTTTGGTTTAAAACGTATACCACCACCTACTGTGTATAAGGGGTATTGCACCACACCAGATCCTTTGTGTCTTTCCTGTTTCTTGATGAATAATATTCTACAGCCAACTAATAGTTTTGTCATTATTTACAAGTATTTATAACATTTTTAGAATTGTTAATGTTTAGAAATTCCAATATAAATGTTATTTGAATATATTCAGGGTATTTTATGTTTTTGTTTCAGAACAAAAAGCTGTTATTCGCATGGAGAAAGATAAGGCTAGAATGGCTGAAGTGTTTCTTGAGCTGGATGGTGATGGAGATGGCTTGTAAGTACAGTTTAATCCCCAGAAATAAAAGTTTTTTTTTAATGAATGAATGTTTAGTTTGATGAAGCCTATCAGTGACTGCTACAAGTCTGCTTATGGTTTCTATGATCATTATTGTGACCTTATCTTAATGTTCATGTATTTGACTTTTTATTTACTTTTTGGTAAAAATCAATAAGTTTACACTTTCACTTCTGTTCCTATAAAAAAAACTTTGTGTGTCAGTGTCTCAGTTGCAGAGCTTCTTTCTCATTCTGAGCTTGATCAAAATTCTGATGGTTCATTCACCGAAGCAGAGGCTCAGGTATATATTTTCCCCTAATTATTATTGTATTAATTCTACTTGTAATGATTTCAGAGCTGCAGCAGATTTTGAGGAGCTAAATCTTACAGAATTAACACCTTTTCTTTGATTTGTGTAGGAACTGTTGGGAGGAGTGGACAAACTGGACACAGCAGGGTTTGAGTCCATTTGGAGTAAAATCAAAGAAAAATACACGTCAGAGGTAAGAATCTTTAGTTCTTGTTAGGTTTATTGAATAAAAAAAAAAATGTTTTTCTTTCTTTTGTGTCCATCTGCATCAGTCAAACACAGATTCCCCAGCACCTGTGGAACCTCCACAGGAGGAATTAAAGGAACCGGTCCCTGACAACGACTCTGAACCTTACCCTGATGATGACAACCCAGAGGAAGAAGAGGAGGAGGAAGATGAAGAAGATGACGATGAGATGGACGATGGGGATTATAAGGTAAATTTAGCACCTACAGGAATATGATGTTACTTGTGTTTGTTTCAGTGAAGAACTAAGGTCTTGGTTTGGTTTTCAGTCTCCTCCTCCAACAGAAACTCATGAAAAGAAGGATGATGATGAAGATGGCACTATGCCACCCTATGATGAAGAAACACAGAAACTTATTGATGGTGAGTGTTTCCAGTCAGTACTAATAAGTTGAGACATATAACAAATTAATCACCATGAAAATGAGACTTTTTACTTTATCATTTAAATTGTTTTACTGTGCAGTAAGTTAACTTTTGCAGTAACTGTTTTATAGAAGATGTGTTTCTTTTATATGACACAACTTTATTTGTATTTAAAAAAATGGCTAGTTATGATGAAGTTGTGACAAAGTTCCCTTCTGATTTTCAGCTGCCCAGAAAGCCAGAGATGAGTTTGACGAGGCTGAGAAATCTCTGCGAGAGGTGGACGATAACATCAGGTTCGTTTCAGACTGAATGGGATTTTACTAGGGTCGGGCAAAATGGTACAAAGTTCAATTAATCGTCAATTGTCAATATTTGCCACATTGCAATTAGTGCCATGGGATATGTTTTGACTTATTTTTAAGAATAAATTTAGAACACAGGGCAACTGATTTTAATTTTTTTTTTTTTTAATTTACCGTTATTTAACCAAGCAAGTCAGGTTGAGATCTCTTTTTCAAGGGAGGCCTGAAAATAACATATTGTGCATGTTTTAGAGTTCAAAATATGCAGCGCAGTTGTCATCAATTAATTGTCATATTAACCTACAGTATATTGGTTAAATGCCACAAATAATTTATATTTTTGCCAGGGTTGCCCAATTCTATATTTTACAACCAATTTTTTTTTGGTACTCAATAAGTACATTTAAAGTTAAAAATTGTAACCTAAAAATACATTCCACTTTGGGTTTTGTCTTTAGGAACCTCGAAAAGGAAATTTCGTTCGACTTTGGACCCAGCATGGAGTTTGCCTACTTCTACAGCCAGTGTTATGAGCTGATTACTGGCGAGTAAGTGCATTGCCTGGCTTTGGAAAAGGTTTTATATAGAAGTTCATACTGAATAAGTTATTTGTTTTCTTACAGGTATGTCTACAGACTCTGTCCATTCAACAGAGTGTCCCAGAAACCCAAGTACGGTGGATCAGAAACTAATTTAGGGTGAGATGAATCAAACTTTTGCTTGTGTATTTGTTTTTTTTCTTTTCCTTTTTAAAACATAGTTGATTCATTTTGTATGTGTCACCATTTTCCTCCACTAGATCATGGGGGAAATGGGCAGGTCCTGAGGATAACATCTACTCTGTGATGAAGTATGAGCATGGGACAGGGTGTTGGCAAGGCCCCAACAGATCCACCACTGTGAGTCTCAGTCATCATTTAATGCATCTTCATTTTGACCTGTCTGGATAAAGCATCGTAAACATTTGTGTGTGTAATGTCTCAGGTTAAGTTAACATGTGGAACAGAAACGGTCGTGACGTCTACGTCAGAGCCCAGCCGCTGTGAGTACCTGATGGAGTTCACCAGCCCTGCTGTGTGCCAGGAGCCCCCTCCAATGACCTCTGATCCTGACCATGATGAACTGTAGACACGCATCATTTGTGAGTAATAAAAACTTCTTTCTTTCTTTTTGACAAAGCTTATTTGCTATTTCTGCCATAATCTCACCATTTAATGTGGTGACCCCTTTAAAATCTTAAAATGAGTTATTTTGATTAGTCATGTTTTTAGTCTTGGGATTATTTCATTACTATTTTTGTTGGTGCAAGCAGGAACAAAGTTAGAACATTCAAATTTCACAATTAAAGCTTCATATTAGAGAAGCAGAAAAATAAGGGTGTGGCAAACTAATGGAGGCTGATTTATTTATTTTTGTTCAGAGTCTAAAGAATTAACCATTGTTTAGCATTTAATGATCATGCTGTGCAATTACTCAGTGTTAACAAAACTGATGGTTATTATAATTTATGTAATTATGCATCCACCGGGGACAGTTTGTCATTTTGCACTTAATGATGATTTGCTAATTGTGACACTAGTGTAAAACACGATAAAGTTGAATTTATATTTGATTTTACAATGTTAATTCAATGTTTGTAGCTGAAAAAAATATTTTAACATTTATTTTGCCTGAAAATGGATGTTACTCCAAAAACATATCTAAAATAGTATTTCGTAAAATAAAAATAAACTTTATTGCATCAATGTAACCTTTTTCTACATAGTCTCTGTGTTTTAATCTTTAAATAATTAATTTGGTTTAGTTAAATCTTCTATGATGTATAGATAATACTGTAGAAAAATAAATTAAACCTTTTGATAATGCTAACATGAGGGGCTCTGCTACAACACAAATGAGGTTTTATAATTTTGCTAAATCAAACCCAAATATAACTAATAGTTAAATCTTATTAAAAAGGTATTTTTTGTCGCGGTCACTTTTACCTTCACTGTTCTGCTGTTGAACAAAAAAAAAACCCTGTGAATGTTTGTGTTCTCTGTTTTGCAGGTTGCTTTTAAGGGACCAGTCTTTGCAGCAACACAAACATTCTGCTGCTTCACTTTTGGGTTTGTTTGCTTTTCAATGTAAGATTTTGTGGAAATTCCCATGAATTTATATCCTGTTCAACACTTCTATCCCCCACTCCTGCCCAATGTGTTGGCTCTAGTGTTCTATGCAAAATACAGTGTCGTTCTGTTGTTCTCAAATAAAGTTTTGCTCATTTAACCTTCAATTGGTGTCTACTTTTACTCAGTCGTTTGCTTTTCTATTGAAAAACTTGCTATTGCTAATGTATCTGTTCTTTATTCATTTATACCTGCTTAAAAATACCAATAATTATCATGTTGGTCATGATTGTTGGTTTAAAAACGAAGACATGAGTCGTTGCATCTTGTGGCTTAGAGGCATGAAAAAAAAAATTAAACTGTTCCACTTTTTTTCATGCATGAGTCAGCCTTCTGTGTTTAATCAACCACCCATCAATTATAGTAAATAACACAAGTCATTTGTATTTGTAACTTTCATTTTATTTTATTTTTTTTTCTGGCATGTAAAGTACAAATAATTAAACAATTCCATGAAAAAGTCTTCAAGCGTCTTCAGCTGAAATCCCAGTAATAAATATCCTAGTCTAAACTGAAAGGTTTTATTTATTCCTTTATCGTTTTGTTCTTTGTTTAAATTTGACTTTGTTCGTTTGGTGGTGTTTGGAAGTATGAGATTTTGTCGTTTTGTGCTCTGCCGACGTTGGCGCCGGCAGAACCGTTTGATCGTTTTCACCTTTTTTGATTTGTTCTACCACTCCAGGAAAATGTAAGAAAAAACATCACTAAGTTACTGCGTCCCCTCTTCTAAATAAATAGACACAAAATACAGTTGAGAAACAGAAGGACCACTCACCCCTTCACTACTCTAGAGACTCCCAAGAACACCATCCTGCAGCTTTTTGGAGCTCTGGAATAGTTGCTTTTTCCAGAGGCTGTTCTTTTGTTTTCTTTCTTTCAAATTTAATAGCACAAATTGATTCAGGTGGTCTCACAATTTAAAACCATGATCTAGATTTCTTTGCGAATTGAACCCATCAGCAGAACAGGAGAGCATCTTGTGAGCAAATCAAACTGTTCACAACAGTCGCTGGACCCCGAAAAGGGCCCGGAGTCTCACTAAAGGGGCCGTTCCACGTCTCAGGGGTTTACCGAGTGGTTGGAAAAACAAGACTGTGATTAGATTAAATAATTAAAAGATTTTCATTTAACAAGACAAACAGAACACAGGCAGTAAAGGCATAACATCTAGCACACAGCATGTATGTTTATACACTTCAATTAGTTAAATATAGCAGTGCATTCTTTGACTATGGAGAACGTTTCCAAATCGTACTTCTAAAGCTGTTTTTTTTTCTATTTGTCCCCCTTTTTAAGAAACAAAAAAAAAATGGTGTTACCACAATTTTGGCAAACTTAAAATCTTAAAAACTTGCAAATATAAGGAAATAAACCATAAATATACACAAAACATACTTTACACGAGGCAATAATAATAATAATAATAATAATAAATAGTTTTTAAGTTAATAAGTTAAAACTACAAGCTTAAAGTCGCCCAAATAATACAAGTTTGTTGGCGCTATTTTGAAATTTTTTCTGTTTAAATTATTTTATGTTGCAACAAAAGCTACCACAGACTTTACAAACACAATTGAACACAGTTTGATTGAAACGAAAACAAAACAAAAAAATCTAACTAAGTCTAAAATCTGCATACACTGTAAAAACTGCAACTAATAAATGAAAGAAAAATAACAAACTTGTTACCCAATCGATGCAACCGAACGTAATCATTGACCCATGTGTGTTCTCTATGGCAACATCAACAACACAAATACACTAATTTAACAAGTGAGTCTTGATATGTAAAATGAAATTAATAAATTACAGGAAAATGATATTTGAAATCGACATGGGCTAAAACTGATGTTATATTCGACGGTATTCCTTTTTTCAAATTGGTTGAGAGATACTTGTTTTAGGTTCAGCCAATTCTGCACTTTGAGCTTGCATTGGTCAGAGCACAAATTAGGGACTGAGGATGTGATCATGGAGGTTTAAAGATCAGAGCTCTCGTTCTTCGATTTCTCAATGAGTCTGTTCGTTTGGATGCTTTTGCCTGAACAGGTGCTCCTTTCACAAATCCGCGAACCATTTCAGTGTGACATTTCTTTTCTTTTATTTTTTTAAAAATATATATCATTTGTTCTCAGTCAATATAAAAACAAAGCACATTGCACTTACTGTTCCATAGGAAAGTTTTTTTGTCTTTTTATTTTTAAATGAGTATTGTTGCTCAAGCAGTGTAGTACTGTTTCCTGCCATTGTCCTTGGCTCTCTGCCGTACATCAGGTGTGGGTCTTTGTATAGGTGTGAGGTTAGTTCAGACTGTGGGTTTGGGTTTTGTGGGGGATGACTGTGTCAAACCGGACATGGCTGGGTAAACGACTCCAGCTGCAGTTTAGTGTGGCCTGTTATCTCGGTTGTTCCTAATGTCTGTCACTGGGCTCAGCAAGTGCTCAGTCTTACTGTGCTATTGCTTGCAAATTGCTCGAACCAAATTATCTAGATTAGACCATCATTTGGTCAGAATTCACGGGGTGTGGGGGGCTGAAACGGTATGAGTCAGATCAAAAGATGTCAAAGTATTTGCAATGTTATAAAAGATAAATACGAAGCAGATGATTTAAATGTCGGGGGAAATACATTAGATGGATGCAATGTTTTCTTTTTCATGGTCGAGGTGAATCGATTAATTCGATATGATTTTTTCTTATACTGCATGTCGTGTGCAAATGGGATTGTTTGCATTTATTTGATTATAGCATTTGGTATAGTGTTTTTTTTTTTTAGTTAGAAATGAAAACTGATGCGCGCAACTCATATGTTCAAAAGTAATCATAACTCAAATCGCAGAGGGTCTTCGTTCAATAAATAACATCGATTTGTACAGCAATTACTCGGAATAATATAGTTAGTTTTACCTTCTCGGTACTGACTTGCAAAGCAATTCTTTGGCAAAACAATCTAATAGATCCAATCATAAAGATTTAAGCTCAGAGTTTCTTTTGCGTCTGCATTGTTTGTTTTGCAAGCAGCGATTCAAATTTGGAGCCAGTCTCGCCTGCGGCTTTGTCTGGGATTCTCAAGTCATAGAACTTCTCTTTGCTGTGCTGTCATCGAAGCGACACCATGCTCAACTTTTAAGACAAAAGATGGAGGTGCATCTTAGGTGCTCAAAGATATACAGTAGATGTGTCTGTCGGGTCGAAACCAAGCTGTTTAACTGAGTGTCTCTGATTTTTTTTCCCCTTTCCTGTCAGATTTCAGTTTCATTCTGTTTTGATGGTTAGACTATTAAGTTGGAGGGAGATACACGATTCCGTTGCACCCTCCCTAAATCCCCACCCAAACACAGCACACTTTTTTTTTATTCCTCTTGCTCTGCAAAGATCAGAGGGTTTTAAAATAAAGCCATGCGATGTCCCAATTTTTCCCAAGCTTAAGAATCTGTAAAAATTCAGCACAAGGTCTTGTTCCTTTTGTATGTATAAAAATAGATCATCTCTAATGTAATCCTTTTCAAAGAGATCGTCCTCTTTGGCTAACACAGCGTCACTTAGAAAAGCAAAAGCAAAACTGACTTGAATAAAGGTGACCTTATTTAATCTTTTATCAAGTGCCGATGTCTTGATATTAAAAGACCAAAGCTCTCCACGTGGTGAATCGTAAAAGTCTGGGGCGTAACAGACACTTCAAGCCAGACGGGTTGGCCTTTATTGTTCCGTGAAAGGTGCCATAAATAATCCTCATGCTCCTGGGTTAGGGATATTTAAAACCGGCTATTTTTGTGATCGTGCCAAACGGATCTGAAGTGAATTCATAAATACCTCTTCTGCTGCGAACAGAAGTCGAGTTACGACACTCATTTGCCAGCTTGATGTTGCACAGTCGTGTTTTTCGACGTTTCCTGGAAGCTTGTGTGGAATCGAAGGGTCTTAAAGTAAACGGCGAGAACATTTGGCAAAGTGGAAGGAGTGTTTCCGCTTAATGGATCGGTGATAATTGATACGTAGACAGATATCCGTTACAGATATGACTCCTAGTCAGGTTTAAATGTTCAATCAGGAACTGTTGATTTCTAATCTCGAGTTACTGCAGATGCTACTTAAATGTAAAATATGTCCTTATTTGTTCAGGGAGCCTCGATTTCATTACTAACCTGAAGAACAATACCGGGGCCTTTGTGTTCTTGCTTCTCTTCCCCTTCGGATCAAGTTTTTTTTTGCAGCTATGAACAGTAACATTCAAACCGTGTGATCGTGGATAACATAAGTTGTCGGGTATCGACATCACGTTTGCATTTTCTCTTGACCTTTTGACACCTTCAGTTTAAAAGGATCTCCCGCCAGGCCGTCGCTGGCCATGCTTGGCAGGATAAAGCGCCTCGTAAAGCACGAAAAATACTCACAAAAAAAAAACCTGGTATTTTCCTCTGCTGTGGCTGCGTTATGATGAAATCGTTTTTTTTTCCCCTCACACTCATCGCTCTCTTGCCCAGCAGAGAATTACTAATGAACATCATCGCCATGGGAGCGCTGCTGTTCTGCTCTAAGTTCACAGACAGTCTGCTTCTATGAAATCTATCGCTTGGATGAGATTAGAAAAAAAGGAATACAGCTTTAGAGGACTAAATGTGTGCGATTTCTGAACTGTGTTTCTGGGAAGTGTCCTATTATGGTGCGAGATTGTGAGGCTGAGAGTGATTCTGATGGACTTCTACCTCTTTTTTTTTTCTTGACCGTTATTTTCCGTTGAACTAAATTGTGTTGGGTTTGAGCTAACAAGCTCTGATATAGTAGAGAAAATGCCTTTTTATTCTATAGGCACCACCTAATGCAGGTCAGGAAACAGTAGTCAAAGTTTCTAGAAAATGCTTACATACTCGGCTATTATAACCACCTTAAATATTGAATATATAGTAATATTTTAATAGACGTATATAAGAGAACACTGTTTTTTAGTTTTATTTTCTTTGATCTAAAAAAACCACTGATTCAAAATGCCCAAGTGTAAAAAAAGTGACTACATCCCCCTCCAGCAAGATAATTGGAGAGATGGCGGGGGTAAGAGTTTGGGTAAAATTGCACATATTTGATTTTTGATCATTTCGTTCATCAGTTGTCGTTATTTGCCTGAATTCAATCAAAGCATTCCGTACACATTCTCTGTCACATTCGTTAGACTGTCTTCTAAATAGATAGCTCTTGCCCCCACCCCGAAAAACCAGCTATGTACCCCTTTCTAATTCAATCCAGGCAAATATAGGGAAGGACTAGCATGTTGTGTAAAGAGAACAAAAGAAACTCCTCTAGTGTGTTTGTTTGAAACTCTGACTCACCTCTTGCTTGGATATGTTTTGTGTGATGCGTGTGTATGTATATGTGCGCCGACACGTCTGTGTTTTGTGGTTTCTTTCTTATGGATTTGTGTGAGATCATGTCAGAGAGAGACTCAGTCCAGGCCCATGTAGAGTGACGACAGGGAGCTCAGGTACGTCTCCCTGCAGGTTGAACGAGCTGGTACTAGCAGCCTCTCTTTCAGGCCTTGTGCTGCTTGCTGGTCTTGAAAGAAACCTGCAGCACGCGATCACCCAGGCGGTAGCCGTTTAGGCTGGCGATGGCCATGGCGGCTTCGTCGTAGTTGGTCATCGTGACAAAGCCAAAGCCCTTACATTTGTTGGTGGTGAAGTCACGGATGACTTTGACGTTGGTGACGGCGCCGAAAGGCCCAAAGAGCTGCCAGAGGACGCTCTCGTCGGCTTCGGGCGACAGGTTGTAGACAAAGATGCACCAGCCGGCTCCGGTGGGACCGGTGAGGTTGACCCCGGCCAGACTGGTCATGCTGTCAATGGTGATGGGGGAAAATCTGGGGAAGAGAGCAGGAGAACTACCATGGGTGTCATTCTGAAGTTCCACACAGCATTCAGCTCTTTCTGTCTACACTTTGTTTTATGAAAAGGTGTCTGGGAGAAATGATGGTTTGTGGAGTCTGGGGACCCCATCATCATCCACCCCCCTCTGCTGTAAGTAGATCTAAATGTGTGGGCACCGCAGTGGCTCCAAACTACCTGCTTTCATACAGAATGACACTGCGTGCCCCTGAGACAAGACACCCACACAATGGTGCATGTTTTCTCTGCTGACCAGAGTCTCTGGAAGGATTAAATGCATGAATCACAATGTTGAACAGAAATCACAGTTTTGGAACAAAACACAGAAACCTAGAGAGGGATGAAAAGCAAACTGGATTCAAATCATACAAAAAACAAAACTAGAGCAAAACAGAAGAGACGCAAACGGAATCTGGTATGTCCATGCTGGTGAAAAAAGGGAACATTAAAGCAACTGAAACCAACAATGTTAGTTCATAAATAAATACAGATAAATTACTTGTAATTAAATCAAAAGAACGAAAAGGTTAAACAAAGCCATGCCAGAATACCCTGCTGTTAAAAAGCTGCCTCAGTAGCTACAATTAGAGTATTTTGTTGCTGTTGTGTTGTCTAACATGGGGAAAATGGGCTGTGGCTATAGTGTAAACCATGGCCATTACGTCTCATTTGAGAGATGAAGTCAGCATGTGGTATTCCGGGCACTTTGTTTGAGGTTTAACTTTGGCATGAATGCTTTTGAAAGTACACCTTTTGACATTTACCTCTTGACTCCGTAGCTGGCGTTTAGTAAATTGTCGAGTCTGCAACGCAAGAGGGAGAGTGAAGGGGGTGCAGAGGTTAGTTATGGGATCTACAAGGAAGGGTGGGGGGCTTTCATGGTTAATATGTAGCTCCATCATCAGCTGTCCTCCAGAGGGCAACCTTCACTTCAACGCTTATCCAAACCATCCACCCACAAAGTTATGGCGAGTCATACTCCTGCTGATATTTAGTCTTTACACTGAGTCATTTAGTAGCTTTAATGTCAAATAAACATCGGCCATTATACATCTACTTAATTAAAAATGTATACATTCAAATGAAAATCAGTCGCCCCCAACAGTTTCTTTGAGATTCTCTTCACAAATAATAATACCTAAAGACTTTAATTTACAAAACTGCATATATTTCATTACATTAGCATGTAAATATGTAGTCGTTTCAATTCTTTTGATGCCTACATAAAGCCTTAAACAGTAAAGGCCCTTTTCAAAATGTAATTAATGTTATTCTTAAACCTGTAAAAATCTAGTGTCTTACATTGTGTTTGAGCTGTTATTTGGATCTGGTCCCTTTCCCAGTGAAGGGATCACACTGCAGTTTAAAAGAAAGTCAGAGAAAAAGAGTGAGAAAGAGGGGAAAATAAGATATTGCCAATTATGTCTTTTCTGTAACTATAATTAAGTAATTACAGCTTTTCTTGTGATAGACACATTGCTTTGGTTTGTTTTTAAACATTTCATACCTCACAATTTTTTGCACATTATTAATGGAATTCACACATTATTTTTTTATTATTTGATCTCATAAATAAATAAAGTTTACATTGTAACTTGGCTTTGAAGCATTAATCATTTCAAAAACTGGCAAGGTAAAGAAAGGGTTTGTATGTCGAGTGGGGTCGGTGTAGGTTCAGTACCTGAAGCGCTGAGTCTGGTGGTGTAAGGGCCCCGTGTAGCGACGGGCAGCAGTTTGGTACAGCTGTGTCAGCAGGGCCTGGCCTGTCTTCTGACTGGGGTTGTTGGCGAACTTGACAGTTATTGGCTCAGCAGCACCCAAAGGCTTCTGTCCGTTCAGACCTTTGATGGCCTCTTCTGCTTCATTTCGCTTGTCAAACCGGATGAAGCCCACTCCTCGTGATATGCCTGCTCCGGATAAGAAAGCAAAGCGACGTGACTATTTTGGCGCTGGTGACCGCCGCTGCCTAAAAGTCTGGATACCCTGACGGGGCGAGGCACGAAGTCAAGCTGTACCTGTAACTTGGTCCACGAGGATGCGGGACGTGATGATGCGACCGTATTGGGAGAACAGCTGCTCCATGTCTTTCTGGCTCATGGTTTTGGGGAGTCCGCTCACATAAAGGTTGGCGTCACGGATGGAAGCTGAGCTTGGCCGGGCGTATGATACCTGCAACACAGGAGAGAACCTGTGAAAACCTGTTTTAAATCACAGAAAATCACTGTTGAGTTTGAATCAAAATGGAAGAGAGACTTTTTGGGACTGGACTGAATCCTAATCCCTGATTCATCCTCTCTGTTTGTATCCATCAGGAGCTATTTTGTGCAAATTTAGGCTGTTTTACAACAAATTGCATCGTCTGTCACACTGTCTGTGTGCTGATTTCAACATGTTTCTTCTACCTTTAGCTTCATAAATGCTATTTTTTTGCTTTTTTTCTGTTGTTTCAGCTATCATTCTACTCCTTTTTGCAATTATTTTTCCTTATTTCTACTTTTTGTGCTGCTATGTATCATCTGATGACTGCATTTTTAGCTACTGTTTAGCTTTTTTAGCTAAATTCATTTTTTAAGCCAAGTACACATTTTGGTGATTTGTTAAGCTTCTTTCTGTAATTCAGCTCTGTCCACCTAATTTTGCTAATTTCAGCAGTTTCTGCTACATTTCGGCTGCTTTTCTACACGTTTTGTCTGTTTTAGCTATTTTACAAATTGCTAATTTTTTTGTACCTGTTTTTTTTTTTTATCTTGCCAACTTGAACATTTTTACAGTCCTTTCTCTGTTGATCTGCTAATTTCAAATTGTGACAAATTATGACTGTCAAACTTTGACTTGTGGTAATTTTAGAAGGAGCTCAAACCCAGCCATAATGAGACCACAGGCAAAATAAAAAAATAAACATGACAGGTGTAACTATTACTCCAACTGTATCCAGTCATCGGGTAAGAAGTTGATGGCTTTCTTTGTTTTGCACTGAAAAACATCAGCCTTAGTTAATTTTTTTTTTGTCTAAATTCTCCAGAGACTTAATTAGAGCAGCATCACTTTTGATGCGTCTGTTTATATCCCTTAAGGTTTTCCTGTTGATCGGTTCCCTTTTAGCACATTTTTATTCCCACTTTGGCAAAACAATATCCAAGTGATCGTTCCAGTGATTGACCTATTGTTGTGCCTTTCTGCTTCTGCAACAGATAGAGCACTTCAGCACAGAGTTAAGAGTGTGGTGTGTTTGTGCGGGATGGAGGGACAGAGTGTGTGTTGCCTGAGATAGGCCAAGCTGTTGAGTCCTGCCTCCTTCTTTTGTGCCTATATTCTCTGGGGGGGTGTAGGGTGTGGTGGGGGTGGGTGGGGGGGGGGACAGCTCCAAAAACAAACAGCAAACGCTGAAGGTGCAACACAAGACTTTAAGGGTTTTTGTTTTTGCAACTTATAAGCACAATGCTTATTATCATATTGGGAGTTGTAAATGACCACTGAGTACACTTTTTTTTAAATCTGACAGAAAAGCAAGTTAATATATTATCTTCTGGACGAATACAGGTGTTCTGATTTCATCCATCAGCCTTAAGCACCAGTGCCTATTGTGTCCACAGACAGACTGTATGAGCAGGAGGGTTGTGCGGTGCACTGATTAGGGTGTTCTGGACGAGTCAGGGGGGAGTTGCTCTGTTCGGGGAACACAGGCTGCCCTATAATTAACCCTCTCCCTGTCGCTCCCACAGTACAGATGGTGCCTGAAGCCCATATGGCCTCTAATCCTGTCATTGGCATTCTGCTCTCTGAGCTACTCCCTGTCCTTCTACTGCTGCCTCCATCCCTCACACCTCACTCCTTTTTCTTTGAAGCTTCCTGCAGCCGCAAGGAGATGAACTTGTTGACCACATATTTTTCTGCATTAATAAAAAAAATTAAAGATAGTCACGCTTTTCTATAAATTAGTTGGATATTATGATTAAAATAGTGATTAATTGTCATGAATGTTTCATCTCTTTCTGCCCTTTGTTGCTCAATTAGTCTTTTCTGTTAAATTAGAGCTTCAAACGTGACGTCACAAACATCTGCTGGAGCAGCTAGCCCCGTTCTGAAGATTTGATTTTTCTATCCTGCACTTTGTCTCAGTGTTTGGTCTACTTTGATCAGGCTAGGGGATGGAAGGAATCAGAGTTTAATAACGCCCTCCCCCTCTTCTCTTCGTCATCTGATTTTGGGACAAAGAAGACCCTTAATTAGCCTGGATGGGAGGCAGATGGGCTGACCTGCGCTGACCCTGGTGCGGCCCAGTCAGGCTACCTAATTACATTTCCATCATAATAACCACCGCATGCTGTCCGCCCCTTGCTTTCTGACCTCCACTCTCTCCTCCTCCTTTCACCCTTTTTTTCTTGCCATCCTTCCTTTGTTCGAGCCACCGCTCCCTTCTGCCCCCGCCTCCTCCTCCCTGTTTCATCCCCCCTCCCCCCCTTTTTTTTGACATGCTTCACCTCCTCTTCCAGTGACCGCCTTGACAAAATCTCCACTTCCTTTCGCTTTGTCTGGCGCGCTGTCAAGAACCCCAAAATGAACACTGCAGTGATTGCAGTTTTTTTTGCCTCACCTTGATTGTTTTAGTCTGTAGTTTGAGTCCGTTGAGCGTGTTGATGGCCTTGTCTGCATCATTTGGATCCACGTAGTTTACAAAGCCATAACCCAAACTCTGGCCTGCAGACAAAGAGACAGTGAAACACGCGATGGGTATCCCCAAACGCACGACTGGAGCAATATTTCATTTCCCCCTCCGGCCTTTCGCACCTGTTATCTTGTCTCTGACGAGCTTGCACGATTCGATCTCCCCGATGCTACCGAACAAACTTTTAAACTCTTCCTGGGTCATGTTCTGAGGCAGATAGTTGACGATCAAGTTGGTTTTGCTGTCATCTGTGGAGCCGTTTGTGCTGATGACTGGGCCGTTTGGCAGACTGGTTCCGCTTGGACCGTTGGACACCTGCGTTTCCATGGTGCTGATTATCTGCTGAGAGAGAGAGGGACGAGTCAGGCTCAGAATCCGCGCAGAGAGGTACAGCCGTATAAATATCAGACATGAATTATTTAGCATACTTTAATACAAATGCTAATATAAGGGATGTGCGCGCAGACGGTCCACTTTATAACTGTCAGAAATGCAGGTTCATAATCAGCATTGGTGAGATGGAGGTGGACAGGCCCTGATTTATCGTCCTCCCCTCCTCCTCCTCCTCCTCCCCCGTCTGCCCCCATCTTTTCCCCTCCTCTGCTGCTTCCTGCCTCTGGTCCTGCAGATGTCATAGTCCCTTTTCCTTACGCCTCCCCTCCCCCCCGCGCTCTCTCTTCCAGGGTCAAACGCCATTGCATCATTATGCAGGGATGGATGGCAGTGATGGAGGCCACTGCAGAGCTGTCGAATGGATGTAATACTCCAGCAAATAATAGTTGTTTTTTCATTCTTCGACTCACTTTTTTTTTTTTATTCTAGTCTCATGCTGTCTGGTTTAAGCCAAGTAAAACACGTCAAGAAGCGTTATTGCAGAAAACTTCCTCACTGAGCTCTCTTTGTCTGAACACTTCCTGTCTGTTTGATTTGAAAGTGTGATCGTGGTGGTTTGCAATAAGTTCGGCTGTGCTGTGCTTTGGTAGTCGCCAGGACTTTTCTTTGCAGTGGGGATTTTAATTTAGTTTTATTTGCCTGACACCGTCCAATAAATATTTTAACCAGCTTGTCGAAGCGTATAAGCTCATATGTATAAGGATGAGTCATGCGATATATTTATAAGCTTCTGAACATATTTTTTCAAAATATGTCTGCCACCTTTTTATTGTTTTGATTTTGATTCATTTGATTGCATTTTGTTGCGGACGACTCTGTAAACTGCACAGCTGTGGGACGTTAAAGTGCCTGTCACATCAATTTTTTAATACATATGAGTGCATTTTTAGAAAGAGGACATTGATAAAATATTGCACTAGAAATTTTATGTCGCTGAGATGAACAGTTTTTGAGATATTTGCCTGTGAAGTAACAGGAAGTGATGTCAAAGGGGAACGTCTGCTTGTGAACTACAACAGCCAACAACCCAGACTGTAGAGAAGAATCTGATGTTTCTTTAGATTATTTTGAGTCTCTGTCAAATAGAGATGAAGAAGAGTCAGAGTTCAAATAATATTGTTTTAATGAACAAAAAACAGATATTTTTCTTTGTTAAAGAGTTCCCCTTTGATGTCACTTCCTGTTTCACTTTGGCTGAGCCAAGTTCAAAAGAAAACATGCCAGTTAAGGGACAAAATGGGTTAAATTGTGTGTATTATTCCAACTCTCTTAAATATAAAGATGTTTTCTTTGACTCTTTGTGTTTGAAGAATATGCATGTCACAGGCACTTTAAGGTGACATCAGACTGTGGGTTTAAGCTGCTGATGGGGTTTTCATGTGTGTCAAAAACTTAAGATGAGCCACACTGAAGCGTTTAGGAATTTAATATGTAGACCCTAATAAAATGAGTTATTTAATGAGTTATTATTAATGATGAAAAAAAGTATTTAAACACCACTTGAACACATAAACAGATTAATGACGCTGTTTTGTAGCTTTATGGAAGGTATAAAGCAGGATGAGCAATTTATTCTTCCTTAAGTTTCTTTTTTGTAAATATATAAAATTTGTTTTTTTAATCAACTCTTGTAACTTGAGCAGCATATTTTTATTTGCATTAGCTACATATCACATTAGCAAACCACTTCAACTAAGCCGTGTTTTTTACGCCTCATTTCACGGGTTTATATTCTTTTTCCTGGGTCCGTAAAACAGGTCTGTTTGCCGAAATCATTTTTCCATCATCTCTGTATCCGCCTGTCGGGCTTCCAGCCTCACCTTGACTCTTGTTGCCCAGGTAACAGCCTCCCTCAAAGACAGCATTGTTTCTAATGGCTGACAGGCTCACTTGCTTTCTGTCTGCTGGATGTCTGTTTTTCCTGTGCTTGTGATGTGCCCATATTTGCATATGTTTATGTTGTATGCCTTTCGTGCCAAACAACAAATCTCACAAAAAAACAAGTCAAACTGATGATGACAAAGGAGAAGCAGCGTGGTGACGGTTTAACTGTAAGGAAAAACTTCAAAAGCACATCAAGAATGCAAAACAGCAAAGTGTCAGGTAAAAATTTGGATTTGCAACTAAGAGCCTGAATATGTTTTATTTTGTAGCAACTAAAAATGGAGTAAAGCAATTGTTTTATATGTATTACAAAAATGATGCTTTAAATTGTACGACTGTTCTACGTATGTTGAACTGTAGCAAAAAGATGACAAATCATTCTGAAAAGGAGGAGAAAAAGAGACGTTTTAGGGGCAAATTTGACTCGCCGAGTGGAAAAACCTCAGCACAGCAGCTGAAACATCACCAGCAAACTGTGCGACATTATATAACTCACTAAAAGACTGGTCATGGAATATAAATACTAGGATTTCCACTCAGAAACAAGAAGCAAAAGGATGCTTCACAGCCATTTTTAATACTAATAATTGATAAGCTTCATTTTAGGGTGTATTTTATTTTTTATAGCAACAACTATAATAATGTGACCTATTAGTTTATAGAGAGCCAGTGATTTCATGTGATGTTATAGAGACAGCACAAAACAATGAGCTTTTCCAATTAAAAATCCAGAGATCCATAACTAAAAGAGAAAAAGACTAACTAATGTCTTCAGTGTGATGTTGCTGCATCTCTGTCCCATTTTCCCTCATCGAGTTTCTCTCCAATAAGGACAAAAACATAACAAAGGAATTCTGATGTAAACTCTCCAGCAGCCCTTGTGAGTGTGGGGGGGGGGGG
>JAUBOC010000019.1:7488625-7508138 GCA_032275365.1 Anablepsoides cearensis | reverse complement strand
TTTCTTCCTGCCCCCCCCCCCCCCCCCATCACACACAAGCACAGCAGCGTGAATAGGACTCCACCTGCACTTTCACAACAGATGGATGCAGCAGAAGACACTTGGACGTGTCTTTTCCCCCCTTTTTCACTATTTCTGCACTCAGTCCATGCATTTCCAAAAAAAGCTCCTTCATTTATCTGCTAGTCCTCAATTAAACCCCGTCTGAAACTATAGCAAACAACTAACACCCCACAGGTCTTTTGTCTCTGCAAATAAAAAGCAGTCCATTCAGCAGACTCTCCAGAGTGCACATTTTTCGCTCATATTCGCACAATTAAAGCAAACGAAGAGGGGGAGGACTGACAAGTCAAAAAAACAAAACATTAAATCCACATTGCAACATTGAGAGGCTGATTTCTGGACTTCTCCTATAAGCAAGGCAGATGGTTAAGCCACAGAGTCAGGTGCAGACATGGGAATACTAAAGTAGACAACCCTAGAATTAGTGAATCCATTCAGCAGAAACAGGAGAATTAGGATTTCTCTAATCAAACTGCAGCACATACGTGTCTTTTTTATTTTATTAACAGAAAAGCTAGCAGTGATTTCTTTTTTCTTCTTTTTTCTTCTTTTACTATCACAGGATCCCCACAGTGAGGAGTTCCCAGCCCTCTCTGCCCACCTCCTGCTGTTCCCTCCCATGTGCCTGGCTGGATGGTAAGTGCTCACCGAGACATGCTGTTTGGGCTCATCTATAATGTATCCCCTGCCCCGGGACATCATGTGTGACAAATGACCTATTTTTGTGCAGACCCCCAACGGGCCTTGACCTGGGGCTGGGGGGGAGGCGGGGCGCAGGCGTGCATAAATTAGTGCGTGTATGTTTATTTGCACTATAGGGTCTTTGGGTTCGCGTGAGGAAGCCGGGTTTGAGCTTCACCAACCGATGTCTTCTGGGTATTTTCGAACTTTTGATTGAAGCAGTGCTGATGTGGTCACTTCCTCTGCCTTGTTGTCCTTAACTGACCTTGACGAATCCTCAGATGGCTCTGGCTGTGAAGAATGATGGAAGGGAGAAAAATGTTTGCATTATTGATGCTGACCACTTGGCCTTGATTGATTTTGTGGATATTAGTCAGTCCTGTCTTATACTTGAAGAAAACAGGAAACCCAAGGAGCTCCCTCCCTCCCATCTTCTCCCATGTTTAGGTTTTTCTTCTCTCCTGTACCCTTTCCTTACTGTCACTGTCCTGTAGCTCTTTTCCAGCAAGCTTCTGAACATAGGCTCTTTCTGATATTTTACATAATTGCCTTACATAAGTAGCAAGCCTGGCTCAGAGCTTGGATGATATTAGTGCAGATGAATATTGCATGAGGAAAGTGCTCGTTAAGCGTTAATAAGAGGATAGAGATGGAGCCCCACTGTCAGTCTGTCTTAACCCCGCCCCCACTGTTCTGACAAGCAGTGACTCAACTCAGCCTGGATATGTTGGAGCTCTTGAGTCAGTTTGGAGGACAAGTGTGCGTCCATGTATGCGTGTATGTGTGTGTGTGTGTCTTCCAGCGTGTATGGAAGTCTGAGAGGAGATGGCGAGATTCACTCATTAGGTGCTTGTGTTTTTTTCCCTTTTTGTTGGCTGGATAAAAGCGGCTCTTGTAACACAAAGGCAACCAGGTCCGTCAACTGACTGCAGTCCCACTTACAGTTCACACTTAATGTGAATAAATGGGCTTAATTGTGGCCTCTCATTAGAGCCCTGGTTAGTAGCATGGCAGCTGAATCCTCTCCGTGTGGGTAAGAGGGCATTTGAAGCGCCCATTGTGTGTTACTAAATCATGGATCAAGTATTAGTTTTGCTTAAAAGCTTTTTTTTTCTTTCTTTTTTTTTGTTATTCCTCTGATTATTTCCTTATAGATAAGAGTCCCTTCAGTACTGGTGATTAGGAGTCTTGAAGCTGTACTCCTTTTCTTTTTTCTTTCTTTCTTTTTTTATTGCATATTAAGGAATGCTCCTTGGGGCCAGAGAAATTTATACAACCCCAAATCCAAAAAAGTTAGGAAGTTGTGCAAAATGTACAGTACAGACCAAAAGTTTGGACACGCCTTTTCATTCAAAGAGTTTTCTTTGTTTTCATGATTATAAAAATTGTAGATTCAGACTAAAGGCATCAAAACTATGAATTAACACGTGGAATTTTATGTTTAACAAAAAAGTGTGAAACAACTGAAAACATGTCTTATATTCTAGGTTCTTCAAAGTAACCACCTTTTGCTTTGATTACTGCTTCACACACTCTCATTCTCTAGATGAGCTTCAAGAGGTTGTCACCTGAGATAGTTTTCACTTCACAGGTGTGCCCTGTCAGGTTTAATAAGTTGGATTTCTTGCCTTATAAATGAGGTTGGGACCATCAGTTGTGTTGTGCAGAAGGTGGATACAGTATACAGCTGATAGTCCTAATTGACTGTTAGAATTTGTAATATGGCAAGAAAAAAAACAGCTAAGTAAAGAAAAACGAGTGGCCAACATTACTTTAAGAAATGAAGGTCAGTCAGTCCAAAAAAATGGGAAAACTCTGAAAGTGTCCCTAAGTGCAACAAAAAAAGGCAGCTTTGTGGCAACACATCTTAAAAACACTTGGATAAGGCTATAAGCACTATGATACATCCCCTTTTCTTTTAACAACAGTAAACAACTAGAAACTGAGAAGATCAGTTGCTGTATAGATTTTACAAGAAAATGTTGTCTCGTTGTTGACAAATCTTTAAAATATTTTTTTTTTTGTTGAATGGGAGCAAATGTTTTAAAACCAGTTTTCTGCACTGA
Organism: Anablepsoides cearensis; assembly: GCA_032275365.1. Lineage (NCBI taxonomy): Eukaryota > Metazoa > Chordata > Actinopteri > Cyprinodontiformes > Rivulidae > Anablepsoides > Anablepsoides cearensis. Next base: position 7,505,328 of record JAUBOC010000019.1, on the reverse strand, counting down.
AGATGCCTTTCCAGATATAAACTGTCCATGCCAGAGAAATCAACCTCGAAACCACCCAAGAAACAGACCCTTGACCTGAGAGCTCATAACAGGCCGACGTTGACCAATCCTGACTTTCTGTCTTGTCATTTGAGCTTAGAATTTCTCCAGTTTCTTAATTTTTTAAACACTTTAATAGTCTTTGTTCCACCAGTGGGCAAAAATGGTTCTGCATTTAAATGTTTCCAGACACTACCGGGAGCTTTTATTTTGGGTGTCAAACAACTTGCTCCGGTTCTTACCGTTAATTTGACACCCTTACAAAAAATAAAACATGTCGAAAGGCTTTTAAGGAATTTCAGGGTTGACTGTTAAGAGGTTTTAATTATATGATGAGTTTTTAGATAGTTTCCTTTTTTCCATCGATGAACATTATTCTGAAAATTTTCCACTATTTCTGGAGGCATTTTTTGCATGTGAGCCTCAGTCCATCGCAGCCTTTCTAAAATGCTTTTTTTAATATCCAAACCGCTTACTGAACTGTAAAACAGATTTGTCACATAAATGACCCTTTAGTTGGTTCTTATTTGTACCGCTTTGTTTCTCCTTTCTCAATTTTGTTGAGATGTGTTGCTCTAAAATTCAAAATTACCTTTACTAAAAACAACTTTTTTGTTTCAACATTTGATATACCATTCCGTGGTAAACATTATTTTATTTTATTTTTTAGATTTTCAGATCACTGCATTCTGTTTTTATTTACACTTTTACACATTATTCCAATGTTTACAGAATTGGGGTTATAAGTAATTCATATGTAAGGGAAAAACCATTCAAGCTTTGCACCAACAAAAAAATTAAATTAAACCAACAATTCAAATTCAACACAAACCATTCTAAATGATGAAAACCTAAAAATCGGAGTGCCTTGGCCCGTCCTTCTCTCAGCCTCATCGTTATTGCACTTTCAGTATTACATCAAAATGAAAGCCTGTTGCTATTGCCCTGCGGTGAGGTAGAGGCCTTGTCTATTTGTAAGAAGGAGAGAGTGGGAGCGACGGCGGGAGTGAGAGAGTGACACTATATATATATGACAGAGTCAGAGGGGGGGATGGGGAGGGTGATTCCGCCTGCAGGTCTGGGTAATTCAGTGGTCTCCATCCACCAGGCCTGGCTCTGGGCTATTCAGGCTTCAGTGGCAGCAGCAGTGAAGCAGTTACTGCTTTCAGGAAAGATTCCAAAAATAAATTAGCCTCCTTTTTTTTAAGGACATTTGTTGATAGTGGCAACTGGCCTAATTCAACCCTTTTTGTATTATTTGGCAATTTTCTTGTGGTCTCCCTCATGGGTTTACTTGCACTTTTCTGTCTTTTTTTTTCCCTCTACATCCTTCTCTTCCTCTGTCTGTCTGGATGTGTTGTCTATGGGCTATTATTAGTGTAGACAGGCTGGTGGGAGGAAGTCTCTGAAGTAGACGCTCTTGTCATTTTTTTTATTCATGTATGATATTCTACTTTCAATTTTCTGCTTAATTCTCTGTGCACCTATATGCGTTTTCTTGTTTTTCATCTATTGTCGAATAGATAAAATCAAATTCTTTGTGCATTTAAATAAAGAAAATGTTCCCATATTGCACACTTATAATTATCACAAGCGCATTCGTGTGGTTTAAAGGTTTGTTTCAACAAAACAAACCTTTGTGTTTGTCTCCAAACCTTTTTACATATAAAGCCCCGTTTATTAATCTTTCATCTTGTCCTGTCTGAGCCAGTATCAAGGGAGAGACCTTAAACACACAAAGCTCTTAGACATTCTCTTTGTTTCTCTTCTTGCCTTTTCTTCTGTTGCTGGCTGTTTATTTGAAATAAAAGAAAAGTGAATATTTGATGGACACGAGACACGTTGAATAAAGGTGCTGGCGTGCTTGTTCCTGTTTAGACGAGCTCCCATGGCTTCAAGCCAGCGTGGAAAAATCTTAATGAAAAGTAAATAAGATAGAACACATTTCCTGCCTCTACCTCGATTTCACTTGATGTGCTTTCATGTAGAATTTTACGTATTTACTCTGCGGTGATAAGCAGTTTATTAGATAAGGCGGGCCTCTCTGTGTGGAATACTGTAATGTTTCCAAGGAAAGCTTCCAGCTTTACTCCATTTTCTCCCCCTCCATCACACTCCTTCCTCCTCTCCCCTTTCATTTTCTTGCTTTTGCTCCCTGTAGTCCAGCTCTCTACCCTCACGGCCTCCCCCCCCTTCGCAGTAATAGGAGACTTGAAATCAATAGCACATTAGTCTTCCTGGAAACTCTTGCGGAATTAAATATGAATGACTGAGATTGCAGCTTTACCTGCTGCTGAGAGAAAGACATCATTGCTCTTGGGGATATGGATTTTTTTTCTCTCCCTTCTTCTTCTTCTACTCAAGTAAACAGTCTGGCCATTTTGTGCTGTTCTTTGCCAGATCACTGGGCGACTTAATTTTGTTGGCAATAAGTAAACAGCCCCTTGGACTTTGTGAGATATTGTTCGGGGGGAGGTTGTCGTTTTGTCCCCTGCACCAGCCAGATAGCATAATTTGATAGAGCAAATGGGATCACAGACGTCACAAAGCCACGACAGCTGAGGAGGCAAGAAGAATCACCCCGGCCACACCCTTCCTGCGCAGCAGCGCTACCATTTGAATATGAAAGAGCACTTTGCTTATTAACAGATTGCATGTTACTTTATTTTTTTTATATATTTTTTTACTCCCCCCTCTCCTCTGTATCTTCCCCTCACTCAATATGAGCTTTTATTTTCATCCCGTTCTCTACTTTCATTTAGGAACTTTTTACATGTAAATTTGTGTTGCTTTGGATGTGCATCATTTGGTTCCATTTTCATTAACGGGTTCACTGTGCAAAGTGGAACAATTTCTTTTAACACGCTGCTTCGGCTTAAAAGCATAATTTGGAAGGTTGCTGGAGAGTGCTGGCTGGTGGGAGGAAGGTAATACGAGACAAAAAAGCTACAGCGCGCTTCTGGGAATTGATAAAGACTTAGACAGTGGTAAGTTAATACACAGAGATGATATAGAAGAATATATCTCTGTAAGCTATATTTCACTCCATTCGAGATGAAACAGTTTGTGACAGATGGAGTGATATTGTTCCCCTGTATGGCCCATAAGTAAAGCCCCTCCTGCTTCCCCTCCCTGACAGATGTAGCAGGAGGACCACAGAGCACTCGCCTTTCTTTCAATTGATTTGGGTGTTTGAACCCTTAGGGACTGAAGGATGGTGGGTTGGGGGTATGGGGGGGGCGAGGGTAAAGTGATTGGAGGGGTTTACTCATTTCCTGCAGCTCGGCTTCTAAACAGATCCAAAGCAAGAGAACTTAAGAAGATATTATGTATGTAGCTGCATAAGTTCAAACATGAAACTGTAATAATAGCGCTCAGTAAGCAACAAACTGAAACGGCCAGGGGTATTTTTATGAATCTTGATTACTGAGTGACAACATAACTTGCATCCATGCATGTAATGGCAGAGGAGAAATCATGGCTGATCATACTAATTATCATGCAACTAGTTTGGATTAAAATAGAAATACATTTCTTCTTCTTTTCTTTAACTGAATCTACATTTTGAAGACTGAACACTAAAGGATGCTGGTTTGTTTTGTGTGTGTTTTCTTCTTCTGGATTCAGCAATGATTATCTTTAACTCCTCTTCCGTCCCCGACTGTTGGATCGTCATTAGGAGACTTAACAGCTGTCTTGCAGCAGATGTGTCCTGTTGCTATAGCACGCTCCCCTTTCCCTGGAGGGGAAAGGTCAAGACAGGGGTGGAGGTTGACGCAGAGGTTCTCCTAAAGATGATATGTGTTTACGCTTTGGGGGGACCAAAATAAACAAATGAGCATCTGTTTGTCTTCTATAGGTTAATATGGGAAGCCGTCGGAGTTCGCAGATATCGGTCTAATGTAATTTCTTGAGTCTGCTTTGAGAGCAGCTAAAGCAGGAGCTTAAAAACTGTTCTGTACGTTTGTTTTCTTTGTTTGTAAATGTATTTTTGGTACCACTTTACAATAAGGGTCCCCTTATAGATGACTTATAAATAGTTAGGTTATTGATTCATCTGTAAACACTTTATAAATCATTAATAAATGCTAATTATGGATTAATTAAGAACGGGAAAGAGACTAAACTGTCCGGTTTCTTGACAAATAGTCAGCCAAATCTGTTTGTGTACATATTACAAGGTTTGTAAGCACAATTATGGCACTGGAAACACATATTTAAAAAATAATATTGTACTATATTACTGAATTATACATAATAACAACTGTCAAAGGGAGACTTATTATAAAATGTAAGACAGTACACTGTTCCCAAGGTTCTGTTAGTCATTAATAAATAGTATACTGTTTTACACTTTACAATAAGGTTCCCTTTGATAACTGTGGATATGTATAATGCGGTAATACAGTACAATGTTATATGTAAAATATGTGTTTTCAATAAATTATTATGCTTACAAGGTAGTATACTAGTCTGAAACATTTAATAAAACACCTTCAGATGTAATATATATATGAACAGATTTGGCTCACAATTTGGCAAGAAACCAGACAGTTTTGTCTCTTTCTCGACCTTAATTAATGAATAATAAACACTTATTAATGATTCATGAAGTGTTTACAGATGAATTAATAACCTATCTATACACTATTTATACGCCATCTATAAGGGGAGCCTTATTTTAAAGTGGTACCTTAATTTTCTTTAATATATTTCTTTATTTTTTTTTTTGTGTGGGGTGAAAAAAGTTTGGAAGTTTTAGGTCTTCTAGTGATTTTTAAGTCGACTCCCTGATGGGACGTTAAAGAGAGGGGACGTGCCCGGGCCACAGGCACGTGGCAGAGTGGAGCAGGTGGATGCCGGGCAGCTGAGAGGTGGGCTCCGGGCAGGGGGGCATAAAGGGAGGAGGAGGGGCCTCCATTTTGAAGGACTCTTAGGGTTGAGAGAAACCCTGAAAAAAAAGGCAACCCCATCTGGAAGTGAGGTGGGGGCTTTGGTGTGAAAGAGATCTAGTGGGTGGTGTCTGACACTCTCTTTTTTTGTTCTTTGGTACCGCAGCAGTGATGGTGGTGGGGCTCTCCCTGCCGTGGGGGGCTGGGCACTCAAACAATAGTGCCGATCTAGGATTTGAAAGCCTTTCGATGAACAGAAAGGCAAGAAAGCATGCAGGGAAGGTGTGGACAGGGGGGGGGGGGACTCACCCCTATTTTCAAGAAAGCAAGGACTCTGCAGTCTCTCTCAGAAGCAGGATTTAATGTTGACATCATTGTGTTAAATATTCTGGAAAAAAAGTGTGTTTCTTAGATGTACTTTATGGACATCCAAATGCTGGATGATATAAATTACTCATAGAAAGCAGGGCTGTTCAATAAATTATAATTTGCTGAACCTGAGCAGAAGAGAGAGACAGATGAGTTTTGGCATTGTGGTGGAAGCGTGCCTGTATTTGTGGGAGGATGGAGAGCTGGAGCTTCATTTATTTTCATTAGCAGAGAGTCTATGGGCCAGACTCATGCCTGCTCAGACGCAGCATGTCCCATGCATAAACTAACTCTAAATATCCCAGGGACAGCAACGCCTCAGTCGTGCACGGTTAGTTATTTAATTCTTTTTTTACTCCCTCATCTTTGTTCATTTTTCACATCACTCCTGTACAATCCATGCCATTCATCAGCCATCTCACAAAGGACAGCTGAGTACCTGCAGCAGCTCTCCAGGGTGCTGAATAGGACGACTGTAGGGTAGAAGGAGAAAGGGGGTGGTGGGGTTGGGCTGCAGCAGTGAGAGTGGCTTTATAATCTCCTCATAGGATGGATGGGGGGCTTGGAGTGAGAGCTTGGGTGGGGGAGGTGGGGTATACCTGACACCCTTATAAAATGACAAGTCTTACATTAAAGAAAAGAGACAATGACAATGTAATTTCTTATTTGCTCAAACAGGACACAGAGAAGTCCTAAACACTGCTGCTGACATTCTTCATGTCTCCCCTCATACCCAGGCTTTAAAGTATTCACACTCTGCCATGTAGGTGATAAATATTGCTGTAGCTATTGCTTATCTTCTTTTCATGTGCATTCTACTATCCTTGGTGAGGTCGAAATTGTAACTTACATCTTTTTACGAGTACTGCTGAGACAAGGCTTTCTTTCTTTTCCAATCGTGGTGAACAGCGCCATCTGCTGGTTAAAGTTTGATATGACACTTTTGTTTTTACTGGAAATTGAAAGCCTGCATTTTCTCAGTATGTTCAGGATGAGAATAGAATGCATTTTCTCTTCATCACGTAGAACACAATTAAAGTCATTCAATGGGAAAATTGGGAAACGCAAAACTTTGCAAATTTTAAAATGCATGTCAAAATATGTTTAATTAAAGACAGACTTCTCTCACAGGGACTGCTTAAATCTTTTTTTTACTGTTCACTTCCTAAATTTTTAACAGAACTGAAACCTGTGAAACAAAAAACTGTGGCGCAAGTGCGCCATTATCAGGTCACTCTAAAACCGGTCAGGTGAGATTTCCGCCGGGGGGATATGCGGTAGTTACCGAGCACAATCATGCCGTCAAGCCACATTGGAAAAACAGCAAAACCGGAAGAGACGCAAATATATGACACAATTAAATCGGTGTTATGTCATTAAAACTAAATAATTATCGTTAAAAACTGCTAAAAATGTCAGAAATATTTGTTTTGACTTGTATTATGTAAAACGTTTTATGTTTAATTACAAATACTTTATTAAAGAAGATATAAAAAAAACAAGTAGACTTTTATTTTGAAAAGAACCGGATGCAGTGTTTTTGTTATGCTCTCGTGGCTGTCATGGCCGCGGGTTCAGCTCCCGGCCGCTAGGAGGAACAGGGAGGGTTCCTTGTGCCTGGTCCGAGTGTGGGGAGAAGGAAGAGGTCTGCATCCCGGGACGAGAAGACAAGTCCAACCCGAAACCGCGACAGACAGAAGGAGAAGCCTTTCAGTTAGACTTTTCATTGGACTTTCTTTACATGGGGACGAGAAATGACATCGTCGACGGGCGAAAGGAGGGCGTTTGCTCATAAAATCAACCGGTGAGATACAAACTGAAGTTATTGTTTCACAGCTAGTAGTCTCGCAGTGCGGGAGAGAGTGACCCGCTGGAACGTATGCACACACATAGCAAGTATGCTAGGATCTGAAACGAACCAAAAACAAACAAACAACAACAAACAGTTAAGCATAAATACAGAAAGTTTAGTAGCTTACTAAAGCTGCAGTCTAAAGCGGCTGACTAAGAATTCACCTGAAGCAATGTTGTTTAGAGCTGAAGGCTATTTCGCTGTTTAGAATAGATGTTTTGGGTGTGTTAAATCGTAAAACGTTGAGAAACTTAGAGATGTTTTGTTCTCGTGTCTCCATTAAAATAAAAGTCGCTGTAAAAGTGGGAATATTCAATTTCTCACGATTACACATGCTGTTTGTTAGCTCAATCTTTAAACATTCTTCACAAGTGTGAAAGTGAATTCCTCCTTCCTGCTATTAACCAGTGTAATTATTGCCGGAGTTTTTATTTAGTATTATTACAAATACTATCTCTTCCACTAAAATTTACTGTCTGTAAGAAACGCCTTATTGTTGCAGAACATACTTATTACTAATCCTGTAATAAGACAAACTGATGATAAATTAACATATACATGTCAGCTATTCATTTTTTGAAAAGTTTGTGTTGATTATTCCAAGAGTGTAACTTTAGTCTAATCTGCATCAGATTGTAAGCCAATGCGTTTTTTTTACAGGACTATTGTCATTATACCATAGCATTCCTCAGATCCTGTGTCCTGTAGAGGGTCCAGGACCATTGTTATGTTCCGGATGCAGGAAAGGGTGGGAAATGCCTCTCTGGCTATTGCTTTTGCAGTTAACTTTCCTTTTTCCTGTTTTAAAATTAAATAAAGTAAAAAAAAAGCCTGATGTGTCAGAAACTTGTGTCGTAATTGGAGCGTGTTTTGCAGAGGAAAACTAGCTGGAGTTTGTTGTACCCTGGGTGGAAAACGTCAAGCCATTGGCAGCCTTGAGTATGAGTGGAACAGGCAGTTTGTGGATCTAAAGGAACAGCTGTTTGCTCTCTCTGGGCGGATTTGGGATTTCTCCTGCTTTGTCTTTAAGCTGGCCATTTGCTGTTCATAACAGTTTGGAACAGAGAGTCTGGCTCCGCGCCCGCTCCGGGGAGCCAACTTGCTTAGATCCAAGTTGTTAACAGCTGCTGTCCTTCAGGATGGGCGAAGGGCCTCTTAGTTCATCAGGATGTGTGAAACTCATAGACCTAACAATGCATGTAGGGATGTACTCAAACAATCACGTCAGTAACACATTATTACATTGACATTAGGCTCTAATCATTCACACAGATATGCCAGTTTAGATTTTATTTTCCCCAAAACTATACATGTTATTTTTTTGCTCCTGGATTTAAATGTAACTTTATTTGTCTTGTTCTCAGGACGATCGCTGCAGACATCAGAAAACAAGTGACAAGAGACTATGGCTCTCCTCAGATGTCCAAGAAACGAGGAGGTGCACATCACCCCGTGAGTCATCCTGTATTTAACATGCCAGAGTGAGAGGCCTGCAGGTTTGAAGTTGCAGTTAGGGTAAAGCTCTAGAAGTGAATAGGTGTACTCGTTTAAGGTTTGAATATGAATGCAATACAAGCAGGGTCTGTGGGAACGTCATTTTAGAACTTCCTGTTGCACCTTAACTTGGTCGGTTATTTTGTCCGCCAGGTTCGGTTAAATTTTAGTTATTTTCAAAGGTTGTTGTGCTCTGAAAGTGACGTTTTGTCAAGTCAGTGCCTCTAACACTGGAAGGAAAAATAGTTGTTTTGAGGTTTTAGGTTAAGGTTTCTGTGACACCTGAGTTTAATCCCTTATATTTATATAAATAAATTATTTTTTAACTAACACTATAGGTTAGAACATTCAAAAAGCTTGATACAAATTTCTAAATAATAAAGTGTTACTGTATATATGTCAGAAATGAATCCAGGGCTATAATAATGTCAGTCTGTCTCCTTATTGTTCTGTTCTTTGTGAATATTTCTGCTATCTAGGTGATCAGATTACACTTCCATCATAATGAACATGTCATAATCGTTGCTACATAACAGCCTAATGTTTGCTGACAGCTGCCCCTGACCGAGGTGGTTGAGCCCGTGGACTTTGAGGAGTATGTGAGCAGTCACCCTCCTGGGGTGGAGCTGGGCCCCCTCAGACAGCTCATGGAGTTCCCCCAGGACGACCTTGAGCTCCTGCAGCAGGAGAAAGAGTGCACTACACTGGAGCCCCCTCTGCCTGAGGAGGAGGAGTAAGTCCAGCTGCTATTAGACAGCTCAGGCTTTATTATTTAACCAGCAATCCCTCTGTTACCTTATGCACTGTAATGGAGAGCATACATTACTAGAGGGAAAAAAAAACAAAGCCCTTTCCTTTGATAGTGAAGCTACATAAATATTAATGCACGCTTTTCTAAAATATTAAAGTGTTTTTCTATGTAGCTCTCTGGATCCGAGAGTGAGAGATGCTTTGGCAGTCTACACAGATGACTGGCTTGTTATTCATAGAAAGTAAGTAGTTGTTCTGTGAAAAGAACAAGTTTCATTTGCTGTCAGTTGTTAATGTTGTTTGCACTGTTGCCTGTTTTTGCGTTCAACATTACGGGCAGTTTGCGTTTTACGGTGACTTAATTATTCATTTCTTCTTTGTCTCCTGTAGATTTCAGCGCTACAGCACCACATACACCCCTCAAAACTCTGAGCGACAGAGGGAGAGGCAGCGAGGTCTGGTCAAACAGACCTTTGAACTGGATGAGGCTGCTGCCTCTGAGCGCCAGGACGACCAGGTAGCTGATATCGATGTTTTAAGGGTTTGCTGTTTTTACCCCTCAGCGGTCGTCTTGTTGTTGTAACCTTGTCAGCATCTGTAATGAATAGGAGAAATTACCTGCTCTCTTTTTTTACTTTACATACCTCTGGCTTCTTTTCTAGATTGGTAAGAATATAAAGACACGTGCTCTTGTGTTATTCAGGATGACTCAAAGCGGCGATCAGTTAGCCTGGATGAGACTCCTCGGGGCAGCTGGGCCTCCAGCATCTTTGACCTGAAGAACTCCTCCCCAGATGTGCTGCTCCCGTCTGTGCTGGAACGGACAGCTGCAGAGGACATGGACCGTCACAACACCGAGGCGCGCTCGCAGGGCCGCCACAGTGACCTGCTCGGCTTGTACCCTCCCCCGGACGAGGTTTGTGTTGTACGGGCTTGTGCAGAGAAATCAGATCATGTGGAAAAATTTAGCAAATAAATTCATCTTAATGGTTCCAGAATTATTTTTAGGTTTTCTCTAGGTAATATTAGTTTTTAGTCTTTGTTAAAGGGCCTGTGACATCAATTTTTTGCAATAAATGTGAATGCATTTTTGAAAAGATAGCATGGATAACATATTGCAAAAATAATTTTCAGCGGCTGAGATGAACAGTTGTTGAGATATTCGCATTTGAAGTAACAGGAAGTGATGCGAACAGAGCGATGCTACAATGGCTAACAACACAAACTGTAGAGAAGAATGTTTATTTTTATTTATTTGAGTTATAAGAGCTGAAGACCAGGGAGTTCCTGTTCTTAAAGAGTTCCCCTTTGATGTCACTTCCTGTTTCATTTTGGCTGAGCCAAATTCAAACGAAAATGTGCCAGTTATGTGACAAAATGGGTAAAAAAGTGTGTTTCTTACAAATATAAATATGTTTTTTAGACCTTTTGGATATGCATGTCACAGGCACTTTAATTTCAGATTAAATTAATACTTTCTTTTAGATATAAATAATAATCATGATTATGGCAATTAAACTACTTCAAACCTGAGAGCCCAGTTTTCTTGTCAGACCAAACCCCCCCCCCCCCCCCCAAAAAGCCACAGTTTGATGATCCTGGCTTAGCTAATAGGCTGCTGAATTGCTGTTTATTTGCAATCTTTTCAGTCCAATTCAGTGCAAACTGCTAAAATGGCACTCAGAGTTCACAAAGAACATTGTAGCTGCTTGAGTGAAACTATACACAGATCTGATGCAACCCCTTACTGTGGAGAAAACTAAATAAATATATTAAATAGTTCTGACAGCGAATCATTGAGCTGAAATAGGGGGCGTTCACTTCTAAAATGAACTGTGTAAATGTTGCATTCTTTGTCACATATCATCATCCACAAGAGAAACAGTTTAGAAACTGAGCTCACAGATGTCCTCTCATCAGACTGGGAGCTGCTCAGAGTCTAGTTGCTGTTTTGGCAACATTCAGTTGTGCTAATGTTAGCACATAAATGCTATGCCTTTTTCCCATCCATTTCCTCTCTCTCTCTCTCTTTCTCCATCTGCCTTTTTGTTTTATGTCTGTGTACACAGCATCATTTGTCCACAGGGATGTCTGTGTAAATGTTCTTTTGTTTTGTTTTCTCTGGCAGGATGAAGCAGTAGAGAGATGCTCTCTGCCTGAAGTGCCCAAAGAACACTGCGGTCAGAGGATTATGGTCAAGTGTCTATTTCTGAAGTGAGAAACATGAGAAATTCAACAGCCAATATATGTTTATATGACCTTGTTTATTTTACTTACAAATTATTTATAAACATTCCAATGCATTCCTTGTCTGACAGCGTTTGTATGTCATGAATGTTTTCCAGGTTTGAAATCGAAATTGAGCCAATATTTGGATCACTCGCCCTATATGACGTGAGGGAAAAGAAAAAGGTATAATTTGTGTGTGTGTGTTCCATGAACTTTATGACTGTTCTTAGAATCAGAACTCATACACTCAGTAAAGGCACTTATGTAACTCTGAGCTCATAGTCGACTAATCGGATTTCCTTTGTCTGAAAAAGATCTTAAGTGGTTTTGCAGTTCAGATCATTGGGTCAAAACTCAGTTAAAAATCCTTTAATGCAGGGGTTCTTAACTTTTTCATCCCTGGGGCCAAACTTGTTGAATCTACATATAACAATGTACTGATCAAAGTGATAATTGATGTAAATCTCGGTTTAATTTGTAGTTTATTTGCTTTGTGAATAAATAAAATACACACGCCGCTCCACGTGCACGGAAAACGCTCTGCTGCACATGCCGCGCCGCTCAAAACGCACATGCCGCGACGCTAGACCCCTGGAGGCGCGTCCGCCATTGACTTTGCATGTAAACTGGCTGCTCCTGCAGCGCAAAACGCGTTCGGTGGGAATGCAGCATTAGAAGTTCAGTCGCAAATACTGTGACGTAATATGTCAGAAAACGTCACAGAATATAGAGAAAACTGAACAGGTTGAAAAATATGTGCCAAACAGAACATAAAGAAATCTATGCAGCACTAGGAGAGATTAAGTTAAACTTGTCTGCAGGCTTCGAGACTCCAAGTACTCAACAAAATGCATTTAGAGGCTAGAAATTTGGATTTTACCTGAAATGTCCCCTTAAAGTGATTAAATAAAGCTGAATAAAGATCACTTTTCTACACCAACCTAGTTGAAGTATTGCTGTTTTGCAACTACAGCAACAGAAAGCAAGTCTTCTATTCTGTCCATCTCCTAAAATACATTAAAAATGTTCTAACTACTCCATGACAACAATCTTTATTTTGGGATTTCCCCTCTTTCTGTCTCACTTGATTACAACATGCAAAAATAAACACAAATTAGACACGGGACACTCTGTAATGCTCTGCATTAGGAAACTAATGTTGCCTGTATGAAATAGGAATCCTTAATTATAGCCCGTCTGCAATTTTAATTGAATATAATATTTTATATTAGACTATATCATTTATTTTAAAGTATAATGATAAATAAACTGTTCAGTCCTATCATCCTAAATGTAGATCTCTCAGTTTCCTACATTTTTGATCAGTGTTTTGTATGTTCCTCAGAAACTTTCTTTTGAACTCAAAGCTTATTATAAGTATTTTATGAAGTCTTCTTCTCTATTTGTGCACCAAGGAGGGTGATAGACTGAGTGACGAGGATCTCTATAAGTTTTTAGCAGATATGCGCAGGCCGTCCTCTGTCCTGCGACGACTCAGGCCTGTCACAGGTAAACACATGCTCTTAATATCAGCGTCTTCCTGCATGACGGTCGATTCTCTGTTTCTTGATCTTTTTTTGTCGATTATTTGTTTGGTCTTTTAGCTCAGTTGAAGATCGACATATCCCCGGCCCCCGACTTGCCTCATTATTGTCTGTCGCCAGAACTGCTGCACGTGAAGCCTTACCCAGACCTGCGTGTTCGGCCAACCAAAGAGGTGCTGGAGTTCCCAGCGCGCAACGTATACACACCGCACACCACGTACAGGTGAGTCCTGTCAAAGGTGCACGCTCGCAAACAGCAGCTCTGACCTATTGAGCAAATGCATACCCACCTGATCGATGCGTGCGTGCCTCTCCATGTGCACGCTTTTGTTTTTTTCTGCCTTCAGGTCAATCTGTAGTTTTACACAAACAGGGTAGAAGATATCACAAAATAAACTCTTCTTTTTAACAGTTTTATTGACATGATGTAGAACTTTTAAAAGAAAAATACATGTCATTGTTTATACTTGTTTAAAAAAACATTCAAACATAGTTCTCAATAATTTAACAACCTATTTTTTTATATTTTCTTTTTAAAACATAGCTATAAACACGAAGCCACAAAGGATACACAACAAGCCACATTAAACAAGATTAAACCTAAGCTTGCATGAAAAGTATTTGGTGAATACTCAGTCGTTCTACAGTATATCTTGGTCAGAAGGGAGTGCAGTGACATTGAGGAGTTGCAATCTAGAAGGACTCTTGGAATCTTGAAACCACTACAACGTTGCTCTAGTCTGGAAGAAGGATGTAAAATAACAACGTTGGTGAAATGAAATTGATTAAAATTAAAAGCAAAAAAAAAATCTGTTAAACAAGCAATTTACCATCTTCTGCAGTTTAGAGAGCTGCTCGTTCTGATTTTTGAGATTCTCTTTTTGAAACTGGGTCAAGAGTTGCAAACCCTGCAAGATGTTAGAGTTCTCCTCAGCTCGATCCTAAAAGCAGAAAAAAAAAAACATTGTTTATTCGATTCCCATGACGATGAGTTACTTCTGAGTAGCCTTGGGTAGTTTTCAGGTTTACCTTCAGCTCCTTGATGCTGTTAGGTGCAGAGTTGTTGAGATACGTCTCCAGCCGTTTCACTTTTGTCTTCAGCTCCTCCTCGTCCTTCTCTATGCTGCTCAGCTGGGTTTTAGTCATCTCAGCCTGAGCCTGTTGCTTTGCCATCTGGGCCTGACAAAAGAGCAGCTGCTCATGTTATTCTCTTCTTCAACAACAGTCTCTGTGAAGCTGGCAGCTGCCTGTCCTAGGCTGTAAGGTGCATCTCTCTGCTGCTCTTGAATGAAAGAATGTGAGCTATTCATGAACAGGAGGAAAACGCAGTGAATGAGGTGATTTTAAAAAGAATTAGTTTGGTGTTGAAGCATTAACAGCAGAATAGGATTTATTATAGAAGTAGTGGAGGCGTTTTGATGATTTGTTGCGTCTACAGCTGTTTAATCTTGATGCCGAAGCCTCGACCCTTTTCTGCTTCTGCATATTTTTGCTAAATACCATCTCAGCCCAGCTCCACATAAAGAATATATGTTTACATAGTTCTGTTCTTTCCTACCTGCAGCAGCTGCACGACTTCTTTTATCTGTCGCTCCGTCTCCGCAGCCTGCTCCGTCTGCTTCCCCAGCTTTTGGAGAGAATCTTCATGAGCTTTCAGAGTGCTGCTGATTTTTGTCATCTTGGCCTCGGTGGTTTCAAACACGTAGCTCAGCGATTCGCTCAGCTGTATGACTCCGAACATGAGCACGTTGACCTCTTCCTGCGGCGCGGCCCTCTCTTCCATCCGGCCGGTCTTCCTGATGGGGTTTGCATGGACCGCTCTTAAACCCACAGCTACACAAAGCAGGCACAGACTCCAGATCATCCTGATAACTCTTTCCTGCTCACTTATTTAAAATGTCCTGTTTTTTCTTACAGGGATATGCCCAGTTACACTTAAAACAAATGGTTTGATGTAGAGCTGGTGCAAACTTAGAAGTGTGTTAGTCTCAGAGCTGTGCAGAAGTTGACATCAGCTGAAGGCTTGTGTGCCTTTTTATAGTGACTGCACAGGCAGTGTCGTGGTAAAACATTAGCTTTTGTTGGTTTGATCTCATGTCTAGAACACGGCCTTGGTCTCAGTGACCTTCTCTTCAAGCACGAGCACCTGGGCTCTAATTTTAGCATTTAGGTCACAGTCTTGCAACATACATACTAATTTATGCAAAAAAACACAGGTTTGAAACTAAAAATAGTAATGAGAATGTATCAGAATATGTGCAGTAATTATTTTTTTAAGGTTTTAATTTTATACGGTGATGAATCAGTTCCCCTTTGACGTGACTAAAATCAGCTGTTTCAAAATATGATATTTACCCCTGATGTTTGATTTGGACAGGGGATGTTGACATTTACTAGTGAAAACTGTTGGGTCACACTCCTCTCCTGCGTGCACATTTACTGAAATTAAGACTAATAAGGTTTATCCTGAAAAACTGGAGCAAAAGGATGAGGTATTGCTGACGTAGCTGGCAAAAATGACAGAATAAGGAAGTAATAAAAGTTTACTAATCGCAGATTTATGAATGTCTACTTTGGTCGCCTCTCCTTTCTGTCTAATTTTTATGTAATATTCAACCTCTCAGGAACCTGCTCTATGTTTACCCACAAAGTCTGAACTTCAGCAGTCGTCAGGGGTCAGTGAGAAACATCGCTGTGAAAGTTCAGTTCATGGCAGGAGAAGACCCAAGTCAAGCTCTGCCGGTGGGTTACATTCAAGGACAACCATGTGACGTGGCTGTAACGCTCTTAGAGAAATCAAATGTCATACTGACTTAGGAGTAGATGTAGGGATGTGTTCTTTGAAGATCTGACCAAGTCTTACAATCTTATATCCAGCCAAAAAATATCTTTGATCTTGTTTTGAGACTGATATACTAAGCAAGAGCAGCATTAGATTGTTAATCTTGTTAGCCTGGAAATTATCTTTATTTTAAGAAGTCTTACCAAGTTCAGTCAGATGGCAGATTATTTCTCTTAATTTTTGTCTGAATCTTCTCAAATTAAGTAAAATCAGTTTCAAAGCAATTGGTTGGATATAAAATTGTAAGACTTTGTGAGATGAGCAATTTTTGCATGGTATCCAATCACTGGCTGTGTCCAAATTCAGGTCGGTTATCTCCCAGCGATGCGCTGAAGGCTGTCCAAATTCTAGGGCTCCTCCAATTGCAGCCCACAAATTCACCCTCCTTTTCCCCCGATTTGACGGATTTGTCAGGTGTCACTAAGAGTGTATCCTCAGCCCCCCCAATCGGGAGATTTTTTTTTTAATGTGCTTGTAATAGTGTAGAAGTTAGAGACAGGAGTACAGTTTTCAATAAAAGTCTGGCAGTACAAAAACTGAAGGTTTAAAGCGATTGTGTTGTTAGGTTTTTGTTATTTGCATAGACCAGTGTTGCCAACTTCTGAGCAAGGAAAGTCCCTATTGGCTGTCCTAAAAGTCGCTAGATGACGTCATCACCTAATATGCATAGTTGGATGTTTGCCAATAATTGT
>JAUBOC010000019.1:7467586-7485815 GCA_032275365.1 Anablepsoides cearensis | reverse complement strand
TATCTCACACATCTGAGATGAACGGTTGAGATATTTGCATGTGAAGAAACAGGAAGTGATGTCAAAGGGGAATGTCTGCATTTGAACAGAGCCTTGCTAAAATGGCTAAAAACACAGACTGAAGAGAAGAATCTGATGTTTCTTTAGAATATTTTAATCACTATTATGGAGAGATGAGAAAGAGTCATAATTCAAATAATATTGTTTAAATAAACAAAAACCAGAAAGCTTTATTTCTCAAAGAGTTCCCCTTTGATGTCACTTCCTGTTTCATTTTAGCTGAGGCAAATTCAAAAGAAAATATGCCAATTATGTGACATAAAGGGTAAAATCATGTGTAATATGCCAAGTTTCTTCAATATAAATATATTTTCTTTGAGTTTTTGTATTTCATGGATATGCGTGTCACAGGCACTTTAAGTACGTTTCTTATCAATGAAATTAATTTTTATCAGTCATTTCTTGTCAAGGTATTTTTATTTTTACTTAATTATTTTTTTTCCCAAGTACTTTATACACCTGTTTTTTTTTTTTTTTTTGGTAGAAAAGAACATGTTTGTGATTTGATTAAATGTGCTTCAAAATGTCACCAGTGAACCTTGGCCGAGCTGCTTTTGAAGCCATGGCTCTGCTGGTCAACCAGATCCACAAAAACCTGGAGGGAAACCAGGATCAGCACGGCCGCAACAACCTGCTGGCATCTTATATTCATTACGTCTTCCGCCTGCCCACTGCTGAACCCGCATTGCACCCAACAAGTGAGTGTACCGTGCAACCCGCTCACAGGAAGCCGCTAAAACAGGCTGAAGATTATTATTTTGTTGGAATTTGTTCTAATTATTTACTAATATCCGTGCCGGCTTTGTTTCCCGAGAAGCAGGCTCCCAGTCCTATGAAATGCCTGTGCAGTATGCTACCTTGTCCAGGGCAACAGCCCGCCCAAGCAGTCTGCATCTGTCACGTTCAAAGAGTATTAGTAATTCCAATCCTGACCTGGCTACCACTCCAGTTTCCCCTGACGAGGAAGTTCAAAGGATCATAGGAAGCAAAGTGAGTTTCAAATTTTAATAATATTAATAATAATAATACATGATAAATAAGATCTCAAGCTTGTTAGTGGTCAATAGTGGTCTGTGTTTTTAGAGTTTTTTAAATAATACCCATTGCTCTATTTTTAAATTTCCTTCTAAACCAGTTATTTTGATTTAATGAAAGTGTCTTTATTCTTCACAGCAAATGTAATAAACTCAAGTCAACTGAAAACTCACAGCCTAGTCAATACAAATATGCTATGTGCCTTTTTCTCTGTTTCTGTTAGTTCCTCCAGTTTCTTCTCCCACATTCCCTCTTTTTCATTCATTTTAATGTCTTTTGTTTTTGTTTCTCCCTGATTTTTACCCTCAGATAATATCTTGTGTGATTATTACTCTCCCTTTACTCACGGTGTCCTTGCCTCTCGCCATACTTTGTTTGTTTGTGTGTGTGTGTGTCTCATCGGTGGCTTATGGCAGGGTATTGACCGCTCCCACTCCTGGGTAAACTCTGCTTATGCCCCTGGGGGGTCCAGATCTGTGCTACGCCGGAACCCCAACTCCAGCTGTGAGCTCAAGCAGGTGCCAAATCCTTCCTCCTTCTCCTCATCCTCCTCCCTTCCATCTCTAAATAGCATATCTTCTGTGAACCTTGTATTTCTGTCTGCACGCCTCATTCTCCTCATCCCTCGTTCTACTTTTTTTTTATTTAAATCATTCCATCCTTCCAAATTCATCTTTTCTCTGCTGCCTAACAAGCCATTTTGTCTGGTGTTCAACTGACAAAAGCGCCGCCTGAGGCTCGTTAGACGTCCCTCCGGCCTCGCGCTCATCAGAGTTCACAGAAAAGCTCTGTGGTCATCCTCCCATTCCCAGTTTCACCCATTTTCATGTCACTGTTTTCGTCTCTGTGTTCACCTCACCATCACTTCATGTCAGGCAAGCGACCTGAGCAGCAATCGCATGTCTGCCTTTCTGGACAGCGTGGCCTTGTTAACAGTTCCCACAAGGCAGATTATAAAGAAGGTAAAACTGGAATCTAATGTTAAAAAAAAAAGAAAAAAAAAGTGACATGGGCATTTTAAATGAGAAACTAACACATACTGACACACCATCATTACATGTTAGCATCATAAACATTTATCATCATTCAGTATATTTAACAACTGTATTTCTGATGTGGTTATAAAATATACTAAATAAAGATAACTTTTTATTATTATTAGTTTTTTATTTATAAATGGTATGTTTTTCTCAGAATAGGGTTTGACTAGCTTTTAAGCATTTCTTATTAGATTTTTACCAACATTTATTTCAGATGATACTTAGTGAATTGAACATAGATTCATTCTAAATAGGTAAAGTTTTTAAATGTATTTATTGGTTTCTTCGTGTTGCGTAAAGTGTTCTGTGTTGGTTTGTGTTCAGTTGCTCCATGAGGAGCTGGCATTACAGTGGGTGGTCAGTACCAGCGCAGTGAGGGAAGCAGCTCTGCAGCAGGCCTGGTTTTTCTTCCAGCTAATGGTCAGTATTTCATCGGAAAATTACAAAACCCCTCACCTTATATGGCTGTCTGATCTATTCCTTGTTTAAGTACATAGATTAAAGTTATAGTGTTTATGAGAAGAAAGGCAATAATATCATGAAGTGATGATGTTTTTATTTCTAAACCTTCGTACAGACTAAGAGCATGGCTCATCATTTATTCCTGACCTCCAAACTGGACGCCCCCAGGCGTCAGCGTTTCCCAGACCGCTTCATTGATGACATCGCTGCCCTTGTGTGTGCCATCAGTGCAGACATCGCCAGCCGATACCAGAAGGTATGAAGCCCTCAAAGATACACCACACTGAAGAAGAACCTGCTTTCAGTCCATTTAATAACCGTTTGAGTCCCCTGAACAACAAAACATTTGATGGATTTTTATGTCAGATGTTGTTGTGTCTCTACCGGTTGAGCTTTGTTGATTGTTTCAAATATTATAATAGTTTTTTTTCCTTTCCTGTCCTTTTAAATATACATTCTCTCTTCCTCAATATTGATCTTCCTCGCATAAAATCTTCCCCTCCTTTCAGGACGTGGAGCTTGTGGAGAGGTTAAATAGCAGTCTGGGCTTCTTCCTGAATGATTTGCTGTCTCTCATGGACCGGGGATTTGTTTTCATCCTCATTCGCTCCTACTACAAACAGGTGCTCATTGATCTCTTATTCGTTTTCCAGTAACTTCAAACAGCTTAAAGCTTTTACTCCTCCTCTGACTCTTGTCCTTAAAATTGTGTTTCATAGATTGCTAACAAGCTCCACACAGCACAAAATCCCAGCTCTTTGAATGCCCTGAGGATGGACTTTATCCGTATCGTCTGCAGCCATGAGCATTACGCTATCCTCAACTTACCCTGCTCCACTCTGAGCCCCCCAGCGTCCCCCTCCCCTTCCACCTCGTCCACAACGTCACAGGTACTGGAGCCAGCTGGAAAATGAAACATGTTTAGAGGAATAAATGTAGTGGGATTGCTGAGTGCTGATTGACTTTACAGAAGAAGCTGAAACTTGAGGTTTTAAAGGTAAAAGGAAGCAAAACACCAGATAAATAAAAAATAAATAAAAACAAGTTCAGTAAAAGTTACAAAAGAGTTGGTAAAAGCAGCAAAAGACTACTTTAAAGTATCAAAAGATGAGCTTAAAACATCAAAAGTAATTAAAAGCAGCAAAAGACTAGCTAAAAGTTTAAAACACTAGCTAAAAGCAGCAAATAACTAGTTTAAATTAGCAAAAGGCTAGCTAAATGCAGTAAAAAGACTAGCTAAAAGTATAAAAACATTAGCTAAAAGCAGCAAAAGGGTAGTTAAAAGCAGCTAAAGACTTGCTAAAAACAAAAGAGTAGTTTAATGCAGCCAAAACTAACTAAAGGTAGCCAAAGACTAGCTAAACGTATCAAGAGAGTAGTTATATTGCAGCATAAAACAAGCTAACAGTATCAAAAGACTTGCTAAATGTAGCAAAACACAAGCTCAAAGTATTAAAAGCGTAGCTAAAAATAAAAAATGGTCTAGCTAAAAATATCAAGAGTAACTTAAAGTAGCAAAGGGCAAATTAGAAGTATCAATAGTGAAAAGCTGAAAATGGTAAAAGGATAGTTAAAAGCTAAAGTATAACAATTTTATCTAAATGTAGCTGAAGACCAAAAGTCATATCACCTGTTTTCTTAATGAGCTGAACATTTTGATACATGATTGGCTAAAGTAGCACAAAGTAAATAGGTAAATTACACATAATCTATAAAAAAACAGGTAAACATTACTGTGAATGCTGATTCAGCATTCAACAAATCATTTAAACTTAAGGAAGTGTAAAAGTGTTTTGAACTTTTGTTCCCACATGGAGCAAGTTTGTAATTACAACTTTCTTCATATAAGTCATGACTTTCAATGTCCCTTTTTGTTACAGAGTTCAGCGTTTTCGAGTATGGTGCCAGACCAGGGCGTGGCCACCATGTTTGAACTCTCTGTGCCGTTTCGCCAGCAGCACTTCTTGTCTGGCCTGCTGCTCAGTGAGCTCTCTCTCATTCTTGATCCTGAAGGCGAAGGGTGGGTTCTTTGTGTTTCTCAGTAAACATAACTTTCCCAACTCATTTAACATAAAATATGAAGAAACGTCAAGCATTCTGTGAGAACTGCAGCAGAAATGATTAATATATATTTCTACCTTCAGGGTTTTCTTCCTCCATAAAAAGGCCATCAGTGCTGTTCACTCTCTGCTGTGCAGCCACGATGCAGACCCTCGCTACAAAGACCCTCAGGTCAGAGCTCACCTCGCCAAGCTCTACCTGCCGCTCGTCCCCATCGTCATGGAGACGCTACATCAGCTCCACGACTTCTGTGGTCAGTAGAGTTTCATGTGGAGCTGCTGGTTTTCTGATGCATGACGAGACCTGAGAGTCCTTGTCTCGTTTCTTTGTAGACTCGTCTGCCCGTGTCCGCCTTGCCACCGCCGTCGCTGAAGATATCGACCCAGACAGCAATATTATTAGTCAGTCTGTTGCCATGGCAATCGCCGGCTCTCCTTTGCCGCATGCCAAAGCAAACCCATTTTCTCTCCCCTCAGTGGTAAGTGATAGCAGCAGGGGTCAGCGTGTTCTCCTGGGCCCTACAGGCTGGTGGGTCAGAGATCAACCTCTCTGTCAAACGAAGCTCCTTCTGTTTCTTCTTTTAATTTTTGTTTGTTGTCTGAAGGTTGTTTGCTCTTTTTGTCCTGTAGGTGGCTCTCTGTGTCCTTTATCTTCTCAACACCCTTTATTTGTTCTGTTTTTGTCCTGGAATTCTTGGCCCACCTGCTTGCTCTCTTTTCATTTCATTTCATTTATTGTTTATTTGAATAGGGACAAGTGTCGAGTATTAACAATACTGTACACTACAACATTTATAGCAATGCCCGTCCCTAGATGGGCTTTTAGCAACATGAAATAAAAGTGTAAAATACAGTTACCAAATAAAGACATCACAATATTAAAACTCACTAATAAACTTATAAACCAACTTAAACACAAACCATTCAAAATGGACAGTTCAGTTCTTCATGACTAGCTGGTTTTCCTTCAAGAAATGCTTCAGTTCTGATCTAAAATGGTTCCAGTCAGACATCAGTTTTAAATCAGAAGGTAGGGAGTATCTAGCAGAAAAAGCTGTTTGACTCATAGCAGTTTTATAAAAAAGGAACTTAACAGTTCCCACTGTTTGCTCCATGAGTTACTGAGCTTGTAGGTCTAAGAGGAACCAAAAGCTCACTAAGCATTTGAGGAGCCTGTTCATTCAAACATTTAAAGTACCTGTGACATGCCTAACCTTCAAATACAAAAAGTTAAAGAAAACAACTTTATGTTTATAAAACTTACCATAAAAGACATGATTTTACTCATGTTATTTCATAACTGGCGTATCTTCTTTTGAACTTGGCTCAGCCAAAGTGAAACAGGAAGTGACATCAAAGGGGAACTCTTAAAAAACTTTCTGGTTTTTGTTTATTGAAACAATATTATTAAAACTCTGTCTCTTTTTCTCTCTATGGTAGTGACTCAAAATTTAAACACAAACATCAGATTCTTCTCTCGAGTCTGGATTGTTAGCCATTGTAGCAACGTTTTGTTCACATTAAAACATTCCCCTTTGACATCACTTCCTGTTACTTTACATCTCAAATATCTCAACAACAGGTTATCTCAGCAGTGTGAAATTATTTATGTGGTATGTTATCAGTGTTAGCTTTCAAATAATTCATTCATATTTATTACAAAAAATGGATGTCACAGGCACTTTAAAAACGATTACTACTGCTCATCTGTGGTCAAGAATCTTGGAGTGTTTTTAGACAGTGCTTTTAAATTTGAGAAACAGATATTTTCAGTTGTTAAAACCAGTTTTTATCAGCCCCGTCTTAATGCCAAAGCAAAATCTTACATTCCCCACAAAGACTCTTGAAACTCATCCATGCTTTTATTACATCTAGACTGGACCATTGCAACTCATTATATGTTGGTTTGGAACAATCATCTCTCCATCATTTGCAGTCTGCTGCACGTCTTTTAACAGGTTCTAGAAGGCAGGATCACATCACTCCTGTTTTATCTGACCTACACTGGCTGCCTGTTCACGTTCATATTGATTTTAAGATTATTTTACTTATGTTTAAAGTTTTAAATGGTCTGGCACCCAGTTATTTATTGACCCTGTTGAACTTTTATACCCCACACAGAGAACTGAGATCTTCTAATCAGATGCTTTTAGTGCAGCCAAAGGCAAAGCTAAATCATAGAGGGGAACAGGCTTTTGCTGTGGCGGCCCCCAGACTCTGGAACAACTGACCTCTTGGGATCGTACTGCAGAGTCTGTTCAGTCTTTTAAATCTCACTTTTCATTCAAGCTCGGTTTGAGCTACCTCAGGAATTAGCAATTTGTGTGTTTTGATTCGTCTTAGCTTGTTATTAGTTTTAATTGTTTGTTTCGTGTCTGTGTTTGTTTTAAATATGCTATACAAATAGGATGATGATGATGTTTTGAAGCACATTACAAGAGTGGCTTTGCATCTGTGTGTTCATCTTTACCAGGCCACTCGGCAGTCCAGCTCTCTGTCTGCTGAGTGCAGCAGGACCCTGCTGGTGTGTTTCCTGTGGGTGCTGAAGAACGCAGATGCAGCTCTCCTGGAGCGCTGGGTTTCTGATCTGTCCGTGCTACAAATCAACCGTTTGTTGGATCTGCTTCATCTCTGTGTGTCCTGCTTTGAATACAAGGTACAGTAACCAACTTTCAACACATTTAAAAGCATTTTTTTTATTCCTCTGTCATGTAGTAGTGAAAAGCAGGAGAATAAACAGGAGTTGAAATCTATTTCAAAAACATTCAATCCGTCATCATACTGGGATATTTACAGGATCTTAAAAAGTGTTAAATTCAAGTTGTGCTTTTAACACTATGTGTAAATGCAGTTGGAACGTGACGTCTACGTTTTCCCCAACTGTAAAATAACAGCTTATTACAGTCCACCAAGCACTTTCTGAACCCTTTCAGCCAAGAAACATCTTTTAAGTGTTATTGAAATGACATAGAACCATTGCATAATTTTATACATTCAAGATTGCAGAAAAAGATACTAACTTTTCAAGAGCCGTACGAGACACCAAATGTAGTTTTAGTCCTTCAAAAGTCTAGATTTTCCAATTTAGGTTTTAAATTACATTTAGTTCCATCATAAATGTATTCACTCTCATACGTAAACACCAGATGTTTAACAAAATGTGATTGGTCCAGATGTTTTCCACGACTAAATTGCTGTTCACAGCTGTGCATCAGAAACTGGGATTTCCTGCTGGAAATGTGTTCTCGTGGCGTGAAATTCAAGGATTTTCCAGTTAAACCTGCTTGAAATATATGAATCTGTCACTATACTTGCTGTACATTTGTTCTGCTTGGAGAGCTTCTGACTGATTGTGAACATCATGGTTTCAGGGGAGGAAGGCTCTGGAAAGGATCAACAGCCTGACCTTTAAAAAGTCTCAGGACATGAAGGCCCGCCTGGAGGAAGCTATCCTGGGTACAATAGGAGCCCGACAGGAAATGGTCCGTCGCTGTAGAGGTAAATATCCCGAAGACACAATATTATACCTCGAAAAATGTCATTTGTTCACTGAAACATTTGTACTCTTACAGAAAGAAGTCCTTATGGCAGCCAGGAGAATGTCAGGTGGAGGAAAAATGTCACTCACTGGAAACAAAACACAGACAAAGTTGACAAGTATGTTCATTAAATGCATCAGAATCATTGCTAACTGTGTGGATTAGTATTCTGTTTTTATAAATGAAAGGTGAGGATGATGATTGTAAGTATTATCTTCCAGGAGTAAGGCTGAGATGGAGCAGGAGTCTGTGGTGGATGGAAATCTGGCTACTGAGGCCTCACTGATCGTCCTGGACACGTTAGAGATTATAGTAAAGGTAAAAAAAGAAAATCACTCAGGATTACCTTTTTTATGTCGATTTTATTTTCTGAAGTTTCTGTCCCTGTCTTCTTTCAGACTGTGGTTGCATCTGAACTGAAAGAAAGTGTTTTAGGCGGGGTTCTGCGAGTTCTCCTCCACAGCATGGCAGGCAACCAGAGCGCCCTCTTCCTGCAGCATTGCTTCACTACACAGAGGGCTCTGGTTTTCAAGGCAAGAACACTTCCTGTTGGTTTACAGTAGTAACAGTGTTTCCAGACTTGCTGTTGATTTATTATTCTTCACATAACTATTTTCCTGAACTTTCAAATTACCAAAAATAGTTGTTTTATTGTATTTATTTTAGATTTTTTTGACGTCGCATCTGTGTAAATGTTATTAAAACATTTGTTTTGTGCAGTTCCCAGAGATGCTGTTTGAGGAGGACACGGAGCTTTGTGCAGATTTGTGCCTCCGCCTCCTCCGCCACTGCAGCAGCAGCGTCAGTCCGGTCAGGAGTCACGCCTCGGCTTCTCTTTACCTGCTCATGAGGCAGAACTTTGAGATTGGGAATGTAGGTTTGAAATCTTCTGCTAAATAGCTTTGTGTTGTTTCTCTAACATCATAACTCATAATTTATTTTCCTTTTCTTTGTTTCGTGTCAGAACTTTGCCCGAGTAAAGATGCAGGTCACCATGTCTCTGTCCTCGCTGGTGGGAATGTCACAGAACTTTAATGAAGAGCATCTTCGTCGGTCATTAAAGACCATCCTGACATACGCTGAAGAAGACCTCGAGCTGCGGGACACACCTTTCCCAGAGCAGGTGGGTGACCGCTAAGACTGCGTCAGGCTGTTTTTCTAAATTGCTCAAATGGAAAACGATGTGATAATGTGATGCTTACGCAGGTCCAGGATCTGGTCTTCAACCTGCACATGATTCTTACTGACACTGTTAAGATGAAAGAGCATCAGCAGGACCCGGAAATGCTCATCGACTTGATGTACAGGTAAAAAGACGCAGGTAATGAGGCAGGCAAACAGAAAGTGTTAAATAAATAAAACTCTTTTGTTTGTTTATTTCAGGATTGCCAAAGGCTACCAGAACTCTCCTGACCTGCGCCTGACGTGGCTTCAGAACATGGCAGGGAAACACTCGGAGCGAGGAAACCACGCCGAGGCGGCCCACTGCCTGGTCCACAGCGCTGCACTGGTGGCAGAATACCTCAACATGCTGGAGGACTGCCGCTACCTGCCTATTGGTTGTGTCACATTTCAGGTCAGTTCGAGCAGCTTAATTCAGTAACGTTTAGATAATTATGTAAACTGAACAATCATTTTTACATTCCTATTTCTCTTGTTTCTCTCCCAGAATATTTCCTCTAACGTTTTAGAGGAGTCAGCCATATCTGATGACATTTTGTCTCCGGAGGAGGAAGGCATTTGTGCCGGGAAGTATTTCAGCGAGTCGGGTCTTGTGGGCCTCCTGGAGCAAGCGGCTGCCTCTTTTAACATGGTACGACTCACATTCTCTGGCTCCACGGTGACGGGCGGCGTGCGGTCAGACACAGCAGGGTTACGGCCTCAACATGGCTGAACAACATGAGGTAGAAATGTGTGAGAAGTTGTGTTTCATTATCCTTTTAACCGCAGGCGGCCATGTTTGAGGCTATAAATGAAGTCTACAAGATTCTGCTGCCCATCCATGAAGCCAACAGAGACTTTAAGAAGTTGTCAACTGTCCACGGAAAGCTGCAGGATGCTTTCAACAAAGTCTACAACCAAGTTAGTCAACAGTCTGTTCTCACATAAAAATAAATCAAAAATCTTCACTTTTTTTGTTTCTAATGTTTGTCTTCTCATTTCTGAATGTTTCCAGAGTTCAGGATGGGAGGTAACAAGTTCCTTACTTATATTAATTATATTCAGTTTTAAATAAGATAAATACTGTGGTATTTTTTCCTTTTGTATTAACTTTTTTATATTGTTTCTTTTTTCTACGTGGACAACGTGTTAATGGTGAGTGAAAATTGTCAACAGTTTCCTCCTTTTTGTTGTATTTTTTTTCTGCTGTTCAAAAATGTTTTGCTCTTTTTGCATGTTTTCATAATCAAGATCTTATATCCAAAAGCTGCTTAATTTTCCACAAATTAAACTGCAACATAAATGTAGTTTTTCCCATCTCTACCAGCTGACTTCACTTATTTCAATTTCTTTTTTTTTGTTCCTTCCACAGTCTTTAGAGAATGTTTGGGACCTACTTCCGTGTTGGGTTTTATGGTTGCCAGTTTGGAGACTTGGACGAGCAGGAGTTTGTCTACAAGGAGCCTTCTATCACCAAATTAGCTGAAATCTCCCACAGGCTTGAGGCAAGTAGATTTATTGCGATGCTAATAAAAGTGTTTTTTAGAGATTTATGAGGAACCTGAATATATATTTCTTTGTTGATCAGGAGTTTTATTCAGTGAAGTTTGGTGATGATGTAGTGGAAATTATAAAGGACTCCAACCCAGTGGATAAAAGCAAACTGGATCCTAATAAGGTAAGAAAAGATCTTTATTTTTAAATGTATTTTCTGGACTATAAGTTTCAGGACCAGCTAAATTATGAAAATAACCGTCTAACTGTACTCTCACAGGCCTACCTCCAGATCACCTATGTTGAGCCTTTCTTCGACACATATGAGCTAAAGGAAAGAATCACCTACTTTGATAAGAACTACAACCTGCGCACCTTCATGTACTGCACTCCCTTCACGCTGGACGGCCGGGCTCACGGAGACCTGCACGAGCAGTACAAACGTAAAAGCATCCTGACCACGTCTCATGCCTTCCCCTACATAAAGACCCGCATCAACGTAATCCACAAGGAGGAGGTCGGTGTCTGTTTGGAAACAATCAGATGTTTATGATAAACACTCTGAGTAATGCCACTTTTGTTTTTGGTTTCACAGATTATCCTTGTCCCCATGGAGGTGGCCATCGAAGACATGCAGAAGAAGACTCAGGAGCTGGCTTTTGCCACAAATCAAGACCCTGCAGACCCTAAGATGCTTCAAATGGTGCTGCAGGGCTGCGTGGGCACGACTGTCAACCAGGTGCCTGATTGGATTTATAGCCTTTATTTGTTTAAAACGTCAAAAGCAAACCTTCTCAAGTTCCCGTTAAAATCAGGCTTCAATTCCAGGCCAGCTTTTATGCATTCCTCAGCCAGTGTGTAACAGTTTCTCCCCTCGCACAGGGTCCCCTTGAAGTGGCGCAGGTCTTTCTTTCTGAGATTCCCGACGATCCAAAGCTGTTTCGCCATCACAACAAACTGCGCCTTTGCTTCAAAGACTTCACTAAGAGGTGATGACACACTCCGCACCTCGGGCACGGACCAGCGTCTAACTAAGAAAAACAAACCCAGACTCTCTGCATCCTCTCTGCTATTTGTCGTGCAGGTGCGAGGACGCCCTGCGCAAGAATAAAGCCCTGATCGGGCCGGACCAGAAGGAGTACCACAGAGAGCTGGAGAGGAACTACAACAAACTGAAAGAAGCGCTGGGTCCTCTCATCAACCGCAAGATCCCCCAGCTGTACAGAACCCTGCCAGCTCCGGCTACACAAACACAACGGTAATTTGAGCCATTAACACAAGGACACACAAAATGAGCTCATACTTTTTCTCCAAATGCAACAATAGAGAAACTCAAAACCAAATGAAAAGCCACACACTCACCCTGCTGCAGTTCTTGATAAAACTTGGTGCACTGATTACAGAACTAAAGCTTGTTTGACTCTAGAAACTATCACCATATGTATTTTTTTGTTTTGTTTTCATCATCCTTTGGCTGAAGGTTTGTGTTTACATGTGAGAGTCAGTGGACTGCTGGTTTATAACCAGAAACAGAGCTGGAGACAGTGGTAGAATGATGTTACAGGGCAATAGAAAATAAAAATAAATCTATTATTTCATTGAACAAACTGCTGAATACACGTTTAAATATTTAGCTGTGGGTAAACTGACTTCCATTGTTTTGTTGGTTTCTTATATAATAATGTGGATGCTATGTTCACATTATAGAGATGATCCATTTTCCTTCCATTTGTTTTTCATCATGTATCTCCTTTAAAAAATTCATGCTTCTTCAGGACTTCTATGACTTTTGGTATTTCAGCAATTTAAACTTTTTTAGATGTTTAGCCTTTTCTGCCATTTTTGTTCTCATTTAAAATCAAACAGAGATGTCTTCAACATCTTTAAACTTCTTCAAAATACTTAAACCTTTCCTGTACTTTTGTCTTTGTGCTAATTTTGTTTTCCTTCAGTTTCTTTTTTTTGTTCTTTTTCAGCTATATTTCTGCTATTTTCAGCTATTCTAGTTTAATTTTTTTTTGTTCTACTATCAGATTCTTTCTGTTAATTTAGGCTTTTTATTCTACTTTTAGCTGGTTTTTGCAATTTTCTTGCTACTTATTTAGTGAATTTCAGCTTTTTTTGCCTAATTTACATGAAATTGCAACATTTTGTTCATTTTTTCTGCAAAAATTGTTCAGGATTAAGCATTCATTATTCATTATTAAGCTGGATTTTCACTGAAAATTACAATTATTTAGTTGTGTATTTTTAAGTAAAGAAAGAAAGAAAAACAGATCAAAAGCATTCCTTCAAAAAAAAAA
This sequence comes from Anablepsoides cearensis, assembly GCA_032275365.1. Taxonomy (NCBI): domain Eukaryota; kingdom Metazoa; phylum Chordata; class Actinopteri; order Cyprinodontiformes; family Rivulidae; genus Anablepsoides; species Anablepsoides cearensis. The sequence goes on along the minus strand of JAUBOC010000019.1, from coordinate 7,472,661 downwards.
CGTATCACCTGCCACCTTTCATGACGTTTTTAAACTAAGATCATATGTTGAGAACTGATTGAGTTGTAGCCATTTTGATCAAACACTAGAAATAACATTATGCACATTCATTGAATTTTTTTCAGTGGTTCATGAGATATTTCGCTAACAGATGAACAAGACTGACTACAATGGTTAGTGCCTTGGTTTTAAGTATATGTTGGGGACAATGCTCAACTACTGCCACACAAAATTATAGCTAAATATGTGTAACATTGGCAGAGTGACATCATTTTTTCAGTTTTTTAAGATGAGTTGGCTTCCATCAATTAAAGGCAAAGTTTAAAACACAGATCTCAGTCCAGTCTTTGCTACTACCACTCCATATCTAAACACAACATCTGTAAAATTGCCCCTTATAGCAGTGATTCATGAGATATTTTGCTAACGATACACAGGAACACAAGCAAAAACACTCGAATGAGTAATAAAAGGAAAATTTCCCATGCCAAACTAATTTTGTAATCTCAGTTTTACAGAGAAGAAAGAAACGTTTAGTAACCGTCTCATTCTGCCTCACAGAAACTCCTACACCAGGTCCAGTCTCCGCAGAGTCGACTGCTGAGGAGCAGAAAACTGGAAATCCCAAAACGGCAAGCTGTAAAAATGATCACATCTCATCCATTCTTATCGCTCCCCCCTCCCCCTCCCCTGCCACTGCACACCAGCTGTCTCTCACACACACACCATCCTCTTCCTCGTTATTTTACCCCCCCCCCCCCCTCCACCTGCCCAGCCTCCCAGTCAAGCCTCAATCCCACCCAGCACCACCACACATACACACACACACACTGCTAGTTGTCACCTCTTTCCCTGCTGAACCATCACCACCAGTCTCACACCTCTGTTTAAAAAAAAAACAAGTATAAACAGCTGTTTATACTGGAAGGGTCTCTGCTCTGTAAACATTGTCATTTGGTGTGAGGCTCTTCAGATGCCAGAAAGCTTTCCAAAGTAATCCACTCACTGACGACCCAAAGTAATCTCTTTGAGCTCAATCTGGCTACAACAGTCGTTTTTTTTTTTTACCAGACTGCAGCAACCAAACATGTTGTGATCCGATTCAAAGCAGCCTGTTTGGTGTCATGTTGTTGCTTTTTTATTTGTAAAATATTGTTTTAAGCTAACTCTGGTAATAGCCACGACCAAAGTTTAAAGTTTTGGGTTCTGGTGAGTTTTCTTTTGTTGTAAGAAGACCAAATAACTGACATTCCTTCCTTCTCAAGTTGTAACATTTATCTGCTCTCGTTATAAGATTTCAAGAGGTCTCGTTCTGTGCAAGCTCCGGTCTCAGGCTTGTAAATAAGGAAAATGCCAGAATTGAGGTGTTTGACTGTTTGTTTGTTTTTTTTTTCTTTTTAGCTTTTAAACTGTGAAATTCTGTGTAATGCACTGCAATCTCATTAGATGTTTATTGCAGAAACACTGCCGTCAGTCAAACAACCGTCTTTAAACTCTAGTGTCATCCTGAAGTACTGGATATGCTTTAGCTGTAAGTCCTCTTTAGACCGTGAGATCTGCTGTTATAAAGCACTCTACATGTTCATTTTATGCCCATCTCTGTTTATCAAAGATTTCTATGTTTTTATAGGCCTTCCCTACTACTGTATGCATTAAATTGCACTATTATAAAAAAAAACTGGCACACTAACTCTGTAACAACAGAACTTTACTGTTTGCCTTTTTATTTTATTCATTTATGAGGAAAACTGTTTTTTTTACCATTTCATTTTTTTTTATTTATTTACGTTGTCTTCTATTAAAAAGTTCTTTCTACAGATCTGACTCGTTTATTATTTGTAGCATTTTGCAACTGAAAGGTACTGAAGTTATTTACTTCTTATTTTACTATTGTTTTTATAGGTTTAATGAAATGACTGATTTTTATAAATTATAAATGTTTTGTGTACCTTTTTCAGATTGTAATTAACTAGTTCTTAAATGTATTTACATAAAACCTCACAATGAGCTGCATTATTTTAATTTCTATTTCTATTTTAATCTTTAAGCAGGTTTTATAGTCCCGGATGGATTTACATTTAGTGGGCTTTTTTTATTGTAAAGACTGCAAACCTTGCTTCTGTAGGCGGTCCAGTGCCTGAACCTTGGGGCTTATGTCCATTTGGGACAGTGTTGCCAGCTATGCAGTGGTTTGGATATTTATACAATAGTTTTAGGGTCAAATCATTAAAATAATATGTCAATTATTTAATAACTTATGCATTGTGTTCATTAATTAATTTATTTTTTATCCACCTGAACACCCATATAACACCCACACCACCAGGTGTAAGACCCCGTTCCTTCCTTTGTGCATGTTTGCCAATCACAACTCTTTATCTCAAATAACTCCCAACCCACGGTTGCTGAGAAAGTGCACCCTCTATTAGCATGGTTTGGATAAAGATACAATAATGTTTAAAGCAACAGAGCGATATTACGCCACTTCATACCTGGCAACCTGGATTTGGATGCTGCTGGCCCTTTAAGAGGAGCGGGAGGAGGATGGGGATGGGGTCCGGAGCATCTCGGCTGCGGTGTTTTTGTCTGTCAGTGAGCGCCTGAGCCGAGTGGAGGCTGGAAGGGTTTCCAAAGGACGGGTAAGAGCTGCGGATAAGTTCCGTCTTATCTTTTTGTTGTGAATAAAAACACGTTACTCGTGTTTGTTAAATGTGTTTGGCGCGTTTCAGTCGACGCGGCTTTGACGGGACTTTTTCTTTATTAGTGAAGCGTCGGTTCTGCCCAAAAAATGACTCCGCCGGTTATTTCTCCGAAGTGGCGGATCCTCGGAGACCTAAAACCACCTCTAAATGAAAAGAAACATTTATAATGAGGTTTAGTGTGAAAACTGACGGGGGTTTTATCGGTTTAGCGACAGCTCTTTCTCCTGCTACAGGAATGCGTGTGAGCGTTTTGGTCGCTGCTGCTCCGGTGCTTTTGTTTAGAGCATCACCGGAGGAGCCTTTATTAACATGCCCTTAATTATTCTATATTATTATTTTATTATTTATTTAACATGAACCTGCTTCTTTCTGGGGGAAAAATAGATGCATTTAAAATGTTTTGAGATTTAATTAGTAAAAGTATTTATATAATGTGTAATTTACAACTGTTTACCCAGAAAACTTGTGGAAAGGACTTTTCCTGTTTGTTTAAACTGTTTTAAGCTTTGTGACAAATTTGTGTAAACTGTTGACTGTTTTACAAGAGCTTTACACCAGATTCCTAGAAGAAGACCCCCCCCCCCCCACACACACACACACACACACACACATTCTCTCTCTTTGCACATCCTTAATGCACAAAATGTTGCAGCATTTCAACATTTTTCATTTCATTAAAAATATGAAAGAAAGAAAAAACCTTAATTAAGCCAGAAAGAACTCTGGGGAGAGGGTGGATCCTGAGTTCTCATTACTTCCAGATGTTTTTTCTTTGCTCTTTTTCTCTCCAGATTTGCTGGTTTTAAAGGTAGTAAAGCTAAAGTTTATATGGAAAAGGCAGAATAAAAGTGTTGCTCAGCTGAGGAACAATCCAAAAGCAGTTTGTCGGGGCAACACTTTCTCGTCAAGTTTTTTGAAGACTCAAATTTAGAGGCCTGGCATGACTTGAAGTAATGTAATATTGCACGAATGACTCCAAATTTGACTCACAATCTGTAGATTTCACTGAGTAACAATCATTTTTCTGTGGATTAAACCTAATAAGCTGTGCTGGCCTGCATTGATTCATCCATTGATTACTTTCTGAGAGTTTCATTGAAATGTGTGGAGTAGTTCATGAGATATTTTGCTAGCAGACAAAAAGACCCTTAAAAAGGCTTAATGACAAGTAAAACTGATTATTTGTGGCTTAATACAGTTCTTTGAGAACACTAACAACCCATCTTTGTATGAGACGCGATGCTTCATGATGCAGACTCTGTGGTACATTATATGGGTTTGCCAGAAAACACGTCAGATGTTGTTGTTATGAAGGACATGCAGAACTTGGCAGGATGTGGGGGTGTAGTCATCAGCCTGTTACACTACATCACACAATACGCCACTGTCCTGCTGTTGTATAATGACTTTCTGGATGTATTAAATCACCTAACAGGGAGTAGCTCGTAGCAGCTGTGTGGCACTCAGAGTGAGCAGGGTTCCCCCACAGTCCTCATATTTCTGTTCAGTTAAATGTGCATCTAAACGGTAGTTGTTAAAACAAATATTTTACAGTTTAACTCCTAAAAACAAGGTTTCGTTGTCGGCAAAATAACCCGTTTCCAGGAGAGCTGGTGAGAGCTGCAGCAATAATAGTGACAATTGAGTTCTCAGGGTTTCAATTTAAGAATCTTTGTTCTGATTTCGAGTTATTTTCATCATTTTTGTTTTGTCCGAGCTGGAATGTGATTGTCTCATTACAGGGTTTGGACCCAGGGGTGCTGTGTTGGAATGCAGAGCCATAAACCCCATTTGCACAGCATGGCCACATGCTGGGCTTTTAAATAGTTTAGTGAGACTAATTAAATTATACCCTGGACCTTCATAATATGGTCTGTCACACTGTCCTGCGGTTCATTACAGATTAGTGTCTCTGAACAGTTTTATGGGATAACTTATTAACTTCCCTGTTTAAACAACACACATCATCATTATTGTTTATGTTCTGTCACTATAAAGAAGCGTAAGATGTGTAAAATGTGGCTAATTGACCTTTTTAAGTTTATATCCAGACAGTCAGGTTGGGTTTGTTTAGTACATTCAGTGTTTAACCCATAAAAAACCTACAACCTGTTAGAAAATTCACTCTAAATTAATTTTTATCAGCTGTACAACAAACTAGAGCTATAACACAAACAAATTCAAGCATTCCCTGAAGGAAAAATCATAACTTTCAGCTACTACCACTTCACACGTTATTATATTGCTAACAGACAAACAGGCAACGTTTTAAGCAAATGGAGTACTGAGTAAATGTTGCAGACAAGCTTTTAGGTAGGAAGAGGGCATGAACACTTTAGCCCCTCACACACACACACACACACACACACACAC
>JAUBOC010000019.1:7448951-7467486 GCA_032275365.1 Anablepsoides cearensis | reverse complement strand
TGCAGACAAGCTTTTAGGTAGGAAGAGGGCATGAACACTTTAGCCCCTCACACACACACACACACACACACACACACTAAAATTTACATACATTTAAAAAAACACACAACAGCTGCTGAAGCTATAAAATCGCTTCCCACCTCCCCTATTCAAATTAGTTCTTTATGTGTCTTCCTCTGGCTTCATAAAATAACTTGGTTATTCTCATGCCGCCTACAAAATTTTAGGAAGTTTACGAAAGTTTTACAATGTATTCGAAATTTACGTAAAGTTACAGATGAACCGGTAGTGGAGTTTGACACTCAGCTACTGCTACACTGAATCTTAGCGCTATATTTGTAAAATTAATTCAGTTATTGAATTGAACTTTTATTGAACAGTTATTGAACATTCAGTTATTATTCAGCTATTTTTATATTTCCTAATGTTAATTGGTTGTTTGTGCCCATTTTGAACGGAATTGACTCCAAAAGTTTATCATTTAATGAATCAGTGCTTTGAGTTTTACAGTAAAATATTATGATAACAGACATACATACAAAAACAGAATCATTTACCTTTTCCCATTTGCTTTTATTCTAAACTGCTGATCCTGCAAATAATTAGTTTGTCTTGAAAACATTCATGTTGCTTCAGACTTTACAGGTGAACGAGTCGAATCGGATCAGAATAATTGAAATAAGCTACTTTTACTAAAGTTAAAGTTGACTCTTTTTAAGCCTAACTGAATTATTCATGTTGTCACTTTAGAAGTTCTTCAAGCTGCTTGATAAGATGTTCTTGTGCGTGAGCTGATTAGTTTCTAAGCTCAGGATAAGTCAGTATTGATGAATGCTGATGCAGAAAAGACAGTAAGTTAATATGACTCTTAATGAAACTAGTGCAGTGAGGTTTATAGTGAACATATGGGTAGATCTGGTTTTTGTAATCCTAAACATAGTGGCTGATTATCTTCCTGAATTATCTGTGATCTCTTTTAATACATTAATGACTTAGAAAAGCCAGATGGGTCGTTCTGTCCACTCAGCGAGTGTGTGGATATTTTCCTGCCCTCGCTTGTTGTTTTTATGTTCTGAGTGTCTTCATTAACAAATCTTTTCAAATCAGGAAGTAATTGATGCGATCCTCCAGCAGAAACCACTTAACTGCTTCACCACAGCAGGAAGTTTACGTCTTCTGCTCACGCTGATGTGATTTTTTTCTTTTAAACCCGAGCTTTGCTCTGACTGGTCTCTCGCTTCGTCTCGCTGCTGTTTGGACGTCGTCTTGTCTTCTCTTCTCCTCCAGACGCTGCTTCTCTGCTCTGCATCAGCCCTAAATCCCCACCTCCACAGCTGCTCAGGAATTTACTCCCAAATGCATTTTTCTTTTGGTGTGTATCTTTTTTCCGGTGCTGCTCCTTGCCGCTCAGCCCCACCCTTGCTCAGTTTCCTGTTGGAGGTCAGCACAATGACCAATAGCAGACTGGCGGGTATTTACTCTGCTCCTGTTCCAGGAGTAATGTGAGCCGACCAGGCCCTCCTTTTGGCTCGACTCATGCTACCACCAGACGGCTGAGGCCCAGTTGGCTCTTCTACACCATCACTCTAATGTAAAAAACAGGACTTTCATTTTTTTTCAAGAGGCCAGACAGTCACGAGCATCCCATTGGGTTATAATTTCACTGTCCTGAATTTAAAGACCATATTAGTCAAAAACCACACGTCCCTTTAGAATGCACTAAAACAGACTAATACCACATTAATATGAGATCATCTGGCTTTAAGTAAGACTAACTCTATTATGTTACTTTAGTCGTCCTCTTTCCCTAAAACTCAGGCCTCATGGGTCATTTTGACCTAAGGGTAGCAGGATGTTTAAAATCAGTAGCAGCAGAGATTTGAGGAAAACGAAGAAATCTCAGAAACTGCGTTTGTGACCTTTACAGTAACTTCTAAGTCTGGTGAACATTTATATTTAGGCTTTTTTATTGGTCAAACTTTTTTTTTTTTAAAGTTCAACAATGTGTTGCTCATTGTGTGCTTTTTCTACCAACAGTCTATTTTAGAGGTTTAAAACAAACAAATGATGCAGTCGGCAGTGTGGAGCCTTTTAAGGCTTTGTGCTTTATTTACATCTTTGCCATCTTTTTATGATTTTCTTCATCTAATACACACCTCAGCAGCAGGAGTTGCTGGAGTCTAAATCTCAAACCTGACAAGTTCTTCTCATTTTATTTTTTCTTTCCCCCTCCCTTTTTTTTTTTTTTACGTTTCGCCCCTTTTTTTTCCCTTCACGTCCCCATATACGTTCTCTCCCACCTTCCCTCACATGTTGCACTGTTTAACGTCCACCCTCTGCTCTCCTGCTCCCTTTTTTTCTCTCTCTCTCTTCTCATTCGTGCTTCCCTCCTTGTTACTCTTTCTCCTGGGCTGGGAGGAAGTGACTGGTTTATTTTTGTGTCCTTGGGGAGCCCAGAGATGAAAATCCCCTTCCTGTAACCCTTTCTTCAGCACATCTCAAACCGTTATCTCTGTTTAGCAACCGAAATGAGCTCGTTGACGGCGGCACATAAACTGATGAGACCTTTTGACCATTTGAAAAATGTGATTTTTATTTTCTCAGTAGGCTGTGGCTGATGTTTTATCCAAATAAAATTAAAAATGGCTAAATCTGATATAATTTGCGCCCTTAACTGAATAAATCAACTTAATAGGTGCAGCTGTGTTTGTTGGTCTGTGGGAGTCTTCAGGCCTCAGACAGTGTTGACGTGTTGGAGGATCTGTGTGTTTTCATGTGTGGTGTGGGAGGCCATGGGAGTTTGGTTAGGCTCCTCTGTATCCTTTAGTATTTTCCTTACTCAACTATTTGGTATCTGTGCCAATGCAGGGGTTATAAAGTGAAATATCTGCGTAAAATTTATATCATTCCATCCTGTAGTTTGGGAATAACATTTTTTTCATACATTTATGTAATATAAAGGTTTATATTCAGTTTGGGATGTAGTTTTTTTTTCAGGATCTTTCCAAAACAGAGCCACAAATAACCAGTTTCTACAGATGGGGGGGGGGGATCCCCGGTTCAGTTTGACAGCGGTTCCGATTCTGCTTGTTTTATTTCCACTTTCGTTCAGCGTGCGGGTTCACAACAGCACTTCATTAAATGTTTGTTTGTTTTGAGGCCGATTTCTTCGCCGCACACTCGTCCGCTTTGTGTTTCCCTCAGCCTGGCTGTCTCTGAGATGCCCCTCCTTGCTTTCTATTAGAACCAGCTGTGGAGCCGGGGCCTGGATGAATGGGTCTTTGTCGAAGATCTGCCCCCCTCCACCCTCAGTGGCACTGACTGACAACACTGTTAAACAATGGACTGGACAACAACAGGTCCTGTTATGATATTATGCAAAGGTCGCACATGACTGAGAAGATTTCAGGCAAAAGAAACGTTGACCACGCTTTCCCTGGGTCTGAGCCGCCAAAGCCGAAGTCTGAGACTTAGCAGACGCTGTCACCCAGCTTATCCGGCAGTTAATGGAGGGAATGCTTTAAAATAAGTCTTGACTGCATAGGTGATTACTTTTCCCACCAAAACGGGGAGGGTGTGTTTCTGTGCCACGGGATTTGGGAGCGTTAGTCACAAGAATACAGCAGGCATTGCCCAATCACGTGGGAGGGCGACTCCCGCTCCTGGCCTTGAATTGATTAGAGCGCCCTGAGCCGGAGGGAGGAACGGGGTGGCGGGGAAGAGTTCCAGAGAGCTGGGAGAGGAGAACGTAAACATGGATCATCCATGAGGCGGAGTGAGTGGCATCTCATGGGGGTATATTCTTCACATCCGCCTCCTTGGTCGAAACCACCGGAATTTTTTGGAATGTTTTTTCTGGCTTTGCAACTTGTGTTTAAAGTCTCATGGGGGCCACTATTTTGTAACCTGTCATAAGCCTTTTTTATATCCTGTGTCAACAGTTCTGCTCACCTTTTAATGGAATTGAATGCACGCCTCGTGATGACTAAGTCCAGATAGTGCCCTTATTTTTGTTTTCTCGCTTTTAAACTGCTACAGTGGAAGCAGTGGCAGCCAAAGTTCAGCTTTCCTTTCTTCGTGTTTCCCCACAGGTGCTGACTGTAAAAGGAAAGAGGAGCCTGGGGAGGAGACAGCCCATCCTCACAGCGCAAAGCAGCTGGTATGAAGAAGAAATTAAATCCCTCTTTTCCTAAGTCACAAACCATTCCTGAGCTATAGCAAAGTAGACTTCACCAGAACCAGAAAGGCAGCGGAAAATTCCGTAAAGATCTCTCCTTGGTATGGGAAAATGGGATTTTTATTGCCTGTCAACAAAAGGCAGGCTTTTGGAGTCTGTCCAATTCACAATGAAAACCACAGCAACACAAAAAGCATCAATTGCACCAAAAAAAACTGCACCAAATTGCACAAAATGTTAATTTCAAGGTTGACCAAAAATGACTCCGACGTCATCATTTCTCAACACGAGACGATCTAAAAGTCTGACATGAAAGGTGGCGGGCGATATGCATTCCTCCAAGGCATGCTCGGCTTTTAATTATATTTTTTGGGGGGAATGCTCAACTTTAATCCCCTGTAATGGCAATAATCATAAGGCAAGGCAGCGAGTCTGATAAACTACGGAGAGCCGAGTTCAAAACCCATCCAGGCATCCTGAAGGAGTCCCGAGGGTGGTCTCAATCCTCTGACACACCAAAGAGTAAGAATGTTTGTTTATACTTGCTGTAAATCAAATCAGGATTTCAAACCACCAGATGTGATGCTGCAGTTTAGTTGTAAGTAAATAATAAAAAAAAACAATTTGTGTAACAGAATGACAAAACCTCTACATAATGTGACATCCTACAGGACATACCATAGACATGTAATTTGTGCTGGATGACCTGCATCTTCCCCCCCCTGAGGGCCAGCTTAATCTTAATAGCAGAGAGGGAGGGAGGGAGTAGACCAGGCGCTACCAGCTTCCTTTAGTTTGGTATGAAGTTGTAGAAGGTGGGGATTGTGGGGGGGTGGCCTGGTTGAAAATGGCCAGGGTGAGTTGTTTGGACAATGGTAGTATGTTTCAGGGGAAAGGCGAACACTGGTTTCTGTTCAAGTGTCGTTTCAAAGGAACTCTGTGTAAGAGCTGAAAGAGGGAAGAAGGTCAGACACTCCTCCTCCTCCTCCTCAGCAGACACTCATGGGAATATGTGCACACATCTGAAACATCCAGCTAGCCCCTGATGGAAAGGCAGATGCGAAGGCTGGGTGGCGTGGGCACTTTTGGGGGGAAAAAAAAAGCGCTTTCCGAAAAGAAACATTTAAAGCCGAAACAAATAAGAATGTGAAGACGGGAATTGAAAGGGAAGAAGAAGAAAAAAACCACTCTGTGGAGTCGAGAGAAACTGAGTGGACGGCAGCCTTTGTGTCTGGATAGGATGTTTGGTTACTAAACTACCGACTCTAATTATATCTCATCAACTGTCCTCTTTCTGTCCTCCGCCCTCCTGCCCACAAACTCTCACACTCAGTTTCTCTGTCACACACACTGTGGCACTTCCAAACACTCCTCTGTGTCACTTTCTCACACATTCTGCCATACCGACACCGCACTACAACATGCAACACGTAATCAGCTTGACATTTAACACTGAAGACGAACAGACGCTCAGACTGAAGGGTGATGGCAGGGAGCCAAAATTCCTTTGAACTTTTGATGTTTCACGATGATATTTAAAATCAGCTAGCCATCTTTTTTTAATCTACAGCCTCCTGTAGTTTGTAGCATTTACAGATGTGGATAAATTTGTTTGTACCCTTTCATTAAAGAAACAAAAACCCACAATGGTCACTGAAATAACTTGAAACTGGTAAGTAATATTAAAACACTGACTGAAGACCAACTAATGAAAATCAGACACTGCTTTTGAATCGTTAAAAAAATAGACTACGCTGAAAAAAATAACTTGTAGGATTTACTAGATAAAATCCTTGTAACACTTTTGCACTTTTCAAGTAAATTTTACTGCTATGATTTACTTGTTAGTATTAAAGGGGGGTATTGTGTATTTTCCAGCCATATAAACCAATTCTATACCACAATCAAATAACTATGCTACCTTTAGTTGTTGTGAAATCACTGTATATATTAAAAATAAATTGGACTTTGCATCATAGCCTATCTAATCACTTTGAAATTGGCCTCTGTTTCTTTAAGAACCTCCTACCATTTCCTACACTCCCACTTCAGCACATCTTCACAGCAATACTTCAGGAGAGGGCTGCTCTGTGGGAGGAGCTTTGTTTAAATGGGCGGAGCTTTGTACCAGGCAGCTCCACATGGCTACCAGGAGATTCAAGGATTTCTCCACAATTAAGTTGTGAATTTACTGAGTTACTCAATTAATTTAGAATTACAAGTCATGTTTATGTAAGGAAATTACTATAAATATGACTTTTCATTTCAAACTAATGAGGATTTTATCAAATAAATCTTATGAGCTATTTTTTTCAGTATAACAAAATTTGTCTCAAAAACCAAGAAGGTTCTTTTAAATTAAAATTTTGCTGCACAACCTTTTGAGTCAATCCCTGCAATCAATTAATTTATAATCCCCTTTAATCTGCACCTGTCGACCGGTGTCTCAGAATTGAAAACTTCCTTTTCCAAATCATTAGATTTTTTTCTCATTTTTTATTACTTTTGTCAGTTTTAATCTAATTTACTGACCTCTGTGGGGTTTTCTTTTTTTTTTTAAATGAAAGCGTACCAACATATCTGTATGTTAGGTTGAGTAATAGTTTATATCTGTGCCGTTGAATAAATTCCTCATGCCCTATCTAACTATGTGATTCTTTCCTCCATGTGAAGGATCGTTGGGGCGGGGCTTTAAATGTCCTCGTTGAATGGGTATACTGTGTGTGTGAACGCATAGTGTTTTCACAGCTCTATAGTGTGTGTGGTCACCTCGTTACAGAAAGGCGATGGAAGCAAACAGATAAGAGTTTTCATGCAGAGAAATTGAACTGAACACAGCAGCTCTTCAAAAATACCAAATCAGTTTAGTCAGTGTTTCCAAGTGCCCTACTTTTCACAAACGAGCAAGCACCAGTTATGGTCACAAGACAGAGACAGGGGGGGAGAAGAAGAAACAAGAAATGGCCTCATACTCAACCAGATTACATATGCTTTAAAAAAAAGCTGCTTTTAACTTGAACTTATGATCCCAGCTCCTTTTTAAAGCTATAGTATTATAATTATAATCAACCTATGCTGTTGATGGCTTAAACATTACATCCTCTGTTCCCACAAAGCAATGACCTAGAAAGTTAATCTTTTCCAAGAAGACACAAACTCTGAGCAACTGGAAAAAAAGGGGTTTGTGCTGTTGCTGCCAACATGTTGCTTTCTGTGGAAAAATGTCAATTGTGTTTGTTTTCAATGCTTTACTTTGAAATAAATGCTATAAAGTTGATATTTAATCACTATACTGTCTGTAATGGAAGAGAAAACAAGCTGATGGGACAAAAACAAAACAACTCCTGATTATCAGCTGATTAAAAAAGGAGGAGAAATAACTCAAAAACCCTAAATAAAATCAGGACAAGAAGAAAAATAACTGAAGTGGAAGACATTTTTTTAAAAAGCGATTGGGGGAGAGAGAGCAGAGTGTGCAAACTTTAAATTGAGAAGTGAAGTAAGTGTGCACGGATGATTCCTAATAAGGCTGCAACTGGCAAACCTCTGTCCTGGAATCAGCTGCCAGGAAACTTTCCTCTGTAACTCTTTTTCTCTGCTGCGAACAGAAGCAGACACACAAGCTGTTACGCTTCAGAAAATGAGTGGGTAAAAATAAAATTGGGGGGGGAGAGCAGGGTGGTTTAGTAGAAGAAAAAATCTATTTATCCCCAATAATTGTACAGTAAAAAAAAACAATAATATAAAAAAGGCAAGAATTTTTAGGCTTAATGAATGCAGAGAATGACTTGTGTTGACGCAGATGATGTCAGTCATTAACTTAGTCCTGGTGAAAGAAAATGTGTTTTTATGAATGTTTATATGCTTATTTTTATTTTATATTCATGTTTCCCAACAGGTGGGAGGTTTTGTGTGACGCAGAGGCAGCCACCGGCTCATCATGGCTCAAGTGTTGCACATGGACCCCGGTTTCCCAGGTACCACCTGTGTTTAAATTACTCACAATAATAATTATAAAGTCAACATAAAAACCAAGTAGTCTGAACAAATCATGAAAGAAAGGAGCAGGATTCTGTTATTATAAATTAAAAAATTGTATGTACAAATAAAAGGCATCCAAGAAACAAATGTTTCCAATGAAAAAATAAAGTTTGGAGCATCTCATTTTTGGAATAAAAACTTATTTTTACTACTGGAATATATTTAAGTTGATGTGTTTTTTTATTTTCACTGTCAGAATTTATAGTCATACTCAACCATTTTATTACATTTATTCAGTAGCATCATAGATAATAGATTAGTTTGGTTAAGATTAACTCTGACGCACAGTTAATATTAAAAAAAGACCTCTTAGACTTAACTACAATCCATTTAGTACTTCATTTAGTAAATGTTTCAGAACACGCACATAAGTACGCAGCAGCCCAGAGATTATGTTGTTTTCTGAAGTCTGAAACAAAGATTAGACACTGATTTCCGTTTGTTTAAAGTTGATTTCCTTCCCCCGCAGGGAAACTCAACCCGCCTGCTCCTCCGTCCTTGCACACCAAAGAACAGGAGGCGCCCTACTCAGTGGAGACCCCCTATGGCTACCGTCTGGACCTAGACTTCCTCAAATATGTTAACGACATAGAAAAGGGGAACACAATCAAAAAGGTGCCTATGCAACGTCGCCCGCGCTATGGCTCCCTGCCTCGTGGGTACGGCTACGCCGGCTCCTGGTGGACCTCCACAGAGTCTCTGTGCTCTAACGCCAGCGTGGACAGCCGGCATTCCTCTTACTCTTACTGCGCCCCGGGCTACCACACAACACAGAGGCCCAGTTTCAGCACGGCTCGGGTGGAGAAAACCCTTTTAGATGCTCGCAGGAAGCTGGAGGAAGAGAAAGAAGGGCGGCGATTCTCCAACCTAGGCAGCATGCACAGCAGCGTCGTTGGCTCGAACACCTCGATCAGCAGCGCACACAGCTTCAATCGGGCTCAGGGAGGAGGGGGGTCCTTCACGCCCATTAGCTCTGGCCTCTCCACGCCCGTGACTCCAACTCCTGCCCACTTGCAACACGTCAGAGAGCAGATGGCGGCGGCTCTCAGGAAGATAAAGGAGCTGGAGGAGCAGGTGAAGACCATCCCCGTGCTGCAGGTGAAAATCTCTGTGCTGCAGGAGGAGAAACGGCAGCTCAGCGTCCAGCTAAAGAGCCAAAAGTTTCTCGGCCACTCTCTGGGTTTTAGCCGAGGTCGTACCCGTGGGGAGCTCTACATCGACATTCCTGAAGAAGACATAAGCACTGGAGTTAAAATTAGCAACAAAACAGCCGAGCCTGTGTCTCCAACCGTAGCTGAGGCCTCCAAGCAAGACTCGGGCTGTGAGATTGAGGACACGGTGATTGTCGGTGGAGCCCGACCCGATGCAAAGAGGGAAGTGCGCACCATTGGAGTGGGACCAGAGGACTGTAGGGGCAGCCGTGACGTGGGGGTCTGGGTTCGGGAGGAAGATCTGGGTCTACTGTCTGAGACAGAGACTCTCAAAGATCAAGTAGGTCAGCTTGAGGGCAAGTTGAAGAGGACAATGCAGGAGCTGCAGGCTGCACAGCGGCAGGTCTCGGTGGTCCAAAAGGGCCCTCAGGCGGAGCATCCAGTAATAGCAACCAGCATGGGGTGGCAGGAGCCGCAAGGCAGCAGCCTGCACACTCTGGTCAGCTTCACACAGCAGCCACAGCAGAGACAGCAGAGAACTGTGGGCATCCAGGTGTACACGCTGGAGAAACCCACAGTGGTGGAGGTGGGCACGCTGCTCCAAGCAGAGACCTGCAGCTCCCCCTCACCTCAACCAGCGGGTGGAGGAACCGAGGGACACCACCAAGGACAAAGTGAAGGTCAGGACTTTACTGGTGAAGTAGGACAAAATACACAAAGTTACTTGTTTAAACACAGTGGTGAGCAGCACTAATCTAAAAAGTAGTTCCACTTACTTTAAAGCACTAACTCAAATATTTAGGTCCCATCATTCTAAAGACCTAACACACTGAAAAATTTAGCTAAAGCTAATTCTGAAGCACTAAAATAACCCAGTCAACCCCTGAACATTCTTCAGCTGACAACATATTGTCATATTTCTCTCTTAAGACTTATCATTGACATTCCACAGCTGTATTTGGGTTCATATATTGTCACCTGGTGGATAAGTGACACATAAACAAAATGTGTGACAGTTTTCACCCTCAGTTTTTAACGTTAACGTTGATCACTAACATTTATAAACCTCAGTTAGTGCTTCTAAATTTAGCAAGTGCTAATCCACTAATAAATTTTTAAAATTAGCAAAAGCCCTAAAGCTCTAATCATGAAATTAGTTCCCCTATTAGTGCTTTAGGGGAACTATGCTCACCACTGTTTAAACACAATCTTTATCCAAACATTGAAACATTTTGTAAAACATATAAAACACAGTTTCTGTTGAGTATTAGAGGTTAAAACAAAATGTTTTAAGATCACAGAAATATTTTAAGTCTAAAACAAAACTGCCACCAACTTTAGCATGAAAACCTCATTATCATCCAAGCTTATTGTACTTCAGCAGATTCCCTTTTTTACCACAGTGTCTATTTTACTGCATTTCTTTGCAAACGTTTCTTTTTTTTCCCCAACTCTTAGAAGGTCCAGTTGAGTTGCCGATCGCAGTCAGCTCCAAGCAGGTACGCGACGTCCTGAAAAGCGGGTTGTCTACCTCGGTGCCGGTTGCTAATCCTGCCATTGTTGTAGCATCTGGTAATCAGATCGGTCTGGTGCATTCCAAAGAAGAGACACAAACGGCCGGCGAGCACCGACAGCCACAAGCAGGTACTCAGGACTGAGTTCTCCACCAGTGTCCTGTTTTGTTTTACACACCCCAGGTTTTCCACTTTGTGTCTGATTAATGGTGTCCTTTTTTTAGCCTCGTCTCCTCAGTCCTCGTTAAGATCAATTATGAAGCGGAAAGCAGAAGGTGAACCAGGCTCTCCCACGACAAAGAAAAACCTGCAGTTCATTGGAGTCAACGGAGGGTAAGAGCATTGTCTAACCTTGAAAATAACATTATGGGTAATCTCATGCGATATTGCCTAATCTTGCATGATTTGATTGCATGAAATGATTAAAAGGGGTAATTATTTTACAGCTATGAGTCCAGTTCATCAGATGACAGCAGCAGTGAGAGCTCAGATGAAGGCAGTGACTCCAGTGAATATCATGAAGCCAGAGAAAAACTACCAGAACTGACCATCCAGCACCAGCACACAATCCTGCCCCAAGAAGAAAGCACCGGTGTACCTCAGCTGCCTGCAGCCAAACGTCCAGACTCGCAGCGCCGTCCCAACCATTCCACAACCGTAGACACAAGACAGTCAGAGAAAACCCCTCAGTCACCAGCGACAGACACTGTTGTGCAAAAATGTGCCTCAGATGCCACCTCAACCCCTCCCTGTCCAGAAAAGGATTCTGCCTCCAAAGGAACTGTTGAACAGTTATCAGAAAAGCACACTGTCACCCAGGAGATCACCTCCACATCACCAAACGCTGAGTCCACACCTGCTCAGAACGCCATTAAACCCTCTGTTACCTCTGAAACTGCCAAACAAGACACACCTGCCGCCTCCTGTCAGCCAGAGTCCAAGCCAGCGGAGGCAGCTTCCAAACAAGTCCGGTAAATAAACTCACAGCTCCCAGACAGTCTGCTCGTGAGGATTAAATCTGTGTGGCTGACTGTTGTTCTGCTTGTTGTCTGTTTAGATTGGAGCTGAGCGAAAGCTTCATGTCAGCTCTGTATTCCCTGCAGAAAGCCCTGGGGGAACCGAATGCCTTCAGCCAACAAGGAGCAGTATGTACTTGATCTAATTCACAACGTGACTCTTTCTAGGAATTCCCAAAATTACTTGTTGCATCTCTAACTTATAGCTTTAGAACCCACTTCTTAACAGTGCTGCAAAGCTGAATATTATTTTTGTTGAATTTCAACCAGAGCTGCACGATATATCGATTGATCATCGTTATCTCAATGTCTGTGTGCGTAATAGTTACACTGCAGGTCCTGTGATGTAGCAGGCAAATAAAATCTGTACTAAACAGCCGCGTATAAAAGGCTTACGTCGTTGGAAACGGCAACTTTCACTTGTTTGTGAAACTTCTGGCACAACAGCAACTTTTTTTTTTTTTTAAATGTCGGTGAACTCTCGAGTTATGGAGGAAGATGAAAAGGATCTTGATAAAAATAAGGAAGATGATCAAAAATCATAAATAACAGGAGGAAAAGGGGTAAAATAGTGTGACAGAAACAAAATCTAAGATAGACACAAGCTGCGTTTCCATTACAAATGGGCGCAAAACTTTGTCGATATTTTGTTAATGTCAAAAAAACACGGTTTTGCAATTGCTGTGTTTCCATTAAGAAAGAAACGCTATTGAAATCACGCGTGAATACGCTTGTTCTCGCAATATTCAGTGGACAAGCATGTTGCTACCACAACACTAGTGATCAGAGGAGATGTGGGCGTCTTATCAAGGCTTTCGAGTGACAAGCCTCTTATACTTAGGAGTGGTTATATATGTGGCGTTTTTGGGAAATTGTAGTCGGTGAGTTTACTACTTTCTTTTACAACTTCGGTGATTTTACTACTACTTCCTGTTGTCTTTTTCTCTTCATCATCTTTTCGCCAATAGAAACAGCCGGTTGTTGATCACGTGACTCCCATGATGCGAAAAAAGTGTTTCTATTGCAGTTTTGCGAAATACACCAATTTCGATACGGCCGAAAAACCACCTCATCTTAGCGCAAAAACATTTTGTCGATAAACTGAAGTTTTTTTGAAATTGATGTATTTCTATTGAGCAAATTTATTTTCGAAATTCTAATTTGCGCATTTTCCTGGTCAATGGAAACACAGCTACAGAGGCAACATGTTAGCTGGTAAAACGTAAGTCACATTTGCACTCAGGTCCCAACAAAATAAAAGAATAACTCAAATACAGACAATAAACTTGTAACATGCATAAATAAAGAGGTAAGATCGGTGAAGGGTCATCGTCAACAGGATGTTATTCAAGTCATCTGTTGAAAAGTGCTTTATTTTTTTCATATTGCAATATGTTTGTTCATCAAGGTTAGAAAAAAAATCGCATTGTCATGTTTTTCTAATATCGTGCAGCCCTAGTTCCAACAAATCCTGTTTACGCTTTGATTTGCTTCCTCATGAGTTCAGGACAGAGCTGTGAGTTTCTGTTTGTCCAGCAGTCCCAGTGTTTGTTTGCTCTGAGTGTCTTCATTGTGTCCGACCTCAGAGGGCGGCCTACACCGCCGTGCTGCAGGAGTGGCTGCGTGTGTCCTGCCACAAAGCGGCCGACACAGCTGCTGTCAAGGCTTACATGGACGCCTTCGCCTCCATCTCCCCTCAGCTGCTGGAGTTTGTGATCAACATGGCGGACGGCAACGGGAACACGGCTCTCCACTACACCGTTTCTCACTCTAACTTCCCGGTGGTGAAACTCCTGCTGGACACGGGTGAGCTCCTCGAGATTGTTTCATTGTTCAAAAATCTCAGAAGATCAGAAGAGAAATTACAAAGCTAATAAAGCAGCATTCTAGCTGAAATCAAAAGAATGGATCATATGAAGCTAATATTTTGTTATAATGAATAAAATGACTGCATTAATCACAGCCCTAAATTAAATCTCATCCCTGGATGCTGCTGTACCACCTGTCACACTGATTGCCCTCGTCACCTGACAGGTCTGTGTAATGCTGACAAGCAGAACAAGGCGGGCTACACGGCCATCATGCTGACGGCTCTGGCCGCCTTCCACTCTGACAGCGACCTTCAGACTGTCCTGCAGCTGCTTCGCACCGGGGATGTCAACGCCAAGGCCAGCCAGGTGCGCCCTCTGCTGCTCGTTAGGTTTCACTGCATCTGAACAAACTCATGGACAAAAGCATACGAGAGTTGGGCAGCCTTATTAATTTTCCTGATTTATCTTATGTTTTTGATTGTTTGGATTAAAAAAAATCAGTAAAATATATCATATAGGGGACAAACAGTGATATTTCAGAAGTGAAATGAAGTTGAAATGATTTACAGAAAGTGTGCAATAATTTGTTAAACAAAAATTAGGCAGGTGCATAAATTTGGGAACAAAAAAAAGAAAACCATATCTCAATATTAAGTAGATCCTCCTTTGGCAGAAATAACAGCCTCTAAACACTTCCTATAGCTTCTAATGAGAGTCTGGATTGTTTCTGAAGGTATTTTAGACCATTCTTCTTTACCAAACATCTCTAGTTCATTCAGGTTTGATGGTGTCCGAGCCTGGACAGCTCTCTAAACATAACTTAATGACCTGTGTTCACAGGCCGGGCAGACGGCTCTGATGCTCGCAGTGAGTCACGGTCGGGGGGACATGGTCCGGGCGCTGCTGTCCTGCGGCGCCCAGGTCAACATCCGCGATGACGACGGCTCCACGGCGCTCATGTGCGCCTGCGAGCACGGTCACGTGGACATCGTTCGCCAGCTTCTCTCTGTCCCGGGCTGCGACGCCACTCTCACCGACAACGTAAGCGTCTCTTGTCCACTTGTCAGTGTTCTAAATCCGGCTCACCTGATTCGTGTGTCTCTGTCCTGCAGGACGGCAGCACTGCTCTGTCCATCGCCCTGGAGGCCAGCCAAAACGACATCGCTGTTCTTCTGTACGCTCATCTCAACTTTGCCAAGCCTCCGTCTCCTGTGAGTACATTCAGCACACTCGTGTCAGGGAGTACGAGTCAGCAAAAACTGAACTGTAGCTTTGACAAAACTAGTTTTACTTTGTCAGCTCAAACATTTATAGGAATTTATGAAAACAAATAATCTCATAGAGAAGGTATAAATCACTGTCTGTACTAATAATTTAATGCTTTTTAAAATTCAGATGTAAAATAGGGATATTATATTATGCAATATTACAACAATTCTATGTAAAATATGAAAATTAAGAGTATTCAGCATTATAATTATTTAATGTACAAATGTTGATCATTTTCTGATAGGGCTGTAGTATCTAAGAAAGAAATCAAATTACTTTGATATTATTCTATTGTCAGAAATATTTTCAAAATTTTCAAAATTAATAAATTTTTTAGTCTGTTTGTTTGTCTAACCTGGAAATTCTGCAGTGAATATACTATTAAATAACTACAATTAGATTATATCACTGCTGTTACAAGTATCTGACAGGATTCATTGCTTTCTGTATAAATCTGTTTGTAATGGGACAAACCACAGGAGAGGACTTGAGTCATTGATATTATAGTGGGACTTGTGACTTGACCTGCAGCTTTACACCAATGACTTGGAACCTGAACTAAAGGTGTTTACTTTAAAATAGTTGATATTTTACACAAAATCAAAAGTTTAAAACATTATAGAGTGCTCCCTATTAATTAACTTCACTCAGAACCTATTAACAAACACAGACGTCCCTCTAGCTGCAAATTAACTAGATTTAAAAAAGAGAAAATTTTTTATTCCCAAGAGTTAATTTCTCTCGGGTACATAAACTATGAAAAACTCAACAAAAACAAAGTGCAACATGCAAAACTTGCAAGAAGGGAAATCACAGGCGGAGATGGAACAACTTTCGTCTTTGTCTAATGTTTGAAGTTGCATAAAAAGTGGAACATTTACATTTAACATATAATTGCAGCGTTGTTAAAAAAAGATGAAAAAAGGACTTGAAATTCCAAGTTTCAGACTTGGGACTTGACGAAACAGTTGCCTGTCCTGACTAAAGACTTGTTTCTGACTTGAGGATACAGACTTGAGACTTGCAAAACAATGACTCCCCCCCCCGCACCAACCTCCATGATGTAATGTAGAGCTTAGGATTTAAATCCAAGTTTCCATCTTGTATTTATTTGCTGACATTAGTTTTTGTTGTGTTTTTTCGTAGGTTTCTCCAAAGTCTCCACTCTTGAGTTCGTCTCCACCTTCTGGTGAACTGAAATAAACCACACTCCTGCAGCTCAAAACCCCTTTTTTTCACCCATTTTTCTTCATCCATGTAATTTAAAACAAAAACCACGAGTTTGTTTTTAGGGATTGTTTTCACCCTGAATGATTTCGGTACATTTTAACGAGCTGAATATTCATTTTTAATCATTGTCACATGTTAGTTTTTAGTGCACAATCGTCTTTGTTGAAAGCTTACTTGTGAAGGAAAGTATGTCGTGTGATAAAAAAGTAATAATCATCCGTCTGATGTAACATTTCACCTGTCTGCACTGTTTGTAGTGGCACTTACAAGTCAAAACTGTTTACCAAATTTTACCGTACTGATCATTAATATTCTACATTTATTGCTTTGTTTCACGTTGGTCTCATGTTGGATTTGATCAGAGCAAAGTGTTTTCATAATATCGTGTATTTCACTGTAGCATCATTATGTGTGGTAATTACTGCCGTTTGGAATAACAGAAGCCAATCCTCTCATAGATAAGTGTCCTTGCATCAACTGGCCCATTGGTGCTACTAAACAATAACACCGCCTCAACAGCATGTCTGTGTTTATACACTACATTTATTTCTGCCAGAGTATTTTTATATTCTTCTTTTTATTCAGGACCTCTGAGGATTTTGATTTTTACCTCCCAGGCAGTGAGTAATTTAATTAAAATTTAAAATAATAATTTTCTTGTTTTGACCACATTTTGGAAATTAAACCAAAATCTTGTTTATTTCCCGGAGCTCTGAGACCTCACCGTTCAGTGACACAGATCTGGGATCAGTGTGAAGAAGTAGGGAAATTATTTTCTGCAATATTAGAGTTTTTGTATTTATAGTCATGAAGGTATTTTTTTTGGTGACGGGAAGGAAAGATGGAATTGTATTTGTGTTTTGCTACGCGTGTTTGTAAAGTTTTACAAGACTGGGAAGCTAGGTTTGTCAGGGAACGGGTAAGTGAGTCTTAAAAGTTTGTTTTATGTAAGATACGAATATAAAAATAATGTCATTTTAAACTCCTAAATACTATGCTGAAAGTCTAAGTCCTTGAACAGAAGTGCGTAGGCTATCGATGTCAAAATGTTACTTTTTAAAGAATTTGTCACGTTTTTCATAGTCACTTTTCAGTGATGAAATTTTTGATAAACTTTGAAGTTTTTAATTTAAGTATCTTTTTTCTACATGTAGAATTTTTAATCTCACACCTATTTTATGTAACAGCACAGCTCTGTAGTTTGTTTTTCTGATGATTTATGTAAAACTCTGGACTGTGTCTCTAATAATATGTGCATTTTAGAAAACGGATATTAAATGTGGACCACACGTTTCTCTTGTGTTTGTTTGGGGTCAAATGTCGGGCGTTTTTGAAGTAGAAAATGTGCAAATTCTGCCGTGAACACTGAGCAACCAGAGGAGGATGTGGGCTAGAGCAACTTTTCAATCCCCGAACAGCCGGCTCAACGTCTCCCACTGAAAATAGCAGCAAAAACCAGTCAAACTTTTTTAGAAGCTGCCTTTATTTTGACATTATTTCCTGCTTTTCCAAACAACAATGCAGCAGCAGGTTTGCGCCGAGCACAATCTCTGAGAAAAACACCCTCTCAGCAGCAGCTGGTGCCTGCAGACAGCTGCTGTCTTCTGGGAGGAGTTGATGAGATAAAACACTGGATCGGTGCTTTGACTGGACTTCATGGTGCAGGTTGTGTTTGATGGCTGTCAGTCAACCCAAAGTCTGTATGTTTGTCATTTTAGCTGCACTATTTAATCAAAAACTGCACCCACTTTCCTTTAAATGGACCCACATCTGAAGGCAAACTCATTAGCAAAACTAATATAAAACTTTCCTGACAAATAAAAATTCACATACTTGAAATTGGACTCAGTAGGGGTTAAAAACAATGATGTCACCGGGACCCCAAAAGTAGCTCTCGTTGGGGCTCACATCCTGTTTAATCCTGGCCCTGAACACGTCTAACATTATGTTTATGTTGTCAAAACCATCAAGTAGCAATTTACTGTAACAATGTGCAGAATTAAAACTAAAGTTTTAATGTAAAATGTTTGATAAAAGCTACTTTTTCAGTAAAAATGTGTTAAATTGAGCCAAAAGAGATCATTTATATTGATTCAGCTAGACCTCTACGTTACGCTACATAACGTTTGTAATAAAGACACTAAATTTCATGTTTTAAGGACAAAACGTAGCAATATGAGACATTCTGGCTTTCTGATTTGCAAAATATCTTTCACTAACTTGTCAACACAAGACAAGATTTGAGCTTGTGCACTCAAAAAACAGATTGTTGGATTTACTTAACTCGGTTATGTCAAGTGGTTCCACTAAATTAACTGAGTTGAGT
>JAUBOC010000019.1:7424992-7436776 GCA_032275365.1 Anablepsoides cearensis | reverse complement strand
TATATATTCATTCTGAAATTTAAATGCCATATTGTTTGACACTTTGTCACAAAAAAGACATAACAAACATAATTAAGCATTGTTACTCCTAATGGACAAATTTCCTCAAATGACTTATTAAGCAATAGTTTTATTTAAATAAATGTTGGTTTAAGCAAAGTCTCGCATATTTATCTGAACAATTAAATGAATTATATAAAAAAAACTTTAATAAAACTTTGTATCCAGTTCTCATTTTTTAATGGTCAGTCAGCTTCATGTTTATTTATTTTAGTTTATTTAGTCAAATAATGCATATACATATATTATATACACTATAAATAACACAAAATAGTGAAAACACTTAATTGGTATGAATGAGAGTCTCAGCTCTGTACTTATACCTTATAATTAAGAGCTAACTGAAAAAAATGAGCTACTTGTGGATATATTTAATTGCTTATAATTAAGAGAAATACCTTGTGTTTTGTATGTATTTTTTTGTGGACATGCAGCAAAAAGGTTTAAATTTTACTCAGCTTACTTAACATTTTTAAGTTTTATCCTAAATGCACTTTTTGTTCCAGGAGAAACTCTTCTGTTTATTATAATCAGGTTGATTTGATTCTGTTTTAATTTAAAAACAAATGTTCTTTTATGTGGGTGTGACCTAAACGTTTTTGCATTTGTGGACCTGGAAAATGTACTTTTTACTTCTCCAAAACAAGTAAAAGTTTAGAAAAGCAGAAACAAATGAGTGATTTTCTTGAGAAAAATTGACTCCTGAGAAAATAAATAAACTGTTTTTACCCACAAACATTAAAGGTTCTGGCTTAAAAGAGACATTAGCAGATTTCAAAACAACACATTTGCTTAATTTCTTGATAAAATGGGTTTGAACAATCAGTCATGCTTTCTTTAAATAATAGAGACTTCTAAATAAAATGAGCAAGACTTGTTTATTTCCTCTTCATCAAGTCAACATGTTGGAGCCCTGTATCATTTATTTGGGTGGGGTGTTACTGAATATTCAGATAATGAACGTTGATACTTTAATCTGAGCTCAGCAGCTGCATGCAAAAGAAAAAAAAGAAAAAGGCAAACAGGAGAAGTAATTTTTCTGTCTGAAGCCATTTCCCTGCATGCCTGCTGATCACTCCTGCAAGGACTGAGACTCTTATCAATCAAGCTGCTTATTGATCTGATGACGTCATGGTGAAATGGACAGAAGAGGAGCGCGAGACCATCAGATCAGTTTGGGAGAAAGTTGATATCGATGAGACTGGGCCTCAGGTTTTAGTGAGGTAGAACCTGTTATTATCTAAACTTACATTTAAAAGGTTGTTTTTTAATCTATGTTTAAACTGAACATGTTTACATTGATATTGTTTAATTTTTGTTTATTTCATGTGTCTTTTTTCAAGCAAAACATCAGATAATTCATTCTTTGTTGTCATAAATGCAGGAAAAAATAGAGCAGAATCAACGAAGAAATGTTGTTTTAACAAACATTATGCAACAAAATCAGCTAAAAACATTTCAGAAAATTTAATTTTATTATAGGTTGTATAAATAAATAGATAATATTACAGTTGATAACTAAGCAAATTAGTAAGTTACTGCAAAAGATGCTAAATCTAATGTCTACTTGAAATGTGAACCATTCATGTTCTCTTTTTCTATTTTCTTCATCATTTACAGTTTATTTGAAAACATTTGTCATTATGTTACTTTTAAGTTTCTTTTGAGTTATTATAGGAACAAGCAAGAACTTTTATTTACCAAAATGAACAAAAGGGGCGGAGTGGTTAGGGGAGTCGTCCTGGAACAGGAAGGTCGCCGGTTCAATCCCCGTCCAGCTGTCTCAGTTGTTGTGTCCTTGGGCAAGATACATTTGATCCATTTGATTTTGCCAAACATCAGTTTAATCTTCCATACACTTTTGCCTTCTCTGCAAACTTTGTGCTCATTTATAAATATCCTTTACTGTAAAATATTACCAACTAAAGTGAAGTAGTTTTCATTTTTATCTCATTTAGGTCAGGTAGTGTGGGACTTTTCAGCTTTTATGTTTGAAATATCATTTTTATGTCTCACATGGACAGGATCTAACCTCCACTTCTCTCCTGCTGACAGAGCTCTGATTGTTTACCCCTGGACAGAGAGATATTTTGGCACATTTGGGGATATTTTCACCACCACTGCCATTCTAACCAACCCCAAAGTGGCCGCTCACGGGAAGGTTGTGCTGAGAGCTCTGGACAGAGCTGTGAAGAACCTGGACAACATTAGGGAGACGTACGCTGCTCTCAGCAGGCTGCACTGCGAGAAACTCAACGTGGATCCTGACAACTTCAAAGTATAAACATAGATTCTTGTGACCAATAATGAAATGATGTGTGTTTGGGCAGGTGTCATGATGCTGGTGTTGTTTTTCTTTCCTCCCTAGCTGTTGGCTGACTGCATCACCATCACCATCGCCTGCAAGCTCAGGTCGGCGCTGGACCCTCAGGTCCAAGTGACGTGGCAGAAGTTTCTGTCTGCTGTGGTTGAAGCCATGAACAGTCAATACAAATAAAACCAAACCCTTTTTTCTTCTGTTTTGTTCTTGTTCCACAAGCTAACAAGTTCCTTTGTGAATATCTCTGATCTAAATCTTGTAGCTTTGTGTAAGATTGTGTAAGATGCTTGGCCGGGATAAAATATTCCTGTACTTGTTCTTCATCACAAATCAATTTCCCCACTGGGAAAAATAAAGATTTTTGTCTTATTATCTTGTCTTATCTGAACCTTTGTGAACTTTTCTTATAGCCTCACTTTTCCACCTGCCTCCCTCCCTCTCATTCTCTCATATCTACTGACTTTCAGTCCTTTCATTTCAAGTGCATATTTCCACCTCTTCAAGTTCTGTTCCAGTTCCTAATTTCAAGATGTCTGACCTCTGGTGGTTAAATGTGGTACTACAGTTCACTGAGGACAAAAAAAATTTATTATAACTCATGATAACTCTTAAATAGCAAAATGTTCCACATAAAAAAATACATTGCTATGGAACTTTACTACAGTACAAACAAAGTTAGTAAATAAATAAATAAATAAAATAAAATACAATAAAATAATATAAGCAATATTGTTTCTGACACCGTGTGTCAATTATCTTTTTTATTCTTTAATGAAATAAAGAAAAACGTTTGGTGAAAAAAAACAGGCTGCAATTTCATCTTGAAAAAGAAAAAATCTAAACTTATTCATCACTTTTTAGATTTTAGAGGTTTTATTAAAATATGTCAATTTAAGTTTATTAATGTGTGCTTTGATACAAACAATACTAAATATACACACAAATAATTCCTCCAACAAGGTCCAGTAATGAGCACAAAGCTGTTCTTTAAATATTGTTTTTTTTTATTAATGATTTGCTTCATATTGATTAACTGGGTTTAATTTTTTATTTTTGTCACTTTCATTTATTTAAAAATATAAACAATTGAACCAATAACACTAAATAAAGGAGATATGTTTGTCTAACCACAAGATGGCGCTCCTGTCTCACAGACCATGGAAGGTTTTTTCACCATCATCATCGTCATCTGCCTCAATCAGCTGGTGGTTTCTGGATGCTAAAGTTTTTCAGATATTTAATTGTTTATTTTGACCTTGTCACTTGAGAATATTTTGATGATAATGCACATATTGGATCAGAATCTTATAAATGTGTAAGGATGAGGATTCATTTATTGTCATATGCAGGTTAACAAAAGCCAACAACGCAATGAAGTTCTTATGATGAGAAGAAACAGTTTGACTCGCTATATGTACAGATTTAATAACTTTCGTTTAACAGAAATAAACCTCCAGCAGAAGCAGAACCAGGCTCAGGACGGGCCTCGACTGGCTGGGTTTGTGGGGACAGGAAAGAGACAGAAACACAAAAGTTCTGGCCCAGGTGTAATTTCAAAGAAAACACTTGTTACTGATAGAAATAACCACAGCAACAAACATGTAAGAGAGTGACTAAAGACAGGAGCAGAGTGAGGACATGTGTGTGCTTTTCATAGGGGTCAATAAAACATCAACATCACATGATCTGGACTAAAACCTCAGTGTAAAGAATAAAACAGACAGGAAGGAAAACTTTGAGCTGCCATCAGTGAGGTTTCAGTAAAACCTTATCTGTCTCTTGTCTGTGGAGACGCCTCGTAAAGTTCTGATAAGACCAGAAACAAATGTTGGCAACAGCTTTCAGAGCAGCATCATGTTGTTTTCACTGATAAACTTTAATTAAATACAGATTGGAAATCTGGTTTCCATCAATATGGATTTAACTTTAATCAGTCTTTTTTGAGGATGAGTTTTGGTGATTATAAAAACTTCCCTTCACAGGTTATATATGATCATATATGTGACAGGGTGGGTGTCTAATTTAGTTATTTAAAACCTGCCTACTTCTCAATTAACTTGGTTGGTACATAAAAATACAACATGTCAGCAAAACCTAACGAAGTCATCCTAAACTTTTGGACTCCAGTATATTTGTTCTGCTGTGTCTACCATGAGCCTTTTTTCAGAAAGGTTGGAGAAATTGGCTAAAATGCCCAGATAATTAAGACTCAAAGGTTTAGGGGCTCCTAAAATGTTTGTTCTGTTTATTTATTCACCCACATGTCTTAGTAAGAATCATGCCTTTTAACAACTCTGACTATAGAGTCCTAAAGCTAATGATAATTTATTTTTTTAAATTTTGACACAGGCTGTTTACAGGAGCCATTAAAAAGAGATGCATCAATTATTGACCTAGTCAAGGCTATAATAACCTCAGGTCAAACGTTCCACTTTGCAATTTCTTTTTGAAATTGTTGAATATTTTTTGTATTTTTCTAAAAAAAAAAAATAAATAAAGGATTTTTATTTTACAAAAATGTTATAAAAATTAAAGAAAAAGTAAAAAATAATGAAAAAAATACAGTTAAGTCTGAAGTTGTCAAAACAATTTGATGCAGTGGAAATGTAAAAAATAAATATTCATAAATTACATTTTTTCTGAACTTTTATGAGAGGGACTATTTTGAGCCATCAGGTAAACAGTGTATTTATACTTCATGCCAAATATTCTCAAATACTTCGCACCTTATTTTAAAAAATTCATATTTTGTGTTTTTCTCATAAAAAAAATTTAAATAGTTTTTTGACAAGAATGTTAATACTGAAATAAATATTCAAAAAAATAATCAAAGATTTTAGGTAGTTGTTAAAAATGTTTAAAAAAATATGAATAAATTACATTTTTATTTAGCTTTTGTTTTTAGAGGGAACATTTTAGACCTTAAGCCAAAACATTGTAAGTATTTTATATACTATTTACATGAGATCCATTTTACAAATATAAAAAAAACTAAAGGCACAGACAACAGTAACACTTTAACTGTCTTTATTTCTTTACTAAATGAAGTCAAACACAGTTTGAGGGTCAATCATCCTGCTGACTCATCTGTATTTCTCAGACAGAGCCAGGGCCAGAGCTGACAGGAACTTGTCCATGGACACGTGGATCTCAGGGGTGAAGTCTTGGGGGAACATGATGGCCAAGACCACCAGGATGTTGTGGGCCAAGATCTGGAAAAGAAAGGAAAAACCTTAAATGTTGCAAATAAACATTTGTATCATTTTATCCAGTTTAGCTGAACAGTGAGCAGTGAGGAGAGTTTCACGCCCCAGGTGTTAACCTCTTGAAGTACCTTGAAGTTGGCAGGATCCACTCTCAGGGTGAAGGCGTGCAGCTCGCTGAGGTTGAGGAGACCTGCTGTCAGATTGTCGATTTTGCCCACAGCCTCACCGACTCCGGACATGATGGTCTTTCCGTGCTTCTTCACCGGAGCAGATCCGGGGCTCAGGTCCTTCCAGTGGGCGAAGTAGGTCTTAGTTTGTGGGTAGACCATCAGCATCCTGAGGAAAACAACAACAACATATAAAATCTATTTAAACAATGAAAACATAGTAGTCTGTATGAATAACTTTAAAGTTTTTTAACCTGTTCAGAGCATCTGCGCCGATATCCTCCACTCTGTCGGACACTTTGGCCCAGAAGGCCTTGACTGTGTCCTTGTCTTTAGCTGTCAGACTCATCTCGCCTGGTGAGTTGGGTTGTTTTAGTTTCTTACTGGTTTGGTCTGGTCAGCACAAACATGAGGAGGGTTTTATAGATGGAACTGGACCAGGACACACCCGGGTCCACGTCACAGATCTCTGAGCTCAGAGGTGTTTCCACTGATGTCTCATCAGATAAAACTCAAATAACCGTCAACCTGAAGCTTGAATTTACAAAGGAAAAAACTAAAACCTAAACCAATCCAAGGAACTTATTGGAGGAATTCACATCAAACACATCAGTTTGTCTAAAAACTTAATTTAATCTGATTAAACCAGAAATTCTTTGGACAGAGTTGACGTCTAGTTGGGAAAGTGTTGCAGAGAGTTGCTGAAAACTTAGATCAATCTTTATTAGCAATAATTAAGACTTTAATTATATGCAAACCTAAACTTTTTGGTATTCATTGAACTTTTGAAATATAAAAAAGCACAATAAAACTGTGATTTTTAATTCTAAACCCAAACTTATCAAGCAGAACTGCACCTCTTTTAAGAAGAAAAAGCAAAACCCTAAAGGTGAATTAAAAAAAGATAATAAGCATAAAAAGTCATATTGTGATACATTTAGGTTTTAGCAGAATGAAATTGTTTATTAGTAAAATAAAAATAATGTTTAGAGAATAATAAGTAAAATTAATGTTAACAAAATACTCCAGCTGAACTTTGTTAAAATTTGTATTTAAATCTCAAACAAGTTGAACATAGATTAATTCAGTGCAAGTAATCAAAATATTTATTTATTTTATTATGATTGAAATAATTTTCCACAAGCAGCAACTTTCATGTTTTTGTGTCTCAGCAACAATTGAAGCGGTGGACACGGCCTCTTCTTATCGGGGTTTTCTGATCCTCGCTACCGATAGAGGCTCCCTCCACCCATCTGATAACTCTGGGAGGAGCAGAGCTGTTGGTTTATAAGGTGGACCTGCTGGACCTGCTGACCACACGAGTGGAACAAACCTACAATCAGGCAAAATGGTCAAATGGTCTGACTTCGAGCGCGCCACCATCAAGGACATCTTCTCCAAGATCGACTCTGGAGCCGTGGGCTGTGCAGCTCTTTCCAGGTTAGAAGATCTTTTTCTTTTCATGCTGTGAATCTAAAACTGTGTGCATTTCTGCAAAAGATGCATGTTTTTATCTGTGTGTGTTTCCTCAGGTGTCTGATTGTCTACCCCTGGACTCAGAGATACTTTAGTAAATTTGGAAACCTCTCCACTCCTGATGCGATAGCAGCAAATTCCAAAGTGGCAGCTCATGGAAGAGTGGTCATGGGTGGTCTGGAATTGGCTGCGAAGAACCTGGATGACATCAAGAACACATTCAAGGACCTGAGCATTCTGCACTCTGAGAAACTGCAAGTAGACCCTGATAATTTCAAGGTAAAGCTGTGCCACTTGAGAAGAATCAGAGGTTACAACAACGCTGCGGCTGTTTCCTGATGCATGCTGAATTTTTCTTTTTTTTTTTTTTTTTCATTGCAGCTCCTGGCCGACTGTGTCACCATCGTTGTTGCTGGTCAGATGGGCAAGGCCTTCACCTCTGAGGTCCACGCAGCGCTCGAGAAGTTCCTGGCAGTGGTGGTGTCCTCCCTGAGGAAGCAGTACTACTAGAGCTGCGGACTCTCACAATGCTCTGTCTTACAGAGAGGCTATGAGTTAATAAAATATCAGCTTTTTCCAAGACGCTGCTGTGTTCTTATTGTGTTTTGTTGTTTTTGTGTTTTGGCACAAATGTTAGAAGGAGAGAAGAAAAATGTGTGTAGTATAAAATAATGTTGAATTGATCATTCAGCTGGCTTAACAGCAAACTTGAGTTGAATTGGCTCCAAAAGCCATAGCACTTATATTAAAGATACATTTAAAGCTTATTACTTAAATAGTTTGAATAAAACTTTTACTGGAGAGGAGTGTCTTGTTCCAAAAACATGGGAAGAAAAACTATTCTTCATTTTATTATTTTTGTCCCTTTGTACTTGTAGAGTCTCTAGCTTCATTTTCTAAAATAAAACAGTTGCTCAAGGATGATTTAGTGATAAAACAATAAATATATATTACCTTTGATAATGATGATGTACTTTATTTGCAGACTCATGATCCATACAATGAAAAAACCCAGACAACAAAAAAGAAAATACGTAATACAAAGTAACTCTATACTTTAAGGCCCATGTGTCAAACTCAAGGTCCATGGGCCTAATCTGGCCCTCATTAACATTTTATCTGGCCCCAAAGGTAATACTTTAATTGTCAAATGTTTTAACCTGTGTGTCACTGACTTTAGCGCATTCTTCTCATAACATCTGGCCTTCAAGCCAAGAAAATTAAGTTTGAAGTTTTTTGTAATCTTTCATTTTGTATTTAGTTGTTTATTTATTAGGATCCCCATTAGTTTCCTCCTGAAGTGGTTACAAATCCTTCCAGAGTCCAACTGATAAAACACATATTTAAACCACACATAAATCAGTTTTGACACTGACATGTTGCACAAGATCAATCAAACATCACATTTTACAAAATTACACAAATCAAAACCAAATAAGATTTAATATAAATAAGATTTCAATTTATTCCATTCCTGAATAGCTCTATTATTATATAACAGATCTTTGTAACAATTTGTCTTAGCACGATTTACAAATAATTTTGTTCCACATGTGTATCTAGTAGCATGACTCTGATCAGAATAAATTAGTGTTTTCATAAAATGATTCAGGTCTGACTGTTAGTATTACTTTCTTTAGAAATTTGATTAAATTATACTGCAACCTAACCTTCAATAAAGGCCACAGTAAAATGCAGTACATATCAATACTTATAAGAAATTAGCATCTTAACAGGAAGCGAGCCGCCTTATTTTGGTCATAAACTAGAAATAGTAACTGAGAATCAACTTTAATCATCTTTTATTCTATTATTCAACTCAATTCAGTTTATTTATATAGCGCCAAGTCACAACAAGTGTTGTCTCAGGGCACTGTACACAAAAAGAAAAACAATAAATCTAAAGAAGCCAGCAGACTGTGCCGAATCTTTGCTTCATCACAGTCTTCCATCCTGAGCAGCGCAACTGCAGCAGCAGAGAGGAAAAACTCCCTGTTAACAGGAAGAAACCTCCAGCAGAACCAGGCTCAGGACAGGCGGCCATCTGCCTCGACCGGCTGGTTTGAGGGACAGGAAAGAGACACAGACAAACCCAGGACTGGTTCAGGTGTATTTCCCTCTGGAAGAGAGACAAAAAGAAGAAACATGTTATTGATAGAAATAATTATAACAAACATGTAGAGGAGAGAGATTAAAGATAACAGCAGAGTGAGAAAATGTGCTCAGTTTGTCCTCCAGCAGTCTAGGCCTATAGCAGCAGAACTAATTAACTATAATTATGTTAATTATATTAATTACTACTAACTATTATTTTCTTATTTTTAATTCAAATACCATAATTGTATTTTAGTGAGGAATTTCTTTTTTTAATCTGATTTGCTGGTTGGTAGATATGATAAATGAAATAATTGTATATTTTATAGAGAGGCATAATGAATGAATGATATAATGTCTTTAAATTTAATAATTTATTATTTAATGCTGGTTCTAAGCGCTACATATAACATAATTTGGAAAAGGTCATTGGTTTTTCTATAAGAATAATTTGTTATAAAACATTTAGTCAATAAATATCAACAGAAATTGGCCCTTGGTTTGGACCAAGTTTAGAAAATTGTCCCCCTTGAGTAACTGAGTTTGACACCCCTGCTTTAGTTAGACAATCATATCAGTGTATCCGACTTTTAGATGTGTAGCACTGTATACAGAATTAGTCAGAGTTAAGATGACTATCATATTCATTAACATTTACATAAATTTAATTAAAAAACAGCCTTCAATGTACTGACCCTAGCAGACATAGCTAACTGCACTGGTCCTGTCTGGGCTTCTTTAATAAAAGTCTTACTGCATCATTGTAAACCACTTGCAGTCTCTGAAGGCTGACTTTTTTTATAATTTCCCATAAGCGAGCCATGTACACTGAGGTACAATTTGATCTGAAGAGTTTTACTTCATGAGAGCAATATCCAAATTTCTGAGACAGTACATTCACTTGTGCACAAACCATACAGTAAATGCACACATCATCTGTCAGGCGGTCTGTTAGAAAATGACCAAAATATTTCCTCTTTATAATAATAATAATAATAATAATAATAATAATAATAATAATAATAATAATAATAATGGATTTTATTTATAACGCACTTTACATTTTAAAAAATCTCAAAGTGCTGCAATCAAATACAAAAGCAAAAAAACAAGTAGAATGAAATACACATTTCATGTTAAAAAGATAAAAGCAAAACACATTAAAAGAAAATCAATAAGAACACTAAATAAAAATAAATATTTTTTTAGGCCAGCTTTTAAGCCTGCCACGGTTTGTGGAGCCCTCAGATGAGGAGGGAGGGTTTTCCACAGTCAAGGAGCAGTCAAGGCTGAGCGAGGGTCAGTGAAAAGTGAGAAGGATTTTGTAGTTGATGCTAGCAGAAACATGTAACCAGTGGAGTGAACAAAGAATAGGGGTAATATGTTCAAATTTGTGCAGCCTCATAAGAATCCAGCACTATTCTTAACATGTTGCAATTTTTGTATGTTCTTCACAGGGGTTCCAGTGAGGAGAGCATTGCAGTAATCAAGTCTGGAGGAGACAAAGGCATCAGTGAGAGAAAGTGTAGATCAAAATTTTGCAATGTATGACTTTCAAAGGTTAGCTGTGGGTCAATGATAACACCGAGCTTGGTGACTGTATTAGAAAGTGGAATGTTCTGGTCAGAGAAACTAATACTCAAAACATTGCAGTTTTAGTTCAACAGGTCATGATTACACTTTTTTCTTGAATTATATTTGATATCATGTTTACCATAAACGGAAGAGGAGTTTTTGGAGAATAGCTGAACTTGGGCTAAACACCACTATGTATCACCAACAATACAGCCAGTTCTACACAGGTTTAGCTCCTCGGAGAGGTCAGTATATATAAATATTAAACAGAACAGATAATAAAATGCTTCCTTAGCTAACACCATACCAGACATGGAAACTTCACCTGCGTCTGATTAGCATACAAAACAGACAAACATCTAATTAAATATTTAGGCACCTCAGCTTGACTGGATTTGAAATAAGTTTCTGTTTCACACGATATTTGCTGTAATATTATTATTTTCATCCAGAGCACACAACCTGGAGAATAAAAAGGATACATTTAAAAACTAAACTGTAAAACAATGTTTTTTTTTTATTATTATTATTTGCTTTGAACTATAAAATGACATCAGCGTTAAAGCGTAAGCAGTGATAAATGCTGTAGAGGGCGCTCATGTGCCTGGAACTGAGCATGACGTCACAAAGTGCTGGAGTCTGAAAACCCAGAGCTGTGAAACAGCACATTTCAAGCTGCTGTGGTCAAAACAGAACCTCAGCGTTTGTTTGAGCAAACTCATCATAAATAATTGATCATCAGTCAGGAAACTCAACAGGAGATTTTATCAAGTTAAAAAAATAATAAAATCATGCAAGCTTGTACTTTGAGGTGATTATTATTATTATTATTATTATTATTATTATTATTATTATTATTATTATTATTATTATTATTATTATTATT
>JAUBOC010000019.1:7387258-7398905 GCA_032275365.1 Anablepsoides cearensis | reverse complement strand
TTTAACTTTAAATGGGAATAAAATAAATTCAGTTTTGATGCAGCAAAGATGACTTTTGCGACAGATTTTTTTTTCTTTTAGGAAGAGAGAAGAGTCACAAATTCTCAAAACCACAATTATAGCTCCTGTAAATGTACTGCAGAAAAATGTCGATTTCCCATGTAATAAATTTACATCAGTGCATTGTTTTAAACAATACCCGAGTTATAAATTATGGAAAGAAAGAGTACATTAAATCTAGATTTATTATGAAAAATGAAAAACAGCACATATTTAGGTGTCTGAGGTTGTTGCCAAGTTTAAAAGTCAAAAAAGCAACCCTCTCATTTGGTTCCTCTAGGTTTAAAAACATCACATTCAGTAAAGTGAGATGTTCAGGGGCTAAATTTGTCACTTCTCTAATTTAGAGGAAAATCCAGACTCCTTTTTCAGACTACTTTTGGCTTAAAATTCACATTATTAATAACAAGATGGCTGGCTGGCTGCTTTACTCAGCATTTGCATCAGTGCAATTCTTTGTAACTCTTAAGCAATTAAATACATGATTTGATAGAAGATTGTGCTACAAAATGTATTATTATCAACTATTCAAAGCTGAGTGTTTGCTGTGTGTCCTTTGAGGATTAAAGTTGGGGTAGTTTATATGTTTTCAACGCAGAGTATAAAGAGGGATGAAGTCAAGTGTTTCACTGTGTTCCTTTTATTCATCTGCAAAGATAAGATTTCAAAACAAAGTGTATATAAGAGGGATTTGGTGCTGAATTCTGTTGTATTTTGCTCAAAGCATGTGACGGACGTTTAAGCCTCAGGGAACAGCTGACTTGCTCTGATTTAAGTTATTAAACAGTATCAAATTCATGTTTTATAGAAGTAAATACATTCAATTTCCTACAGTACATAAGTATTTCTTGAGGATTTGAAATTTTACCAAGTATCATTTTTTTTTATCTTGGACTATTGTGAGTAGTTTTATGACTTTTACTTAAATACTTTTCTTATGGGTGAAATAATTTTTTTCCTAGGTCATTTTGTATTTTTACTTTAACTTAGTTATTTCAAGTACTTTATAAACTTCTGCTTTTCTGTACAAAGTCAACCAATATCTACTATAAAACTTATATTTTTTATAACAAATTTTTTATATTTGTTAAGTAATTTAGTACTTATTCCACCACCACATTTTTTCTATCACTTCCAGACAAGCTATGATACTAAGCACTTTGAAAAATACTATAATAATGCAAATTATCTTAATGGCAAATGGCACCTTTTTATCTTTTTATATCTTTTATTAACAGAAAGATGCATTTTAGCAAAGTGTCCTTTTTTACTTTGAAGTCCTCTATATGCCTCAAACCCTGGTCTGAGAACACCATAATGCCTCTTATCAGCACGTCTGAACCTTTTAGCTTCAGCATCTCCCTCCTGAAGAATATTCCCAGGTGAATGTGAGCTCTTGTTGAAGGAAATAACTGTAATGGTCCTTTTATTAAATGGAGCAGCACGGTGTACTATCTGGTGCTGCAGAGAAGCCCGGCTCTCCCAAATTACATTTTCACTCTTGAAATGCTAAGGAATGAGATTTGGATTTAGACAACAGGCTGAACGTATGTTTTTATGTAATTGTACAAAGCTTTCTGTGTCCATCCTGCGCTATGTATTGTAAACATTTCACTTATCACATTTGGACAAGATAAAGCAGTTATATCACACTTATTCAGACAGTGCTGAGGTTTAGTTCAGCCTAGCAACACCAGCTGACTTACAGGCTCATGTGACTGGACAAAAAACAGTTTTCAGTAAGATCAGTAAGGATTGTACAAAAGTGCAGCGAGCGCAGGCCTTTAGGAGCATGTGATCATCACTGTGTCACGTGGCAATATTGCATGATTTGTCTAAAATAAGTCTAAAAAGCAGAAATATCTTGAGTTTTTTTTGTGTAATAAAGCTGTCACAGGTTTTTAGATTCATCATAAAGACAGAGATGGAATAACTGTTCAGCGCTACACTTTTAATCTCAAATTGTCTTCTATTCAGAATGATTTATTTACAAAAAAAGGCAACGAATGTGATATTTTAATAAAACTGTTTTAGATATTTTAGTCAAATTTCTGAAAATTGTGACAATTTAGCTAAAAAAAATAAATATTTGAAGTAGGGGCTTGACAGAAAATGGTGAATCCTGACAAGTTTGCATGTTCCCTCCGTGCATGTTTGGTTTGGGTGCTCCGGTTTCCTCCCACAGACCTAAAACATGACTTTTAGGCTAATAACTCTAAATTGTCCCTATGTGTGAGTGAGTGGTTGCTTGTCTGATTTGTCTTTATGTGTCTCTGTGATGGACTTGCTGTCTGTCCAGGATGTACGCCAGCCCTCGCACTGTGACTGCTGGGCCTGTGACCCTGAAAGGAAGAAGCAGGTAAAATATAATGAACGGAGATTAATACCAACAACAGAAGCATCCAATACAAAATAAAGAAAACCGGTTATAAATTCACATTGTGTCCTTTTTCAACAAAAGAGACATGAAAAGAGACAAAAAGATTTGCTACACTTGCTGCTCCAGTCCTTCAGCTGAAACCAGGTCACAGAAAAACTTTGCCGCTTTTCCTTTTGCTGGATTTGAACATCCTTTGGTCTATCCACTTCTCAACAAGTGAAAAATTAAATAATCCACCTCAATTTTGGTAATCTTGTTCACCATCACCTATCAGTCTACGCCAAACCACACCCATATAAGCTAACGCTCTGCTCAAGGAACAATATTGTACATTATTGGCTAAAGCCTGTGGCCTTGGGTTGACCCTGCATGGATTAACAAAATTTGCCCCAATGAGCAGCAAATTGAGGGGGCATGACAAGACACCTGTCAATCATTAAAGACGTTAAATGAACGGGGCTGTGAAACTGTAGTTTGGAATGACTCAGGGATTTTGTCAACTTTTTGCAGCAGTGATACAATATTTATTTTTTAATTTCTGCTTAGGTAACAGGTGAATTTGAGTGTTTTTATTGTTAACAGGGACGGCTTAGCGTAGCCGCTTATTCCAGTTGTCCATATATATCAGGGATATTCAACTACATTGACCCGGGGGGCCACAGTTACTGCAGGCCAACAGCTAAAGGGCCAAACATCCAGCAATTACAATCATTATGTGAATAAACCAAGTAAAGATCAGTTTATTTAATATTTATTTAATCATCAATACAACATACAACCCTATGTAATAAAAGTAGTGATAATAAAACAATATCAAAACTAAAAATATCATTATTTAACACAAATATAATTTTGACATCTCTGATTTTTCAAAAAATTTAAACCAATTTTATTTTCAATTTAATTGTTTTATCTTCAGCTTGTCTGTCTTGGTTGTTCATAGAAATGTTTTTTTTACCAGCTTGTACATGTTTATGTCTAACTAAAAGAACTTAGAGTAATTAAAGTAGAAAATCGGGGGTTTGGGAGGAATGAACCAATTGGTGGGCCGCCAGTTGAATAGCCCTGCTGTATATAGTCTAAGGGGTTCTCAAACTTTTTGGATTTGTGGACCCCTTACAAAGATGAAAAGATTCCAGGGACCCCCTCATGAACCCCATGCTGTTTTAGAAATAATTCACTGTCATTTTAACCCTTAAATAATTAAGTAATATAAGTAATTTTTTTTTTTTTTTGGTTTAGTATGTTTGTTTTACTAGTGCATTGTTCCGTAAATGCAATTTTTAAAATAAAAGCCAAATTAACAATTTATTTACACTTTTTAGAGGACCCCCAAGACACAGCTCATAGACCACTGGGGGTCCTGGGACCCCAGTTTGAGAACCTCTGGTCTAAGGTGGCATCTGGGGTGGCAAGATCTTTTTTTTTTTTTTTTTCAGGGGAAGCTGCCATGCCCTCTATAGAACCGCCACTCTGTGAATTTCTCCTAAATAAAGGTCTTATATATATGTTATTTTTTGACATGTTTCAGTGTTGGGGAGTTTGCAGGCGGAAAGGGTTAAAAGTTTCGTTCCTTGGACCCACATTCTGATTATATCGCTTAGTCACCGCCGTTAACCGGGAGAAGCAGCGCCTCCCTGAGTCCTCGCTGATTGGTTGCGGGGCTCGCCTTCCCACACAGCCCGTCCTCAGCCCAGCAGGGCGGGGCTGACTCTCTCCACGAAACTGAATTGAGCTACAACCGGGCCGGGGCGGCAGAAGGGAGAACTTAACCCTGTCCTGTCGCTCCATGGAGCAGCGTGGAAATGCTCTGGCCGCGTAGAAGAGGAGCACCGGAGCGGACAGCGGCCGTGTTTCTGTCCCATCCTCCTCCGGCTCTGGTTCGGATCGGGATTTAGCCGTTTGGATCCCCCAAAAAACCATCCGCGGTGGTGGGAAGAAGAGAAAACGCGTTTCTATCACCGGTGCGCCGCAGTTAAAAGATGATGTGACCAAACCAGAGATCTTGCTGCCGGTGGCGGAGGAGAAAACAAAAAAGAGGAACAACCACATATCAAAGAATAAAAATAATAATCACCACTCCTGGAGATTAACTGAGCTGCTCGTTCTAAGGGTAAGTTCATCTCGACTGTCTCCTGTGGTCGCTCACACGGAAGAGGCGCCCTGAACGCGTCGTGATTACGGGGGGGAAACGAGCTGGAATGAATTACCGGCCAATTAAGCGGTCAGCATGGGAATCTGTGGGGTTCAGGTGGCAGCAGCGAGGACACGGAGTTCCGAGGCATTTGTCTGTTTGCAGAGGAGTTGTCATCGTCTGAGCGGAGCGGACCTATTAAAGTGCCCACGCGCTCTAGTGTGCCTTATAATAATTAGG
This sequence comes from Anablepsoides cearensis, assembly GCA_032275365.1. Classification (NCBI taxonomy): domain Eukaryota; kingdom Metazoa; phylum Chordata; class Actinopteri; order Cyprinodontiformes; family Rivulidae; genus Anablepsoides; species Anablepsoides cearensis. The sequence continues at coordinate 7,394,091 of JAUBOC010000019.1, read as the reverse complement.
TTCACCACAAGGCCCTAATGTCTATTAAAAATGTCAAATGAACAGATGGAGTTATAAAGGTGTAAAATGTGACTCAGGGGTGCTTTTTTTTATTACTTTCTTTTTAACTCAAATTTGGCCAAAACGAGATGTTGCTCTCATTTTAACCACCTTGCTTGATAGTTTTCCAAAATGATTCAGATGTAAAAGTTGTAGCTTCAATTTGGGATTGATTGTGGTTAGAAAAAAAAAGAGAATAACTGTTCACCACACAGCACATCATTTACAGTTTCAGTATGACCTCACTTGTCTTTGTCATTTCTCCTCCCACTCTTGTTTTTGGTCACCAGCATCTTTCTCATGAAGTGAGTCAGCTAATATCAGCATCACAGATCTCTTTGCGTTTGTGCTCATCTTAACGGCAAAAAAGTCAAGTTACATATTTATTGACATTTAAGAAAGAACAATGCCAAAATGCTTTGTGACTCCTAACAAGAGGTCGTTTGATTTCAATAAAACTTATAGGAAAAAAAATCATTGCATGTGTATAAACTGATTAACTTTTAGAATCAGCTTTATTCATGATGACTTCAACAGCCACCTTAATAAGTTAAAAAAACGCTATAACTCAGTCAATTTTACAGATAATGCTCTGAAATTTGGTGTAGTAGTAGGTGAGACCGTTCCAAAGCACATTATTTTAAACGCTGACAATCTCTGCAAAATGTTTGTTAAAAATTTTATCATTAACGACTTTTCCCAACTTTGTATGTCTGTTAGCAAAATATTTTAGAAGCTATTGGATATATTTTAATGAAACTTTGAGGAAATAATTGTGTAATGTACCTCTACAACTAATTAACCTTGGGGATCAGCACAATTGAAGACCCCCATCACAGCTAATTAACATCTGCAAATACAACAACGGCTATAACTCAGTTTTATATATATATTCATTTAAAAGTTAATGTGATAGTGGCTGACATTCCCAACACAAGACATCTTTTAATATTGCGTAAGATTGTGCATATTATTATTTTAGGCTACAACTCTGGCATTTCTCAAAATAAGATGATCTCATTGTTTTTCATTAGGACTGAGACATTTTGTTTTGCGCTAACACTGTGACAAACTGACTCATGGCAAGAAATCACAAAATCCTACTCTCCCATAGGCCAACTGATTGTCTAAAATGGACTCAGCAGAGGTTAAATGTTCCAGGATGACAGCACAGGCAAGCCAACATATTAACAAACGGCAATCTTGTTGACAAGTTAAAAGCATCACTGTCCTACAATACCTGGGCAGACTGAAGTGAAACTGTAGACGTACTGTATTGGAAACTGCTGACTTATTTTGGCAAATAGAACACAGGAGCACATGGCCCGGTTTGTGTGCCCAGTGTTCCTGAAACATTATCACACGGTGGGATCATAGCTTGGGGTGATGTAATCGCACCAATAAAGCCAGTCGCCGATGTGTGATAGTGGCACTCATGCTCATTTTCTGTATCTGCTCCAACTGGACCCCGGAGAGAGTATTCCCAAAGTGCACGCTTAATGTTTGGATGCATTTATAATGTCACGATACGTGGAAGGAGTCGAGAGTTCGGTTCATCATCCAGGCTAACCTTTATTGACAAGCTGGTATGTGAGCTGTTCAGAGGGCCACACTGTCGTCATGCCTCCTTCGTGACTCGCCTGTCTGTCAGTCTGGCCAAGTGCACAGTCCTACAAATTCTTCACGGTGTTGCCACCAAACTAGCGACAGTGCAGGATTTCATGCTCACTACTGTCAACTTTCATTTGTTGCCCTTCATTCAAAACCTACCACTGCCGTGAAAAAGCAAGTGCGCATTATTTAGTCTGCAGCTGTGACGCTTGATTAGGTTTTCAGTCGGACTGCAAAGCAAATGTGAAGTGAACAGTAAGCCTTCAGAGACCTGCTCCCAAACTTGGGCGTACCCTCCCAGATTCTTGGTCGTTTTCTCCAGTCTGCCTGGTCTTTCTGAGTTCACAGTAAATGAGCGTCTCTGGGATTGAGCAGTTCCATGTGTGACTCTGTGTTACTTCAGGCTGTTCTACCCCAAAACACGTCTGTACCACGGGTTGAATACTTGCTCGCCTGAAACGTTATTTTAGTTGGCAATCTGAAGCTTAAATTTATTTCTGACCAGCTGAAATTGATTCTTAGCATTCACTTCAAGAATACATGGATAGCACATGACATCAGTGGGTATTTTATTTAATAATAACAAATGTTTACTCATTGACATGAGTTTGTACATTTGCCGAGTTCTCTATTAATGAGTATTATTTCCAAATTTAAACAATTTGTTATAATTTATGTGCTTTTTATTTGTCTTGTGCTTAAATTGGGCTAAACATAATGAGATGCCGGTTAGTGTCTGTTAGTAAAATATGCGAACCACATATATTTTAATGCAACATTCAGAAACTGTGACCAGGTTTTCTATAATAACGATGGTTTGAACACGTGATTGGGGACCATTTTTTTATTATCCTGGACTGAAGCCACAGAGAGGGCAGCACAGTGACTCAGTTAGTAGAGCTGTTGTCTCCCAGCAAGAAGGTTGCCGGATCGAAAACCGGCCTGGGTACTTTTCTGAGTAGAATTTGCATGTTCGCTCCATGCATGTGTGGGTTTTCTCTGGGTACTCTAGTTTCCTCCCCCACAGATCAAAAACATGACCGTTAGGCTAATTGGTCTCTCTAAATTGTCCCTAGCTGTGAGTGAGAGAGTGAATGTTTGTTTGTCTCTATGGGGATCTGTCCAGGGTGTACCCCACCTCTCGCACAGTGACTGCTGGATAAGGGCACCAGTGACCCCCATGACTCTGAAGGGAAGAAGCTTGTAAAGATAATAGATGAAGACTCAGAATGAGATGGAGTTTTTAGATCTGACAGTAAACATTAAACTGAGAACCTTATCGGTTTTCTGCATAATATTCTGGCTCCCAATTGGAACAATTTCTTCATTATTCAGCATATATCAACAATTAATTACACTTTTAAGTCAGCCTAATTTAACGTGGTTCATACAGCTTATTGGCATTAGCCACCACAAAAATGGCCATCCCTTTGCCATTTTAATAGTCATTGAGCCAATACCTGATGTGGTAGTAGCTGAGAGTCATCCTCAACACGTTCTTCAAGTGTTAGTGTTGCATAAGATCATATTTAGTTCTGAGTAAGGATGTAATAATTCACGCAAGCCCCGATTTGATTTGATTATTGACTTTAAGTTGATGATTATAATTATTTATGATGTTTTTTCAACAAAATGAATTGTAGCCATTTTAAACCCAGATATATTTCTTTTATTTTACCATTTTTTCCTTGTACCAAACTGTAACTGTTGTCTAAAAAAATGTCATCACAAATCCTATTGTGACCAAAAGTTATCAAGTATCAAACATATTTTATTTTATAGTCATAACATACTGTTATACAATAACAATGAAATTTATTAATATATTTTTTACGAATCGGATTTATATTGTAAGCAGTTCAATTATTAATTGATTTTCAATTCATTGTTGCATCCCTACTTTTCAGTTTTAGCATATTGGAGAAAGGTTTCGGTTTTGTATTTATTTTTAGAGATATAAACATTCTAGTAATGATTGACCCTATGACTAAATAACATTGATCAAAACTGTAAAAGATTATTTATTCCATTTGATCTGTAGAGCTGAATACCAAATTCAAACCAGACTGTCATTCATTTGTAATTTCTGCTGGCATCTGCTCATTTTTGAAACGGCTACAGTTAATATTTGTCTCCGGGGCGGACTCGCTAACGCATGGCATGGTGATACTACGTGGAGCAGTCAGACAGGCAAACCAACTAGTTCCTCCACTTGAGAAACAATGCACAGTGCATTCCTGCTAGGTAGATTAGTTACGACTGATCCTAACAATTGTGCTCCAACAGACACGTCAGGCATGTCTGATGGGAAGAAAGCCCAACGGCAGCGTTTGATCGAGATCTTGCTGCTTCTCGTTCGGCTTGGTTGACTTTGATGTGGTTACAGTTTTGACTAAGCTGTCAAAAAAAAAAAGAACAGAGCTTTCTTTTTTAATGCATGTCAAAAAATTGACGGGTTTGTAAGGAAAAAATAGAATTTGGGTTGTGTCTCCTGTGTCTGTTGTGCATTTTGAAATAATGAATGTGAGCAGATTCTTTTAAATTTGTTAGTAAAATATGGAAAACACCACAATATGCAGTATGTTGGTTGATGCAAATTTCAACCAGGTACTTTACGGTTGTAAATACAGTAGCAGGAAACTGCATGAAGTTCTGTGTTGCATCCAGTTGTACCGATTCTGTGACACTTTGCGGGATGCAGAGGTGGCTGTGACGATGAAGACCCTTGTGATGTAATGCTGTAATGCAGCAGTCGAGCTATTTCAAGTCTACCTCTAAGCCTCCAAGGCTTCCATCTGCCAGCGTGCCACCCAGCCTTTCCCTCAGTCAGCACCTCATCTGTCAAGAACCGGAGAGCCGTACATGAACCACCATTCACAGAATGCACTGGAAACCTTTAATGTGCAGGTTTTAAAAGAACATTGTAGATGGAAAATTCATGCCGCCGTGAAAAGAATTGGTACTTAACTGAAGCCAACATCTAGCTGTATAGATGGACACATCTAATTTGGGACAGGTCTCATTGACTTGGTGTGAGAGAGTTTTGAACTTGGGGGTAAAACTCATTTTAAGAGCTGTGGGAATTCACTGTTTATTTCCCCAGATGGCCAGAGTTCTGGCATAGACATTCAGCGTTGCTTTGTTAACTTTGATCTTCTACTTTGAGATTGAAGATCACTTAGAGACTCAGTTTGAAAACTACAACTGAAGAAATCTTTACCTGACGCTGAGGTAAGACTAGGGCTGGGCAAAAATATATATTTTTTTAAATAATCGATCTTTGATAGATTTCATTTAAATTTTGTCATATTGATTCAGAGGGCATTAGATCAATTTTTTCCTCTTATTCGTGATGAAGCACAGATGCTGTTATATGTCTGCAGTCACTCCTGACTTGCCATACGGTTGATGTTCATCCAAATGCACAACTTTTGACGACAAGTCGCCTGAGGCAACAAAAGAAACTAAGGGAATCACTAACATTACCAGCTGATTTTCCATGGGACATAAAGACAACTCAGGCCACGACAACTTTAGTTTTCAAAGATTTATTCCTGTACTCATTAGTGGAAAACAAAGGCTTCAAGCGATTGGCTCAGGTGCTCAAACCAAACTATGTTATGGTGCAATTTACTGAAACTGTTATCCCCGCAAATCAGCGATGTATTTACTGTATGTAAAAGACAACATTCTAACAAAATCGTTTTTTTTAACCCCTATTATTATTATTATTATTATTATTATTATTATTATTATTATTATTATTATTATTATTATTATTATTGCACTTTAAGAAACAATGTCCTAAAAAAAATTACAGTGATGGAATGTTGTAGTTCAAGTACACTTTCACTTGCAATCTCTTTCTAATTTAAACACCTTTGAGACTTGAGACAGTTTTGTTTGCAGTTTTACAAGTTTTCCCTCAAAACTAGTTGTTTAAGCTGAAGAGAAAATTAAACAATTCTATTAAGCAACACAGTTGATCCATTTTCAATATGTAAAAGCAGATAAAAGTGAATCATGATTAATCAATTTAGAACCTAATGAGTCCAAATTGAATCGATTTAGGGAATTGGCCATGATACCCTGCTCTATTTGCTCTATACTATACGTATGTTCAACAGGTGTGATGTTAGTATGAGTTGATCATTTTAAAACAATCAAAGCTCAATTGACCTTTTGCACATTTCAGTCATAACGCACATGTGGTTTATGGGCATTCACCGGAAGTAAGTGGGATCATTCGCCAAACGAGTCAAATGTTTACATTCCTTCCAACAAGATGGAAAAGTGACTTTAGTAGTGTGCATAATTGTTTGAGGCAACGTGACCAAGAAAAAATTAAGGAGAAGCTTGATCCTTTTACCAAATTCCTCAAGGAAAGTCAAGCAAAGCTGCTACGAGAAGAAAGCTGTGGCTCAATGTGCTTTGCTGTCACGACTTCACTCTGACGAAAAACAGCAAAGTGCGTAATCATAAATAAATAATAAAAACCAAACCCATCTAAAGTTTAGCAAGTTTTGATGTGAGACGTTCTATGGCATTGACACAAACGCTTGATGAACACAACAAACAACTTACCCTGCTGGGCATTCACAAAAGACCTGAAGGAGTTCCCCACTTTCAATCAGCACAATGAACCCTCCATAGTTCAGTTGCTTCATGCTTGCTTTGACTTTAGCATGTTTGTCCACAATTTTCCAAAACCGCGCATCGACATTACAAACTGCCATCATCACCTCGCTCTTTCAAATTACATCCACCCCTCACTTCTGGTTTTTGCAGGAATGATAACGGTGGTGGCATTTCACCATCCAATCAAAACGTTCGTTTCATGCGTGCTTTGTAATGTGCAAAACAAGTATTGTTATGAGAAATCGGTGCAGTTGTCTCATTAGATATGGGTCTTTTTTGTGTTCTTCAAGACATCTTTGCTGTGGTGGCCATCTTGAATGGGATTTATTTACCCAAGCGAATCAGTTGTAGTTCATCCAGTGATTACTTTCATTCATTCACATTTATGCAATGATTCATGAGATATTTTGCTAACAATACAGACAAATTAAATATGGGGCAAAAAAACCTTGTGGCTCTGCCTTTGCCTTCTACGGAAGAGCATTGCATTCACCTAATAAAAAAATATTTGACTCCTGATCTCATAATTACGAGATCAGGATCTC
>JAUBOC010000019.1:7368783-7383073 GCA_032275365.1 Anablepsoides cearensis | reverse complement strand
CGGCCCGATACCATGACTAAATCTGATACTACCCGATTTTCAAAAAATGGCCGTATCGGCCACCGATACTGAGTATCGGATCGGGACATCACTGGTTAGTAGATGATTAGTTATTCACAACGTGTAGCCCAAACACTAACAAACCATGTGAAATATTGCATTAGCTGCACATAATGGTATATTCAAGGTTTGACCAGAGGCTACAACTTCATCATTTTTCAACATAAGATGATCTCGGCTGAAAACCCTAACATGAAAAGTGAAAGCGAAATGCATTCCTTCAAAGATTTGCAGACTTTTAATGTCTCTGTCAAATAAAGAAGCGTGGCAGCAATAGTGCTTTTATAGACAAGAGGAGTTGTTTTTATCAGTTTTATGAGACGAGAAGTTGTAAAATTGTAAAACTGCTTGACAAAGAAGTTGAATGTGGTTTACATTTGAATATAATTTGATAAAATAGGACATTATCTCATGTGTGTTTTGTTAAATCTATTTATTTGACATTCATTTGACCTTATGAGCTGAATAAATGAGAAAATAATAAACTAGACATTCCTCTAAGTTTTACACATCTCCCTGTGGACAGTTGAGGTCTTCGACAGTATCACGCTCTCATCATATTTCATTAAGTGCTCTCCGTACATAATTTGTTCCTATTGGCTTTGTGATAAAGTGTGAAGTTATGCGGCAAGCGTTAGCAGCTGCTTGCAGGCTACAGTTGGAGATTTGGTAAGTTGTTGGAAAGCTTCTATAGTAAACAAATAAGTTCCACTTTTAGCAGCTGGCATGCAAGTCTAAAACGAAGCACTTATCAAGCCCTTACACCCAGACTGTTTCTCCGTGAACCGATCCAGCTGGGTGGTACCAGATCAGAATGAAACGCTCTCTAAAAGTGCACACGACCATTTTGCTGCTGTACCGAACCATATCTTGACCGGCGTGGTGTGTATATATAGCCCATGGTGAGGGAGTCGTTGCTGTCATCTGCTTCCTGAAGATTAGGGACACAAACACTTCTCCGCAACAAGACATTATACAGATTTACCCAGTGAGCCGGACTTTTCCATTAATATTCTTTGCTATCTCGTGACGTGAGCCGAAACAGGCTTTTTGTTGTGGAGAAAAAAAAAAGGTTGCCTTAGCTTAAATGCCATTTGCTACCTGTATGTAGCTCCAGTAGGATGGGAGTTGTAAATAATTTACCTGTGCAGAATGATTCAATTATTTATAAGCAGAATTAGCTGCACATGTAAAAATTTCTTCTTAACAGAAAAAAAAAGAAACTTGTACTCAAGCAAAGTTCAAGGAGAGCTTGGGGATATCTGTTGGTAAACATATTGAAGTAATTACACTGTCTATCTGGATTTCTGTGCGGTGCCACATACCTTGCCACTCCTTCATATTGATTTCCTGTGCAGGATATTACTGCGCAGAGAAAGGCTGGGTCTTGTGCTGATAAAATAATAGAGGCCGGTTTTGTAGCTCCTGTTTTTTTTTGCCTGGCAGTGTGCGAAGCAGAGACGGGGAAGGGGCGCTCGCTGTGCGATGGCAAATACAGATGGCGTTCATTTCTTTCATGGAGATCGGTAAACACATCTACGTCTATGATGCTGCTTTAAATACAGCCTTTGAGAGGTGTAGTCTTATTTTTGTCTGAGAACAGCTCACCACACTGATATAATGCATGAGGATTTTTTTTATTTTTTATGGTGGGTTCACTTTCATCTAAAAGTGCATTTGCTTCTCAGTTCTATAAATAAACCTCCTGCTCGCAGACTGCTTTTAAGATGCCATTTATACTTTTATAACCTATTTATATTTTTGGCTTGTAGTAAACAGTTATGATTGCGAGGCAACCATTGGACTGGATTCAAGTTTGTCACTCAACACTGAAACTGTCGCCACCTACATGGTGACTTTCGCATTGTTAAAATAATCAAGACCGAGGTCTCCAAGCCTGAGCTGCAGATCTGTGGAAAAACAGCCATGGGAAAATCCATAAGCTGCTCCACCCTTTTCTTGGTCGAGCGTGTTTTCAGTGCCCGCCATCCAGCAGCTTCGCCCCGTCCACCCACCCTGCATGCCCCTCAGTTAGCTGTGACACTTGATCTCGGGGTCAGCTGCGATGGATATTTCTGCTGTCTCTGTGTATTTTTTTGAATGTTGTAAGGGCTGGTTTGGTGTGACAGCCTGTCACATGTCACAAGGGTCAGTTTAGACGACGCTGCGTTCACTGGCGCTCAGTTTCACTTCACTTTGTGGCTTATGGCTGTGTTTTGCAGCGTTTCCTTGATCTGTGACAGAATGAGAGAGGGTGGGCGTATTTTCAGGCGTACTTTTCATGTTGAAACGTCTCATATTCAGTTAATAAAGTCATTATTAAAGAGGTGAACGAGTGGTGAGGTTTATATTTTTCCCTGTAGTTATATCATAATTAGAATTTTGTGTGCAAATCAGCAAAAATACTGATAAAAGCTTCTGGTATCAGTATTGCTTCTGCATTTTAACACATTTAACTTTTAGTGCTCGCCCATGCTCACAGTTTCTGTTCCACTTACTGAAATGAAATATCTGGAGCTTTGTAGATTTGTCAGGTTTTTTTTTTTTTTTACCTCTGTTGGAAAAACAAGGTGCTATAAAAAGATCAAAAGCTTTCTGCTGCCGCTAATCTGCAGATTCTACACATGCAGGTAGTGTTGGAGTGATTTACCTCCAAATATTCGTTTATACGATGTAATGAAAAGTTTCTTTTTTTATTGCATAAAAAGCAAAATAACTCTAGATGTGGAGTTTTTTTTTTTCAGTTTGACGTTAAAATAAAAACCTGGGAGCACAGTTTCCCTCCATTGTTTTCACTGTTAAGCCTTGGACTGCAGCATGAAAGACAACAGAACATTTATGATGAATGACTAACTATGAAAGTATGTGGACAACCTACGGTGGCCTGTTTGTGCCATTTAACCTTTAATCTGTTTGTCAGTCTTGAACATGCTTATATTTCACAATGGTTAAAACACAACCGTGCTGTATAAGTCGCTGTGTAGGCGCCAAGGAGGGAAAAAAATGTCAGCAGCACATGAAAACAGAAAATTAAAAGAGGAACAGGGACCTAAGGTCACAAAGTACTGCATCTATGAAAATTAAGGTTACTTCTTCACTAATAGGTCATCCCTCTAGTCTTTGCATGCTAAATAGGAGCTCTTTCTTTCATTCTTTCCACTGGCCACCTCGGCTCAACAGTCACCACTGCAAGCAGGCAGAGCCCTACTTGGCCGAGCCACCGTGAGCTCTGTCAGCCTTGATGATGCAGCTCTCTCAGCAAGCGTGGCTGGCTGCACAGGGCCTGCCTCCGGTGGAGTAACACACGGCGCCCAGCAGCCAGCGCCTGGTTATAACAGCTTGGCGACACGTGGTTTCCAGCTTTGCCATTTTAGCTCAGTTGTGTTGCAGCTGGAGATGTTGTGGAATGTAGATACGGCACACACGCCGATTATAAAGGGCCGTGATGGAGAAGATTTGAAAAATGTAGGGATGTTTCTCAAGACTAAGTCAGAATTTTTTATTTTTTTTTAATTTTCCTCCAGAAAAAAAAAAAAAAAGACCCGCAGGTCGCATAGTGACAAAAGTTCGGCCTGCCAATTGGTTCATTCATCTCTTAAGCCCAAACCTCCGGTTTTCTACTTTAATTATTCTAATTTCTTTTAGTTACACATGGACATGTTTGGTATTTACAGAAATATCAGAATCTTGGCTACAAGCTGGTAAAAAACATGTCAATGAACACCCAGGGCAGTTAAAACTACAAGCAGATGAAGATAAAACAATGAAATTGAAAATAAAGTTGGTTTAAAAAATTGGCAAGTCCGAGATGTCAAAATATTATTTGTGGTAAATAAGAGGCATAATGTGTTATTTTTGTTTTTGTTGTTTTATTATCACACGGGGTTCAGTATGTTGTATTCATGATTAAATGCAGCAAAATAAACCATTTCAAAGGAAACATATCTTTGTAATACTTGGTTTAATTACAGAATGACTTTATTGCTGGACGTGCTGTTGACCTGCAGTAACTGTGGCCCCCAGAGCAATTTAGTTGAACAACCCTGGGCTAAATTTTTACAAGTTGGCTATCCTGGCTCTTGCCTTTCTAAGCAGTTCTGCTCAATTCTAGTTTCTCTTCTCTGTTCCGTCTGGGATTCCTCCCATAGAGAAGGATTTCTTAGGTAGAATTTTACCTGGGCCAATCAGCAAGCAGAAGGAGGAGTTTTGAACGACAACAACATCGATTTTCTGTGCAGTGTCTTCTAGTTAGTTTAGCAACGGCAGTGGAGGAAGTGAATAAAGCCAGTCCATGTTGATAAGGCTTCCAAATTAAAAAAAAAAATTCTGACAAAGCCTGCAGCATCATTTTGTTCAGCTCGGTACTTCTCTCCTTTCAGTAGGGCTGTTTACAGCGCACGCAATTTCTGGTTAGCTTTTAAGCTTAGCCTCCTTTATAGTGGAGCTGATGCACACATACATTGTGGCCAACAGATCCAATCGTTTTAAACTTCAACAGAGGCCACGCCTTCGGCAAGCAACCGCTTCTCAATAGCCATGAGTCCAGACCCTCTGTATGAAGCAAAGCGAAGAACAAGGGGCTGGTTTTTACCAGGCTACATGTTGGCATAAGTTGTCTAAAATATTATGGTGTGGCAGGGCCTTAAGATTCTCATTGACTTAAGTTTCATGAGTGACATATAGGCCTCTGCTATTATAAGAAATGCTAGGCTTTAAAGGGGGTAGAGTATTATGCAAAATCCATATTTTTCAGTTTTATATAATGTTATAATGTCATTCCCTCATCAAACAAAGCAGCGCCTACCTAGCTCTTCCCTGGAGCTTAGTCCCCAGCAGAGCCCTCGCCTCATAGGGCACCCTTCTCCCAAAATATTGTTGTGAAGACGTGCTAAAGTGGGAGTGTCAAAGGCCAATTTCAAGACGTTTAGATAAGCAAAGTTAAATTTATTTTTGATAAATACAGCATTTTTATAACAACTGAAGATAATAGTTACTTGATTGTGGTATAGAATTGAACTATGTGCCTGTAAAATACATAATGCTCCCTTTTCAATAAAACCTGAGTTTGTATGAAGAATATAATGTAACAGACTGTAGCTCTGCAGACAGAGTAGGAGAGTGCTGGTTAATCCTGTCAGCTCCGGTCATTGTGTCCCATTGGACGTCCCTGCACCTGCAGAGATGTCAGCGTGTCTTTTGGTTTGCGTGTCCTTCCTGCCTAACGCGTCCCGGAGAGGCAGCGAAGCCCCAGAATGAAGAGCAACACACGCAGGCAGGGGTAGTCATGGGTCTTGTGATCTAGTGGGAGGTGTTTGGTTTATTGCACAGAGCAGGAAGCCAGCCTCGAAAGACTCAACGCTACGTTATGAATGTGGGTGTTTTCCCACTTCACATGTGAATCTCGATGTAAAACAAATCTTCTTGAGAAAATAGACAGAGAATGTTAGCTTCAATTCAGCGCTGGGAATGTGAGCAATGTGGGAAACTATTACATCAAATTGTTGTCATAACATCAAAAAGACAAACACCTTGAGAGCAAGATAAGAAATGGTGAACTCACAAAGCAATGAATAAGTAGAATTATTTGGCTTGTATGCAATGCATCACCAAGGTATTTCTTTTAAATTCTCTCCCTCTCTCCCAGACATAAAGCTAGATAACACACTGTATCTGCAAAGAGCTAATCCTTCAGTCTGGATGTTTGCCAAAGGCTAAGTTCGCTGCTTCTTCCCCCAAGGGTATCTGCTTCTGAAGGACTTCCTGCCCATAATATTGAGTTTTTTCTCAGACAGGAACCAGCCTTGGGTCTAACACTCTCAAAGCTGCGATCTGCAACTTTCAAAGAGAAAAAAGAAGAAGTGTGAAACACCCTTGCAGCCGTGCTCACGTTTTGAGTGATGAGTGCGCCAACTGTTCCAGGAGCTAAACTCCTCCTCAGACACGAGTTTCAGGAAAATGCCAGTTTTATTGCTGTGTTGACTTTGGAAGAGGACAAGAGAGAAGGAGAAAGAGGCAGACTACCAAGGCGCTTGGCACTGCTGTCTGGTGAACGTGGGAGGTTTACTTTGGGCTGTCACCAAATGCTCTTACCGATCAGCAGGCTTTTAGGGGAACCATAACAATAGCAGCACGGTTATTATTATAATGCTTTAGTGTCAGAGTTTCTGGCAAGGTTTTCAGAACCTTTGAACAGTCTTTTTTTCCCCTCTTCGCACCATTCTGTTATATTAATAACACTTGTTAAGATTATTATCCTATCAATTTACATACTTGGTGTCAAATGTTTTTTAAAGTATGTGTGGGTTTAGTTTCTCTTGCAAGTTGACAGCAGATATTTCTGTTAGACTGTACTTATCTGCACAAAGAAAAGCAAAAAAAACAAGGAGATGTGAGACAAAAAAGCCTAAAGCGTTTGGAGAACCTCAGTGAATGAGCCGTAAAAGTCAGCTTAGTTTACTTCCACATTCTCTGGAGGGAAGGAGCCACAAGCGCAATATTCAGAGAGATCAGACTGAAACATAGGATGTTTGTGACTTGAGTCTCAGCCTGTTTCATTCTCCAAAAATCAAGCCGATGCTCTTTCCCCCTTTCTGCAGATCTGCTTTATATCAGGGAGTCTGCTGTTTGAACTCACGGCAAAAGTAATTAAATATTGCCTGGAGCAAGATGGAGCTGTGGTTACAAGAATAAATCCTGCTGAAGATGTGATACTGGTGTCACGTTTGTAATTTTGTAATGTTGCTAATTGATCACTGTGAGAGATAAGGGCCTCTTTAAAATGTTTATTTAGTTCTTTAATCCAGGGGTTAGTTAATAAATCACATTTTGTGTATGCTGAACAAAGAGAAAATCCACAGTGCTTGCCTTCATTCTCCTGTCTTCTCCTCAGCCTAAATGGTTACTTATTTTAATGGCATCCTATTATTATTTTTTCATTTTTTTAGCGGTCTGTAAAACTTTCCCTTTGTCGTACTATAACAGCTACCCCTCTGTTCTTTAATCTCTATAGACTTTTAATAAAGAAAGTGGCGGACGGAGCGACTTAGACCACTTTGAATCATTACCACGCCGGTTATGACCCCTGCTGACCTCTGTGTGAGGTTTTGCTTCCGCCTCCGCTGAGATCCACAGACAACACTTCCCGTCATCACATGGACTAAAACAGAAGCCTGTGGTGCATTTAAATGCCAATGTGAAACAGATGTGGTCACTAAATGCCTTGGATGTTTTTTTTTTTTTTTTTTTTTTGCAAAGAGCTAGAGCTGTAACTAGAGAGGCTGGGATGTGACCTGATGAGAGTCGCTGGTGTAACAGTGTTTGTGACAAAGGCATTTGAATTTATTGGTATTTTGACTTTTATTAATCTAATAATTTGGTTTTAAAGAGGAAAAATATTAGGAAGCAACCCACAGTGAAATGTTGGGCTGGTCTGTTTGATGCTGAGATTTTCTGAGCACCTTATGTGGTCCGCGGGCCTCGTCGTGGGAACGCGTACACAGTCATTAGTGTCTGATAGAAGTCCGCTGGAAGCAGAGCTACGTTAAACCACCTACAGGAATTAAGACGAAGTGAGAATTAAGAGATTATGGTTAACACTGCAAACTTCCTCTCTCTCCAACACGCTTAGCTTTTTAAAAATAACAATTTCTGGGAGGTAGTTACCAGCTGTGGCTTCTCATCGGTTCTTGTATTAAACAGGGGCCTTAGCACCCTCTTGTGAAACAGTTCTGCATCACAAAGTCAGCTCCAAGTCTGTTTGTAATTTAATTGTTTTTCCCTGTTTTTCTGAATTGAAAGTATTTACAGTGTGTGTCTCTGTCTGTGTAGCTGGAAGGCCTGGGGTGAGACAGAGAAGATGGCTGAACCACGGCGGGAAAGCACCAGCAGCCTGCAGAGGAAGAAGCCTCCCTGGCTCCGGCTGGACATTCCCACGGCTCAGATGTCACTCGACGAGCCTCCTACTTTTGTTCAGGTGCGCTCCCTTACCGGATGCCTTTCCTCGATATTTATCACCCTTGTCATTTTGCTGTACGGCGTGATTTGTGGGCGCACATAACCCAATGCATCTTTTCCTGCGCAGCCGGTGAAAAGGCAGGGGTTCCTTCGCAGTATCAGCATGCCGGTGGAGACTTCATACCTCCAGTCTCCACCGCGTGAGCTGTTTGATACCCGGCGGCCCGTCTTTCAACGCCAGTCATCCATTACGCAGACCATAAAGAGGTAAGAGGAAACACTCGAGCCATTAAATAATACGATTAAGTTCTCTCCTACTTCATAATTAAAAGACCAAAACTACTATATTTATTAGACTACCAAACATATGATGTTTAAAGATGGTAGGAGTTAAGTGCCCAGTGTGGTCGACCGAACATTGCACGGTCGGTTGTTGGAAGTTTTTTTTGCACACACCTCCCGATGCAGGCCTCGTCACTGCACAGAGTCTACACTGCAAAGGGAAAAAAAGACAAAACTCTGATATCCGCCGTTCTTTTGTGCTAATTAAAGCTACACAGTTTTTGTCAGAAAGATTCCCCCATGTTTCTAACGTCTGTTTTATCTCCATCCATGATTTTTTGTCCGTTTGACCATCTTTATCCGGTACAACAGTCTGATTCTGCAAGCTAGTAGTTGAAGCAAAATGCAGCGTCTGAGAGCTTTAGGCTTAAAAAACATGCCAAAAAACTTCTGACCAATCACACAATAAGGGGGGCGGGGCTTTGTGACAAGAAGGGGCTGAAGAGTCGAAGCCGCAAACAAAATGACGTGATTTATGTCATGCTACAATGATTGCCGATTTCGGCAGTTCGTATGGAACATACTGGGCACTTAAGTTTGATAATTACGTTTTATAAATATTTGAGATTCTTGAGTTAGGCAAAAAAAAAAGGTTGCAAGCTGTCCTTTAGCACATAAAAATAAACTTTTCCTGACTACTACAATATTTCTGTCTTTACCTGTTTTTCAAATTTCACACTTTGTGATTAACATCATGCAACCTAAATAAAACTTATTTTTAGAGGGATCAACGGTTAGTTGTAACATTAGACTTTATTTGATAAACATATATTTCAACTATAAAATAAAGACTGTAAAAATACTATATTCTGTTCAGTTTTGTAAGCTTTTAAAAATACGACCTATCGATGTCATCATTTACCCAGAATGCTTTGCGTGTAAATAAAATGGCTCAGTCCATATATTTTTAAAAATTTAGTAAAAAAAAAATTAAACAGCCTACAGTATTTTTACAGTTTATCAAATAAAGTCTAATGTTACAACTAATCGTGGATCCCTTTAATTAACAGTCTGCTTCGCTCTTTCTGCATGAAGATGGCTACAGCACTGTCCAGCTGCTTTTTGTTTTTCCTTTGTCACTTCCTGTTTTTCTTTCTTTTTCCTCCTTTTCTCTGTCTCTTCTTGCCACCCTTCCTGCCGTCCCCCCGGGTCACAGCAGCAGGCGAGTGCACTTTGAAAGGATTAACACTGTGCCTGTTAAGGGGCACCGGGCTGCCCGCCGCAGCATCAGGAAACACCATTCTCTCTCCAGAACTCTGCTCAGGTACGACAGGAAGTGGCTTTCCACCACCAGTAAATAAGGAATTGTTCTTTTCTCGCTCACTGGATGTTGGTTCTTAGTCATGTTCCCGCAGATATTTCATTTTAAATGAGTCATAAAAGGATTCGAAACCAAAAGTTCGCCTCTTGCTCCAAACTCACATTTATTCAGAGCTGCAGTAATGAGTCATTTTAGTAGTTGGAGGGATCCCTTTTTTTTTTCTTCCCCACTTTTGTACGACAGAGTCCACCACAGGCTGTTGTTGCTCTGTAATGATGCTTGTTACTGGGCCAGCCTTTGAAGAACCGTACACCAGATCTATTAGATGAGGTCAGGCCCTGACCATAATCAAATCCACTGAAACAAGTCATAGCTCTGCTGCAAGAATAGACACTAAGTTTGTTGTCCGTATGTCAGCTTCTTGGTGATAGCGCTGATGGATGTTTTCTTAGCTGAGAGCCTCGCACCATTCATTGTGCAGCTTGTAATTAGTGAAGAAACGAGCCAGCTTGCCTGAGCTTCCCTTTGAAGAATGTTTCAACTTCCACTTCCTGGCCTTGGGGAGCTGTAACTTTGTTTGCTCTGGTGCTCATTAGGCTTCAACTTCAACAGAATTACCGTGTGTGTGCATACATGAAGTTTTTTTTAGGGGGGGGTTAGAATGTAAGTGGAAGGACACAAATAAAAAGTTAATTGGATTTTCTCTCTGCTGGTGCCAGTTGAGAATAGGAAAATCTGTATTTTATTTGCAACATCTATTAATTTTTTTTAGCAGAAATTCAAGTGTCAATGTGTTTGGAAGTAGACATGCCTAGGCTTGTTCCCTACACTCTGCCCACCACTTGGACTATCTAGAGCTTTTCTACATCCTGGGAAGTGTTTTTATTTTTTTTCTGCATTTATAGGATCCTTTATAATCATCAGTGTTTGGCTCTAAGAGAATGCAGTGTGCAGATGCCTGTTTTTGCAAATAAATGAAAGCTTATGTTTCTGGCTTTAGGGGAACAGCGGACTGGTTCGGGGTCAGTAAAGATGGCGACACCACCCAGAAGTGGCAGAGGAAGAGTCTGCGGCACTGCAGCCTCCGCTATGGAAAACTGAAGCCACAGGTGATCCGAGAGATGGATCTGCCAAGCCAGGACAACATTTCCCTGACCAGCACCGAGACCCCACCTCCTCTCTATGTGCCCTCTTCACAACATGGCATGCAGAAGGTGAACCGCTTTACTAAGAAATGTGACTGTCTTGCTGTGATTATACTTGATGTTTTTGAGCACATCGGCATATACAAGTTATTAGTTTAGATTCTTTGTTGAATGTCATCATGTAAATTGTGACAAGAGCTTCTGTTGGTCTCCAGATTGTGGACCCGTTGGCGCGTGGACGAGCCTTTCGCATGGTGGAGGAAGTGGACGGCTACAGCGTGCCTCAGACCCCCATCACTCCCGGAGCCGCGTCGCTTTGCTCCTTCACCAGCTCCCGCTCAGGTCTCAACCGGCTGCCTCGCCGGCGTAAGAGGGAGTCGGTGGCAAAGATGAGCTTCAGGGCTGCAGCTGCGTTGGTCAAGGTGAAGTTTCTCTAATATATATATATATATATATATATATATATATATATATATTAAAAAAAAAAATCATAATTGAATGTTTAGTTATTTTGTGTTTGCACATGATTGTTTTGTATGTTTCAGGGCCGCTCGCTACGAGAGAGCACTCTAAGGCGAGCTCAGAGGCGAAGCTTCACTCCTGCTAGCTTCGTGGAGGAAGACATGGTCGACTTTCCCGATGAGCTGGACACGTCTTTCTTTGCAAGAGTAAGGCTAGAAAACCAGCTTATTGTAATGCTTTTGTTTCCATATTCCATTGTTACTAATAATAAATTCATATAAATGTAATTCTATATTCACGTAACTCTGTTTTCCTGCGTCTATGTTTGTGTTTTAGGATATCCTGATGCAAGAGGAGTTGTCCACATATGCCGACGAGGTGTTCGAGTCACCGTCTGAGATGGCCATCAAAGAGGTGGACCCCAGCTCCAAGAAGGATGAGAAGGAGCTGACGGGCAGCGCCTTAGATAAGACAGAGCTGGAGAGGAGTCACCTCATGCTGTGAGTTGCTGTAGGGAAGTTGTTATTGGAGCTGTGCTACCAGGAGATCACATCACAAGATTTCTCCTTGAGATGAAAATTGCCTCACGGATTTATTTGGCGAAATATTAGATTACAGGGTTACAAGCAAGTTCCGAAAGTCCTATAATAAAATCACCTGATGAATAAAAAAACAATTTCAATTCAATTCAATTTTAAAAAAATTATTCATTTTATTAAAAAGTAACTATATACAATAAATCTTATGTCTGCCCCTTTTATCCCCAGAATATATTCAAACAAAACATAATTTACAAAATAAAACTAAATAAAATAAAAACATCAACTTGAACAACAATATTTTACATATTTTACTTTTCCATATATCTTCAGAAAACTAGCTTTTATCTGTTTCTTAAACATATACATAGATCTGGCATTTTTAAGATCATCCTCCAGACCATTCCACAATCCTATACCCTGGATTAAACTATACCCTGGATTAAAGTACATATTTCTCTTGAGCAAGTATGAAAATATGGCTTCACAAACATTTCCATCCCGTTAAGATAATAGTTGTCTTCCTATTACTAAATATCATGTAATTTGTTTTATCCAAATTTAATGACAATTTGTTTTGTTGAAACCAATTTTGTATTTTCTCAGATTCCTTCTGAACCATCTCAAACATTTTTTCTATATCTTTACCTAAACAAAAAAATGTTGTATCATCAGCAAATAAAACACACTTGAAAAGTCCTGACACATTTACTAAGTCATTCACATATAAAATAAATAACTTGGGTCCCAGTACAGAGCCTTGAGGGACTCCACATACATTACCAATAACTGCTTCCATTCCTAAATGATCTTTTTTTTATTGCCTGTTTTATAGACCCCTTGAAAGAGGATGGCGTAAAGCCAAAGAAGGAACCCCAGGACCACCAAAGGTACCATTGCGTCAAGAGGTGGTGAGTGTTCACGGACAGCGGCGTGGGCAGCGCATCGTCGTACCCGTCAAGAAGCTTTTCGCTCGTGAAAAGAGGCCATACGGGTTGGGCATGGTGGGAAAGCTGACAAACCGCACCTACCGGAAGCGAATAGACAGTTACGTGAAGAGACAGATCGAGGATATGGATGACCACAGGTACGGCAGCTCCCTTCAGAGCTTTTTCAGTAAGTACAATGTGACATTGACGGACAAATGTTATTAATAAAATCTGTTTTCTGCCTCTGTTAGGCCATTTTTTACATACTGGATCACCTTTGTCCATTTATTCATCACTATATTGGCTGTATGCATCTATGGAATAGCACCAGTTGGCTTTTCTCAGCATGAAACTGTTGATTCTGTGAGTGATCATTTTTATCTAAGGCATCCTAACATATTTTCACATCATCCACAACTGTTTTTAAAACTGATTTGTACCTTTTTTATATTGGATGTCAATGGAAATAGGTTTTAAGAAACAAAGGTGTCTACGAAAATGTCAAGTTTGTACAGCAGGAGAACTTTTGGATCGGGCCTAGTTCAGTAAGTACCACTCCACCTCTTCTTAGTGAACCATCTGATGTGTATAAAGCTCTGTTTCATTTTTCTTATCTGCCTTTTTATCTGTATGTTTTTAGGAGGCCCTGATCCACTTAGGGGCCAAATACTCTCCATGTATGCGACAGGACGGGCAGGTGCACGATCTTATCAGGGAAAAGAAAGCTATTGAACGCAACTCTGCTTGCTGTGTTCGGAACGATCGTTCTGGCTGCGTCCAAACTTCAGAGAAGGAATGCTCGGTCTGTATTTCATGCTCCTGAACTCTTAGAATTCATCCCCGCGGAACAGCTGTGGGCTTTTCTGATCTTCTTTGTTTCCATTCGTGTAGAGTACTCTAGCTGTGTGGGTGAAGTGGCCACAGCATTCCAGCACTCCTCAGTTAAATGGCAAAGACAGACAGTATGGATCAGTGTGTCATCAGGACCCCAGGTAAGACCTCAAACTAGGTTTTACGTCAAAGCTTACAGAAGTTTTTTGTTGGCGTATTATGTTTTAGCTAATACATATCCTGGCTTCTCTTCAGGATATGTCTGGAGCCTGCTTCAGTGTCGCCTCATGAATGGCCCGATGACATAACAAAGTGGCCAGTGAGTACTTTTATTCATTAAATTTTTGCAGTGTTCAATTCAGGTTATTTATATAGCGCCAAGTCAAAACAAACGTCTCAGGACACTTTACATAAACTAGTCACTTTAAAGGGCCTGTGACGTCAAATTTTTGTAATACATATGAATGCCTTTTTAGAAAGAGGACAAAAGAAATTTCATGTGGCTGAGATGATCAGTTGTTGAGATATTTGCCTGTGAAGTAACAGGAAGTGATGTCAAAGGGGAACGTCTGCATGTGAACAGAGCAGTGCTACAACAGTCAACAACACAGACTGTAGAGAAGAATCTGATGATTCTTAAGATTATTTTGAGTCACTATTAGGGGTGTAACGATACATCGATCTATATCGATATATCGATTTGAGTGGTTCATGATTCACCTATATCGTGGCAAAATGAAAATCGTGATCTATATCGTCATCATATTC
>JAUBOC010000019.1:7353297-7363502 GCA_032275365.1 Anablepsoides cearensis | reverse complement strand
TATATATATATATATATATATATATATATATATATATGGAAAAATGAAGAGACCACTGCACAGTTTCCCTGTATTTGGTTGAAAGCTTTCCACCAAATATTGATTTCTAAACTCTGCCTGAGTTAAAACATTAGTATTGTTGTTTCTAAATAAATAGGAACCTGTTTTCTGTGCATTATCTGAGGTCTGAATCTGTATCTTTGTCATCATTTTGACCTTTTTTCATTTTCTGCAAATAAATACTAAATTTTTGCTTGGGATTTCGGAGACATGTTGTTAGTAGTTCATAGAATAAAATAAGAATGTTAATTTTACTCAAACGTACACCTATAAAATCTATATATATATACAGTCTCTTTTTCCAGAGCTGTATATATCCATCTATTATCTATGCCCACTTCTTCCTTTCAGGGTCACAGGGGTCACTGGAGCCCATATCCAGCAGTCACAGTGTGAGGGGCAGGGTACACCCTGGACAGGTCACGAGTCCATCACAGGGCCAGACATAGAGACAAACAAGACATACCATTCACTCTCTCACTCACACCTAGGAACAATTTAGAGTTACACATTAACCTAACAGTAATGTTTTTGGTATGTGGGAAGAAGCCATATACATACAGTATATCAGCGTCTTAAGTACATGAAGACATGCAGTGTCCACACTTCCTCAGGTGGACTCATCTTACAGTGGACAGGAGTGTGACATGATGCACGTTTTCAGAGATTAAGGGCATGTGGACTAATTTACCTGCACAAAGTCAGGAGGGAGATTTGTGTGGCTCACAGCTGGGATGATTTCATGCCTTGAAAAGATTTAGCAGGGACTAATTAAATGAGAAGGCACCTGCTTTGCTGGCTTGGGGTGGGACTTGTTTACGCAGACTTGTTCTGTTATGACTGTTGACCCAGCACGAGTTTAAAGGACTTTGGTAATTCACTCTAAATAGAATTGTTCTAATTATGAAAAAGTTGGGACTTTGTGTAAAATTTGCAAATCTCATAAACCTATATTTATCCATGATGGAACATATTAACAGACAATGTTTACACAAATTGTGGGGGGAAAAAATATAATTTTGAACTTGATGACAGCAACACCATCTTAATAAAGTTGGGATAGGAGGAACAAAAGCAGCGAAAAGTTTGTCCAAAGGTTCAGTAGAGAAATAAACTTTACAATAGTTCATAGGTTGTTTATTGCACACAAATAAACTGCACTGACTGAAAGCCTGAAGACTGTATGTTGTTTGTATGACCAGCAGGGAGCAGTTTTTAGACCAAAGGTCAAAATTGCTTTTTTTTGAAAGTTTAAAATGACTTATTCTTCTTCCAAAAAGCAAATTATTACCATTTACTCATAATTTAAGAGTGCATATTTGGTCATTTTTATTTCTCATCCAAAACTAGAGTAGATACTAATTTACTAAACTTTGTCTTCCCCTTATGACCTATTTCAAACCAGTTTGAAGGAGCAGTGTACTTTAATAAGACTGTGAAATAATCTGTAGTGATGTTAAAAATGACATCAGTGTGCATGTTTAAGAGAATTATAAAAGTCAGTTTGTTGAAGAAATACATATCCTTATGAATTGTTGTTCCAGAAGGATTTTGTTTTTGTTTGAATTTATTTTTTTGGTAAAAGGGTCAGATAGAAGATTTTTTTCTACTTTGTTGCCTTTTATTTTAATTGTGATTTGTATTTTTTTATTGTATATAGAATGTTTTTTTAAAGAAATAAAGTTAATAAACTATTCTACAAATTAAGAGTATAAAAGAAAAAAAAAAGACTGGCTCAGACATCTGAATCTTCATACTTTATTGTTATACACATGCTGCTATACACAGAGAGACAGGACCAGATTTTACAGAGAGCCAAACACCACCTACTGTGGGGTTCTCCTGGATACCAGGTCAATAGTGGTCAGAACAGGAAGGCACAGTGTCGACTTGAAATGGCACAGAAAAAGGGGAGAATAAAGACAAAAAAAACAGTACTTAAAATGCAAAGAGAAGTAAAAAATAAGCCTCTACGATGTTACATGCAAAAGCAAGCCCAGTTATTAAAATGCAAAGTCTGCATCAGATGTGTTCCATCAGAAATACACAGAACCTCACTTCTTCTCAATTATTTGGCGAAAACGCAAATAAAACATCTCCAACCTAAAACTGACTTATGACATTTTTTTTCCCCTAGCATGAAAATAGCAACATTAAATCAATCTTAAATCCTGACTGTGGGGCTGAATCTGCTTTATACTGAAGCATTTGTAAAAACACTAGTGTTCATTGCGAGCGGGCAGCTAATTCAAGGCACATAGATCTATATGCATGATGCTACACATACAGGACCAAGGTAAATAAAGCTGCTGCTGTCACACAAACACGTGACCTTTTTTTTTTGCAGCTACAATATAAGCAAACACTTACTTTGCCACAAAGACTGTACAGAGATCAGTCACGTCAATGACAAGTACGCTTGCTGAGACGAATACTGAACCAGCATAATGCAGAGGGAGCTTCTGTGTTTGTTTCAGGCTTCAAAAGCAGCTGTTATGACCTAAATCTGTAGCGCTTATTGTTAAAACAATTAAATATACATGTTAAAATGTTCTTATCTTAAACCTCAGACTTGTTTTAACATATATAATAGGCAAGTAATACATTTTAAAAGTATCTACACAGAATTATTGAAGTTATTTTAAAATATTAAAAACAAACATCCTGATATTTAGGGACAGAGTTAAAGTATTTTCATGTTCATTTGCTAAAAAGGAATGGATAATTCATTTTGTTGGAGTGCAAAATCACAAAAATGGACACAGATACACAAGTAATATTTCTTTAAATATTAACTGCAAATAAAAAAGTCATAACTGAAATGGGTTTTACCTAATAATTACAATATTATTATCACAAACTGCATTTAAAAGCTTTTTGATTTTAGTGTCAAAAATGTCTTATGTGATTTAATTTATTATGTGCTTAAAAAAAGCACCGTGACAGGACCACAAATCTAGCTGAGACACACAACTGATGAAAACTAAAGAGAAAAATGAAATGCCAATCATTTTTTTTGTATTGATGGAATAAATAAAGTCCACCTCCTTGTCATTTTTTAACTTCCTCTCATCTCACGATCACACAAGAGGACTGGTTTGAGGAGAATCTTCTGTAGATGATCTTTGGGAGAAAAAGCGTCAGGGGTTGAAGTGCTCGTCTTCCATATGAAGGCTGCTTGAGGGACACAGGAGAGGCTGGCTGGAGCAGTTTGTGCTCTGACTTTTCAGACTTTCTGTTGACTCTGATGAACCTGCAGTGGAGGACAGAAAAGTAAGAATTTAAAGGGATGTTTCCTTATGGGCTTTCAATAAATGTATGGAGGACCAAATCTGACCTAGTTAGAAATAAAAGCAAAAAAATATAAATGGACAAATAAATAAATCAATCACGTAAAATGCACCAAATAAATAAAAAAGTATGAGAACTTTACTTCATGTTTTATAATTTAATTGGCCATAATATTTACTTTTCCAAATTGAATATATTCATTATGTTTTTATTCTTTTCATTTCCATGTGTTGTTTTTACATTTCTCTGTCTCCTGTTTTTACTTTAACTTATGCAAATAAAGTGGGCGGGTCTTCTTGGGTCAGCTCCTCTATTATTGGTCAACAGATAGACAGGAGCAGGATCCATGTGCAGATCTACTGAGCATGCTTGTGCTGCCTCAGTTTAGTTTAAAACAAAGACACAGGTAAGTGTTTTTCCACCTTGCCTTTGTTTTAAACTAAGCTTTAAACTTTAAGCTAAACTAAGGCAGTGCAGGCAAAGCACAGTAGATCTGCACATGGATCCTGCTCCTTCCTGTCTGTTGACCAATAGGAGAGGAGCTGATCTAAGAAAGACCGCCCACCTTGTTTACATAATGAGAAATGCACAAGGTAATGTAAAAACAGAAGAAAAAGAAATGTAAAACAAGACATGGAAATAAAGACTTCTGAGAAAAGCTATAAAAAATTAATTAATCAGTTAAGAGAAAAATGCATGTAGAAGTAAAAGGAAAAACAAAAATATATAGTTTTACAGCAGCAAAATTTAAATAATGTGTTAAAATATATAATTTATTGAAACTAAACTGGAAAAGTAAATATGATGGTCAAATTACAAAACAAGAGGTAAAGTTCTAATTATGTCAGACTCAGTCCGTCTTATAAAAGATGTGATGCGTGAAAAAAACAAAAAAAACTATTTATTCCTGATTGATTTATCTTCACACACACATTTTAAAAAATGTTTTAAACAGCAAATTTGCTGCTGGAACGTGTTTTTTTTTTTGTAGCTACAGCTGACATCAGTGAATGTAATCATAGAGAACCACAGTCAAGAAGGAATAAGTAGAGCTCATACATACAGAAGCAGAGCAGACACAAAAACTCTACATACCACAGTTATTCCTCCATACCAATAGAGCAAGAATCAGGACCTAGAGCTGCAAGAAAGTGAGGAGGTTCAAAGAGACAGGACAGCATGGAATAGGAGAGGAGTATTAAGAAACACGCAGAGGCAGGGGCACACAGGTTAGACGCAAAGCACAGAAAAATCATGGCATTAAAAATCCTGATTAAAGTAAAGCCCTGAGCTGAAGAACCAGATTTAAAGTTTATCAAAAGTTCTCAAGATACAGAAAGCGTTTGTTTCACATGATTTTCTCCTGAGCTACAGGCCGGTTCTACTTCTCAACAGATACATGGATTAAATTTCCAACGTCTTTCAGTTTTCATTTCTTCTTTTTGTTAAAGATTTGAGGATCCAGTTTCTGTTTTGGGTCCCTGACAGAAAGTTTCTCACCGGGCAGAGACAGATCACACGCAGGGTCGCTTTCTGTTTTGGTCAAGCTGCAGCGCTCGCTGCTGCAGTCCTGCAGGATGTCTCCTCCGGTGTGCATCCTGTCCTCTGGATCACCCGGGACAGGGACAGTGTCAAACACATTACCGACCGTCTTTTCGCTGAGAGCCGAAAGAGGGAACTCACCGTCGTCTGGAGAAAGAGACTCGGCCAGGTCTTCGTTTGCTGTTGCCTAAAAGAAAAAAAAAGAAGAGTAAAGAAGTTCAGTCGGTGGCAAAGTGAAGGTTAAACAGAGCAGAGCAGAGACAGCTTACGTCTGTCGGGGCGGGGCTGCTGGAGAGAAGCGTGTGTGGCTGAGTGTCAGACATCTCAGACAGCTTCTCCTCATCCTCCTCCTGGATTGGAGAGGAAGGTGATCGAAGAGTGCTGAAACCAAAATAAGGCACAAAATTAATTAATTAAACTTTAAAAAAAACCTTCAGTACAACATTTAAAGGAGTTAACTAAACGGCTTTTGAAAGCTCTGTGTGCAGTTTTCCATATCTAAACATTTCTCCATTTTACCATTACCTGTCAGGTGACTTGCTGACTTTGCCCTTCTGCAGACTTCCATCGCTTAAATGCTCAGGTGAGCTCAGCTGTCGGCCGTCGCCTCCCAGCCCCCCAGAGAAATTGATTTCGTCGTACAGGGGGGCTGAAGGAATGGCAGGGGACACGGACCGCAGACCGTTCAGAGCCTCCAACAGCGAAATGGGCTCGAAACCAGGAGGAACTGAGTCTGTGCCCTGCAAAGAGTAAAACACAACAAAAGGAACAACAGATTTATTGCAAACCAGAATTGAATAGTTAAGATTATTTAGGGTGTAAATGCATCAAAACTGAAGCAGTTTCTGTTCAAACGTTCTGTGACTATTAGGAGGAGTGTGGTGCAGGTTTTAGTAAAATCCCCAAATAAACAACAGAGATAAATGGCATTTTGACAAAAACACCTAAGAAAACCAAGTCCTCTTTGGAACTGCATGTTGTAATTTTAGGAGCAGAAGAAGTAAATCTTTACGAGACGGATATGAGTGACACTTACTGAGTGCTCATCGTGGTCCATGGTTTGAGCCAGAACTGGACTGAAGGACACAGGAGAAAGAGCTCCGGGCTTTTTCCTCACAGCTCTGATCTGCAGCAAGGCTCTGAAAGCTGCTCAGAACAGATTCAATTTAACACGTTCAACACATTCTTCAGCCTTTTTAAACCCTCTCAAACAGATGGAAGGTAACGCAGCCACACTTACGCAGTCTGCAGATGGGACAGTTGTTGGCCTGGTAACGCAGCGTGTCTGCGCAGGAGTTGCAGAGGCACAGATGTCTGCAGGGCAGGATGAGAGTGTCTCGCAGGTCAGACAGACACACGACGCACTCGTTGCTGTTGTCACTGTTCTCATCATCAGATGGCTGAAGGAACACAAAAAGAAAAAGAAAAAAGAGTGCACTGATCAAACATAGCTGAACATCTTCAGCATCAGGTTTTATGAAATCACAATGTTTCCACAGGAACCTTAGTTTCTTGGTTGTTTTTGTTCTCAATTCCATAGATTTCCTGTAAGAGGTAGCTCACACGATCCACCTATAAAAGTACAAAGAATTTCGTGTTTATGAAGCTTTTAATGGAAATGAAAAGAGCTGTGTCTGCAGATTTTGTGGCACACAATGCTATAAAAACTGACAAAACTAAGACAATAAAATGTTTAATGTAAAAAAGTGAAAGAGGAAATGACATCACAAGCAAAAAGGTAGTATCTGTCCAAAATATTGGGGTGTTTTTATGAATACAAGTATGAGCATTTGAGGCTGGTAATGACACCAGTACCTTTCAATATCTAAATATTAATATTAATGTTTTTTAATTACTATTTATTTAATTTAATTTTTATTTATTAATTTCATTTTTTTTTATATTTTATTTATTTAATTTTTAATTTTTTTAAATTAATAGTTTTTTTTATTATTTTTTATTTCATTTTTATCTATTTAATTATTCATTTCATTTTATTTTTTTTTAATATTTTTATTTATTTATTTTTATTAATTTTTTTTTTATAATAATAAAATAAATATCAATGTCTGTGTACTGAGTTATCAACAAGCTGCAACTTAAGAGCACTTTATGGACAACTGGCTTTGATGTTAAGTGATTAAAAATAAACCAGACCAAAAATGTACTACAATAAATTACACTTCTAACTAAAATAATTGAGTAAAATATACAATTTGTGTTAAAATGAAAACAACAAACTTACAATTTGCTTCTGCTTCAGTGGCTTGACAGAGAAACTGCCATCAACATGCTGGAAGGAAAAAAAAAAGAAATGAGTTTTCAAACATTTTTAATTGTTACTCGTTTTATTATTATTAATAACATACATACTCTTTCAAATGCCGCTAAAAGCACATGGGCATGTCCGAGACAATCTTTAAAAAAAAAGAAAAGAAAACACAAATATTAACATGTAACTCTATGAGACGTAATGCAACCGTATACACAGAGACACAGTAACATTAGACCAGACCTACCGTCCCCTTCATCAACCACAGCTTGGATTACCATGGGAAACACTCCCCGGTCCAGGTCAAAGTTCAGCTTTAAAGACATGAACACACCGTTTTAAACCGGATCATTAATGTATGAACTCAGCCGGTTTGAGTGACAAATAACTCAACTTACATCTTCTTCTTTCCACTCGCTGAAATCTATTTTGAAGGAGGGCATGGAGAACTGCTGGTTCACCCCCCGCTTGTAGTGCACGGTTTCTGAAACCATAGTTGGATCCTTTGGACTGTACCTTCACATTTAAAACAAACAAACAAAAACAAGCTGCTGAGTTTAAGTCTAAAAAAAGAAGAACTATCATCAAGTCTGAAAACAGAAACACCTGACTGACTGACACACCGGTGATTTCTGATCCTAAGTTTCATCAGAAGACCTTCTACAACGCAGGCTTTTACTTTTTTTTTTTTTACTTTCATCTTCATCCAACTCTCATCCGCAG
This sequence comes from Anablepsoides cearensis, assembly GCA_032275365.1. Classification (NCBI taxonomy): domain Eukaryota; kingdom Metazoa; phylum Chordata; class Actinopteri; order Cyprinodontiformes; family Rivulidae; genus Anablepsoides; species Anablepsoides cearensis. Next base: position 7,355,614 of record JAUBOC010000019.1, on the reverse strand, counting down.
TATCCATGGCGATGAGTCGTTGCTAGGGACCCGTTGCATCAATGCTCAACTCTGAAGCTCACGAAACACAGCTAAAGTATTTCTGGTACTATGCTTCTCACCAACACAAAGCAGCTTCATCGAGATGCAAGAAGGAGATCAGTGAGGCTCAGATCTAATGTTAGGCTTTGTTCACACTGCAGGCAAACGTGACCCAAATCTGATTGTTTTTATGACAGTCTGAACGCGACAGATCCGACCCAGGCCGTTTCAGTGTGTGGTTCTAAATCGGATCTGTAGCTCCATGTGTTTACAGCTCCACTTTTGAGTTTCCATGTAGATAGTCTGGGTGTTGTCTTTTGACAGTCATTGTAAAACCTTAGTTCGTAATTGTTTTCATCATTTAAGAAACATTTCAAAGCTGAAATCTTTTGTGTCACAGAAGGAGCGGTTAATACATGGAAAATGAAAGCTCTATTATGAAATTCTTACACAGCCATCCCATTGGAGAACTCCTCAAACGCCTGGCAGTAGAGGGTAATGGCGACCCGAGCATCAGCATCGAAGGTAAACTCCACGCTGTACTGAACCTTTGGTTTGCCTCCGTCCTCCACTGATGTGTCAGAGTCATCTTTATATCTAAAAATCCAAAAATTTGGACAAACATTACCATGAAAAAAGGATTTCGATGCTTTCACTGTATTAGAATCTCACTTGCTTTACCTGACTAAACGCAACGAGTCCTTTCTGATGTTCACCAGACTCCTCAGGGTTTTCACAGGTTCGTGCGGCGCAGGTGTCACGTACGGAAACTAGTGAAACAGCAGCAACTTCAATTAACTGTAGCAAAATACTTTCTATCATTCTTGTCGCAAAAGATACCTGAAAACTGCATCCAGTGAGTTTGGAAATTGCACATTATTTAAGCTATGAACATCGGTTTTTACCTGCACTGGTCTATTTCCAAGAAAATTCAGGTCCATGTTTTCCCCGAAGAGGTATCCCTCTGGATGCGGCGTGTCAAATTTCTCTCCTCCCATAAAGAAATGACTGGCGAAGTAATTTCCTGAAGAGGAAAAGAAATAAGACGAGTTATTATGGCAGCAATAAGACACAAGAGAAACGATTTTCGCAGAAAGTTGTCTAATTTAAAACAACAGTCATTTTACGAGTGGGTGTAACCTGTCCTCTGTTATGGGCTGACTAGTGAAAATCGTGTAATGTTAGCTGCAGATTTGCCTAAAAAAATTATTAAATGAAACGCTGTAATAATAAGTCATGACTATGTTTTACTATGTTATTGTCCGACGGGGGCGGGGTCTGAGATATATGGGCAGTTTTATAAACATGACATGATTTTTATTTTACATGTCCCATCCTGGCTGAAACCACTGACATTTTAAACCTGATTATAGCACAGACAGAGAGATTGTTTCCATGTGATGGTCAGTCACATAAAACACGCTTTAACCTGATTGCCTAAAAAGAACACGGTGCCTTTAGCTTAGCTGGCCTAAACCGAGAGACACTTACCAGATTTCGGTGGAAATCGATAGGCAGAGTTGGCCTGGATATCGATGTCTTCAACACCAGCAATCCTACGACTCAGGATGGACCCCATCTTCCTCTCTGCTGGATCGCCCGATGTTTTCCCTACAGTTAGCTTGAGAGCTAACGCCGTAGCTCCGAACTAGCTCTAAATCAGCTCGGACTTCAGCTTAAACAAAAGCCCAAAAGTGTAAAGCCTCCACCACAAACAAAAAACTGTGGTCAATTCGCCATTTTTCAGGCTATATCTTTTCGTAGTCGCACTCCGAAACCGTTCAAGTTGACGACGAGCTGTTGTTTTGCCCGAGATGTGCTAACGTAGCAGCGGGGAGGGGAGCTGATTGGCCGTCTCCAAGCTGGGCCAAAGAAAAAAGGTGCGTTTGTTTTGTTTCCAAGGCATCGGCCGGATAGGTGGACGGGGTTAATTAAACAAGGCCAGGAAGAAAGGGTCACCGCAAGGGCGTGAAACACACACAAAGTCAACACATCTTGGTTAAGAAAAAAATAAATAAAACATCACAAGTTTATAAAACTTAAAGGTTATCGCGACTTAAAAGTTATCGTGCATCCCTACTTTGTATCTGTTTTCAGATAAACAGGAGTGAGACCTCAATGTTTTTACGTCCAGAACCTAAATAAAGGCACTGACTTCAGCTTGCAGAGATCACATTAAGTCAAATAAAAGAGAATAAAATTACAACCAGCTACATTAACATTTTAAATATATTAGACAAAATGAGAACAAATAAATCTGCAATATTACTTTTCAGCAGCAAGGCGATACAAAGTG